>CM031381.1:25247391-25804785 GCA_018290095.1 Polypedilum vanderplanki | reverse complement strand
CGTGCGACCGTCGTACGACAGCCGCGGCGTGTCGGCGACTCGACTTTATGACTGTCTTTAGCGACTCGTCTTGCGACTACCATATGGAAGTCGTTAAGACAGTCGTGAAGTCGCCATGGCGACTTAGTTGCGACTCGACCTCATGGTTTTTTATTTCGATAAAGTGAAAAGTGCTTTCTTAATATTAATTTGATTTTAAGTGTTTTATCTAATTTAAACTGATAAAGTGAGTGTTCATATGAATAAAAATGGCAAGATATAAAAACTTTTAACAGATTTGTCCTCAAGAGGAGTGAAAAAAAAAGATTTAAATGTAAAAAGTTTTCTACAATTGAAAAAAGTCAATAACATAAGTGAAAAGAGTGTAAAAAATGACTTTCCATTTTAATGATGAACTCATACGTGAAAATAATAAAGAAACAGCATTTGCCACCAACTCTTGAAGATTCAAGGCAATATATCAAACAAATGTGATTTAAATGGATTTGATAAAATAAAAACTTGATTAAAAGTAACAAAGAGCCTGAAGTGATTGATTATATAAAAAGTGCTTTACATAAAAATTACATGCGATTATAACTTTCCTCGTACAGGAGTAAACGCAATTTTGTCATATTGAATCCTTTTTTTCTGAATTGGTCAAAAGATTATCGTTTCATTGCTGTCTACTCCCAGGAAGTACGAAACTTAAAAAATGTCTCTCCAGGACAATATTGTGCATTTTGGTCTAAAAAAAAATTTAATTAAAGTAATAAGTCAATTAAATAATGCAGAACTGAACAACTAGAACACAATTTAAATCTAGATTTTTTCGTTGATGGAGTAGCTTTTTTAAAATAAGCAGTAATAGTTCTTATTGGGTCATTTTAGGGTCGTATAGCTACCTTTAAGCCAAAACAGTTTTTCCTATGGAATTTATAATGGTTCTCACAAACAGAAAGTTTTGATGAATTTCTTAAAGATTTTGTTGAAGAACTAAACTAATAAAAAATACAGATATTACGTTAATTTCAAGTTAACTAATAAAGAATATAAGATTTCTTCTTTTGATTCACCTGCAAGAGCAGATGTCTGTGGAATTTCTCACCATAACGGCAAAAATTCTTGTCCGAAATGCACTCATGTAGAAGGAACTCATGTTTGATGGGTCGAATGATATTTAAAGGTTTAGATTTTGAAAAGAGAACAGATGATTCTTTTAGACAAAGAGTTAATGAGAATTTCCATAAAAGAACTAGTATTATAGAGTTAGACCTTTTAAAATTAATATGATAGATAACTTTCCTTTATGTTTCATGCACGTGTTTTATATGGTGTTTTTAAAAAAAATTTCTTAAATTAGCTTTAGGACCAAAAAAGACTCTTTACTCGGCCAGTAATAGGCAAAAATCAATGATTTATTAGAAAGTATGAATGAAACATTACCAACTGAACTCCACAAAAATTTAAGACCATTGCATGAAGTATTGACTTATAAAGCAAACGAATTGAGAATTTTTCTTCTTTAAAATTGGACCTTTTGTCTTAAAGAATAATGTAACACCAGACTTTTATATTTTTTTTACTTCTAAGTAATTCATTTGTAATTTTATGCGATAAAAACTTTGCATAAAAAAAAATAATGTAGCAGATAGCATGATAGAGCTTTTGTTGAAGAAGCTCAAGATTTTTTGGAGATTCTTTTTATACCGCAATGGTTCATCAATTAAGTCATATGGCAGAAGAAGTTTTAATTAACAATCAACCGTGCGATGTTTTCTCAACATTTGAATTGAGAGTTACATGACACCTTTAAGAAAAAGTTTACATTCATTCGAACGAACCATTATCACAGCTTCATAGAAGAAAAATAAAAGTATATTAATTCTCCTGAAACAAAAAGAGAATCATTTGTGTCAGAAATACAATACATAAAACAAGAAAAGAATTTAAATGAATATGAAAGTGTCATATATAAAAAATTATAAATTTGATTGCAAATCTACAAATGACAGATATGTATTGACAAATGATAAAAAATTTTGTGTTATATTAATATATTTAAGAGACAAATTAAAATTTATATGTCGCGAACTTAAAACAAATAGGTGATTTTTTTGATAGCCCAATAAAAGCAACAAAATTAAATTTTTATTGGTGCAAATGTGAATATAACGGTCAAAGAAAAATTTACGATATTGAAAACATCAATCGAAAACTCATTGGAATTACACTTGATGATGACAGTGCTTTGCTCCATTTCAACAATTCTCCTCTTGAGTGATAAATTATAAAAAAGAAAAATTTTCGAAATTAATTTTTAATGCTTTTATAAAATATAGATGTATTATGTTGTAAAAAATTTACAAAAACGAATTCTACGTAGTCGAAAAAACATGGCTTCAGACAATCAAAGGAATGTATTTGCATTTTATCCACCTACTGAAGCTCAAACCAATAAAGCATTAGCTTGTTTTGTCTACTCCAGTTTTAGATTGGACGAATGAAGAAGTCAAAATAGTTAGCAACCAATTTTAGGTATGTATAAACTATCTGTTCAATTTGATTTATTTTTTATTTTTTGAATGACTCTTTTAGAATATGCAGATGCAGTTTTCTGAAATGAACAAGAAACTTAAATTTTATGATTCTGCAGGCAGAAGAAGAATTTAAAAAAAGAAAAGCCATGCTCGATTACATCCAGTTGGAAATAAATCTCGTGGTTGCAGTTTTAATTTGGCATTTGAAGATAGAGTCCAGCAGTTAAAGTTCAAAAAAATTATCTAGTGTAGATGCAAATGTATTTTATAAATTTAATTATCAATATGTTTTATTACAATACATTGAATATTTTTTTCACTATAAGGATTATATCACAGATGAAGTTCCTGAATCAAAAGGTTCAAGAAAAATAAATGATTTGTTTCCTCAAGAAGAAACGAATAAAATTTCGATCGAAAAACCTAATACGGAGACATTATTATCTCAGCTAGTCACTGTTGATAATATTACTGATGTGCGATCAAACGAGGTATGAGAATGTGATTTAATTTTTTAATATTAATCTAATTTTTTTTCCGTTATTTTTAGTCACATGTAATGATACCGAAATCAATATGGGACGAAATGTTATCTCAAATCAAAAAATCAATATTAAAATTAATGAAAATGCTTCCAAAACTGACGAAAATTTTATCTCAATTGTTAATGAGTTTAAAGATTTACGCAATTGGATTGAATATCAATAAAAATAATATTCAAATGAGTTTTGAAAAGCCAAAAAAGATTCAAAACACAGCTTGAACTTAATGAAAAAGAAAAATCCTTGGATGATTTCAATCACAACTGATTCTATTTAAATTAGTACGTACAATTACACTTATTTCTTTTATTAAACCCGACTAACGAGTCATTTTCTTATTTCTTTTGGTGTCAGACATTGGCAAGATGTTTACAAAAAGCCATCAAAATCGTATTTTTCCGAACATGGATTAGTGAAAAGCTTCATGGAACTGTACTTTGATTCCGAGTTTTTTGAAGGAAATGGGATGGACAAATGTCAAAGTAAAATTGTTTTTTAGTTTTATATAAAATTAACTGCATACATATTAATCAAAAACTTTAATATTTTAGGGCGATTATCGTTTGAAACATATAGAATGCCATCACAAATTAATTTTTGAAGCATGCAACATCCACACACCGAATTTATTTCCAAATGTTGATGCAGCGACAAAATCAATAATAAAACTTCTTCAAACGTTTGATAGAAACCAAAAAATCTAAAAATAATTTCGATTCTGATCCATTGCTTCAAAGAAAAATAAACTAACTTTGATTTGTATAAATCAAAACTGAAACCATGAAGAACAAGCTTTAGTAAAGAACAATATTATAATTTTTGATAATTAATGTTGGTTTAAATTCAAATTAAATTTCAGGAACCAAAATAAGAGTCGCCAAAAAGTCGCAAAAACTAAAAAAAGTCGGTCGCTAGGCGGTCGCATAATTTTTTTAAGGCGGTCGTAAGACCGACTTTGCGACTAGTCGCTGACGGTCTAGTATTTCCACGAAGGCGTCGTGGCGACGCCGTATGATGGTACTACGGCCACGCTGCGACGACTTGTCGTCGCCTTCGCGACTATTGTCGGGTCGCACGGCGGTCGCGACTTAGTATGCGCGGGTCGCCGTCAAGGCCCGTCACTTTAAAGTCGCGTCGCACGTCGGTCGTACGACTGGTCATGTGCTTGCTCGGGAATGAATAATTTTTCATATTGGTTTTTTTAATAATGAGATTAAAACAAATCGAATTTTTCTAACAACTACAGCTGAAACTAACCGTGATGCAATTTGTATTTTTTTTTTATTTCAATGAAATTAAATTAATTGTTGCAATTAAAATGTTCATTATCTTGATTTTGTTCATTCGATTGCAAATAGAGGATATTTATTTATGGAAAATAACTACACAATATGATGATAAATAATAAAACAAAAATCGTTTCCATTGAGCAACAAATTAAATGTGAGAGTAAATGCGTAAATTATTAATTGTTATTGTCATATTTTTGGCAGGTGCAATTCATATTTACGAGCCTTAGCACAAAAATACACAATCAGTTTTTTTGTGACGAATCGGACGATGAGTGAAACGTTGTTGAGTTTTTCAATATTTTATGAAGGTAAATTTCATGTTGTGTTGTTTTCTGATGCGATTATGTGCCAAATATAAGCGAATGCAAGATAGAAAAATACATTAATGATATCACACACAGGAAAAAGTTTTTTAATCCTTTATTAAACTTTCAGTGAGCAGCCAGCGAGAGCGACACGTTTAGATGAGAAACATTAATCAATAGCTTCTGTGGTACTGTCATGTGACAAAGGTCTTTTTAGTTTACACAATAAAAGAGAAAGAGAGAAAAAAGAATTGACAGATGAAATTCACCATTAAAACATGACGTATTGAGAAAATATTATGGCTTCGTTTAAAGGAGGATGACAATAAAATTTAATTTCCATCCATATCCATCGATAAATAAAATATTGAGAATTGGATGAAATTTAATGAATGTTCTAGTTTAATAAGCTTCATATCATAATATTTTATTGCGCAATTTCGTAAATATTGAGAGCAAGAAATTGAATTTTATTGTCGAATATTCTTTTATATTTTTGCCTTTCCTTCAAAAAAAGAATAAGAAGGGCCTTGTGGCATTTCGCATGCATGGTTGGAATCCTTTTACTTTTGTCTAATAAATTTTTGATATATTGATCATTTTATGGCGCATCTTATAGATTTTTTATGAGCTAGTCTTAAAAAATAAATGTAGCGCATATCCATTCACATATTCATACGCTTTCAGCGTGTTAGCAAGATGGAATTCATATTTTTATTGGCTTCCTTATGGCTGTAAAACTGTAAGTTAATAAGACCAATCAAAATTTCATTTGTTTTTGATTAAAAATGAAACAAGAACATCAAAAAAATTCTTTTATGTCTTTTAACAATGTTATGAGAATATTTTGCCTCAATTCTAACAAAAATATTATTTCCTATTTATTATTAATAATTGATGGCAGTGTCAAAAATGTTAGCAAACATACCACAAAACATTGACAACAAATAAATGTTGCTTTTAAATATTTTTTTGAGATTAAATCTAAATAATTTCAATACTCAGAAAATTAAAGCAACAACAACTTTTATTTTTGTCCTTAAAACAGCAATAAAAGGAAGAAAATTCCATTTTGAAGATGATGACAAGATTAAGAAGAGTGAGAAGCAATTTTGAATATTGTGTACAATAAAAGTTGTTGTTGAACAAAATTTTTATATGACGAAGATCACAAGTGGAAGGAGCAGTAGTCATCATCGTTATGAATGGAGTAACAGCAGTTTGTGCAGCTGTTACAGTAAATTAATTTGACTAATTGTCCTCTTCAATGACATTCTTATGCGATTTAATGCGCATATAATGAAAATAATTTAACTACAATCACATCAATTAGAATAAAATGTTTTTATTTATTTCAAGTATAATGATGAAGCTGTTAATTGAGTTTAGGCAATAAATTTTCATTGTGCATATTTGCAAATCGATTTCTATGCACTTGCTATTGCTGCAATATTTCAATACAATACAAAATTGAATTGGAAAAATGACATTGAGAGAGAGAGAAAAAGGAGAGAATTTTTCGCTAATTATCACAAATTTAATTTATTTCTCTTTCACCACATTCGAAAGCACACACACACATATTGAGAGAGAATAAAAAATATTTGTGCTATGTGCATGCAATTAAAGCTAAATAAAATTCATTAAAATTTGTGTACACATAAAAATGGCAAAATGAAGAGGTTTTAGCAAATGTCGAATACTAATGTGATTATCTGAACAATGGATAAAATGAATGTGAAAACAGACAACATATTGACCATGATTTTATGAAATAATATTGACAAAAGTCAAAAGGAAATATTTATTTGAATTTTATTATACAATCAATGCATAAACAGTCACAATGCAATGTAAAAAATCATTTTTCCAATGAACAATTGTGACAAGATCTTTAACTGGATCCATAAAAGTCGAGACATCTTGAAAAAGTGCGTTTCCACATCTTTGATTGATAATGCAAGTTACAATAAATTTGTATGGTTTTTTGAAATTTTCCAAAATCACGCAAGCAATCACGACTGATTCCATCACACCAACGCTTCACTTTATCACTACGAAAGTTTTCTTTCAGCCAGAGATTTTTTCAATCTTTTCCTTAACATTTTGTCAATTGTTTTCTTTTCTAACTCTGATTGCATTTTCAAGCTTTATAAAAATGATATTAAAATTTACTTTTTTGCAAAGCTTGCTTGATAATTTGATTGAGAGAAAAAGAAATTGAAATAATGAGACAATCACATAGAGTTATCGATATCATCGATTTGAGTAGAAAGGAGAGCAATGGAAATGGAAAAAGAAGGGAAAAGCTGTCAGCTATCTTCTTCCACTCGATTAAATTTACTATAACAAAGCCCCATCCATTTTCGTTGAACAGTCACATGCCCAAATATAAAAAAATATTGAAAATCTCTTCGTTTCTTTTTTTTCTCATAGCTATGACTCGAATTGAAATCGAAATCAGTATTGAGCAATTGCTTAAGAAGATAAGAACTGAACGAGCACGAGTGAGTGAGTAAGTGAATATCGACAATGGATTCTTCTTTTTCTTCTTGAATCTCTCGCTTATACAAATAAATCCATGCTTCGACATTCATTTTGAAGATGAAATAAGAGAGACAGAGACAAAATTTCTTCTGGTTGAGTGTTTTTCAGTAATGATGATAATTTGCCTTCACTTCAATAACTAAACGGAAATGAATAATTTTTTTTTGCTATAGCGACAAATGACAAAAATAATTCATAAATCTTTGACTTATCAATCAATGTTGTTCAATCTATTCGAAATAATCTATAGCATCACTTTTTTATCATTTTTGTCTTTAAAACTAACGAACGACGTAGATGAATAACGAGAATAAAAGTCAAGCATTTTAAAATGTTTTGTTGTTTACAGTCTCTATGACTTTTAGCTTAAGATTTATTGCACAAAATAAAGAACAAATGCAGCATTATTCGTAGCAATAAATCAGCTGTATTTTCCTTCCGCAAAAAGAGCTAGAGAGAACGAGAAAAAGAAAGAAAAGTAGCGAGAAAAAAAGAAACTTGAGAGAAAGTGGAAATGTAAAAATACGGGTAATAAAACCATGACTGTGAGCACAATGCCATGAATAAAGGCAAATATAAATAATATATTTAAAAAAATCCTTATAAATCATGTTTATTCCTCTTACTGATGTTGATGTTTTGAAAAAAGAATTTTTTTAATACATTTTTGCCTTCGTCTTACTTAAATTATATAATGGAAAATGAAGCAGAATGGGAAAGAAAATTTATATTTTTTTTGCAATAATAGGATGCGATGATTTTGTTCTGTACGCTGTGTGAATGAGGTTAATTCCAGTGATTATGAGTATTATCTCTAACATCTACAAAGAGGATTTGGGTCATTTTGGTAAACAACTCAATTAATGGCATGGTAGAAGATGATTCAGTGCGATTGTTGTTTGCACATTGAAAAGCCAGCTTTGTTGTGGACAGTAGAATGAACGTTATTTGTAGGTTGATAAACAACTAGCTTTACTCGTTAAAAACTATCCCAGTGGTGCTTGACTTTCATGTTATTTTCGTTCGCTTAATTGCCTTGCTCCAATTACTATGGTATCATATATACAGAAGTATACAAATATCAGCGCAAATCCTTTGCATCTTCCTACCATTATTCACAGGCAACAGATAAAAAAAGGAATTTAATCTTGATAAAATGTCTCACAAAGCAAAAGTATCAATACCAATATTAATCTATCCATCTCCACAGTGACACGTGAATCAATATTTCTAATAAAAAATATATATACACACGTAGGGATTCGGTTTAAGACTTACTTGGCAATAAATTTTTAGACGAGCGTAAGAGAAGATGAAAAAAATCTCATTACTTAGCTATCATTGCCAAGATACTTCAGACACTCTTGTGAATCACTTTGAAAAATTTTCTACATTTCAAATAAATTTTTTTTTATATTTTTCAATCATGGAAAGAATTTTCTTCATATTATGAGAAGCACTCATATATATCAGTTTAATAGAAAGTTGATATTAAAAATTTTTTAAAGTTGATAAAAATCTCAATTAAAGTCATGATTTTTATTGCCATTTTTACCCATATCAAATTCATTAACCGTAGAAATCGAGAAATTTTAGTTTGTGTTGCATTATTTGAAAAACCGTTTTCAAGTTTGAGTGACTTCACGTCACTAGATTAAAATTTTATTTAGAAGAAAGGAAACTTGCTAGAGTAAGAAATGGCAACATCACAAAAGTGTCATAATTTTGATGGCACAATAAAAGTTTCCATTCTCACTCCTCAGCATTTACTGCTTCTTTCCGTTCATTCATCCATCGAGTTGAGTTAACAAGAAAGAGAAACTTCAATCTCGTTTTCTTGTTGTGCTGTAAAAGTTAAAAAAAGAAGGGGGAGCCAGTGATAAGAAATTTTCCTTTTTCTTTCGACATTTCTCCAATTTCATTCACGACACCCTCATCTGGCTTTCATTTTCATAATAAAAGATGAGACATTTTCTCTTCATACCGTCAACAAAAACCAAGCAAGACTTCTTGCGCTTTGCCTTTTAAGTTTGAAAGTGAAAGTGAAATTTATGCGTCATTTTACAATTCTTTTACTTCATTCGAGTCTTTGTGCGTGTAAGAAGGAAACAACTTTATTTGTTGTTAAGGAGATTGGATTTTTTTATGACTTTACGCTGTGTTGGGGAACCGAATTGTCCTCAATGGAGGCTCAAAAAAAATGAAGATGATGGCTTTTATGTTGAATTTTAATGGTTCATAATTAGCGAGATTGTTTTGATGCGATTTCTCTCGCCCATAACAATCAAGTCACAGCAGTAATTTGCTTATGAGTGCTTAAATACCGTGTGACGCAACTGAGCGTGGAAATGGCACAAAAATTTAGCTTACACGCAATTTTTTAATCGCTCGAATGTAAATTCAGAATTAATAGTATAATTTGCTCCCTAAAAAATGTATAGCAGAATGGCACAATTCCTACGTGCCTTGAAATTACCATCAATATGAATGAAAAAGAAAAAGAATCTCTGAAGTATGGAATGAGTATACAATGTAATCTAAAATAGATATCATTAGGAGAAATTACAGAAAAAGACTGGGTGTCTTCTTAATGAGATTTTTTACAACTGTTGAACCTTTTCTAAAGAAGAAAATGAGACAAAAGCATATGTGCTTGTATTCTTGGAAATAAAAAGTATCATATAACAATTAATTTTTGCCTTACAGATGGAATTTAGAAATGAATTTTGATACTGATCGAAATAAAATATTGGAATAGGATTAAAAAGAAGCTTGTTTATAACAATTTATAAAAATATTCAAAATCTTCTTTTTCTTTAATCCCCCAATCAAAACATGTATGTTGTATCATTATAAAATACCAAACATAATTCTATGCTAACAAGTTCAAATTTTCTTTCTTAATTAAATTTTCTCCTTCTTAGTTCTTGTTAAAATTTAAACCAATAAAAATTTATTCATTTTGCCTTTCTAATCACAAAAACCTAAAGGCAGAAACTCAATTTCATAATCTCTTTCACTTCTCTTTCCAAACAGTTTCTATGTTAATGAATGAATAGAGAGAATTTTGTATCATGTTTTTATATCGGTCATTCAATAATTTTTGTGTTTAAAGAAGATTGTTTGATAAAAGCTTTGGTTGCTTTTGTAGAGAAGGTAAGAAAGTTGATGTGTTTAGAAGAAATCAATAGAACTCATATGAATTCCAAATCTTGATTACTCTATTTATGAGAGCATGTACATGAATGTATACAAGTGAGAGCAAGTAAGCAAATGTTTGTCTTTGAGTCTCATGTGTTTTGTAATTCCTGCTCATGCATGCAAAGACATATACAAACACACATTTACATTTACTCATTGAATTGGATGCTGCCAAGTAAAGAAGAAAGGATGAAATTAATTATATTAAATCTCTCTCTAATTTAATTAAATCTTTACATTAGCTGTAAGCCTAATGTTGATGATTTTCTCTATATGTGTACGTGTTAGATTTGATAAAACATATAAAAAGGAGTTGATACACACCACCCACTTTTGCTTTTGCTAAATTATTTACGCTCTTCAAACATGTTGATGTTTATGTAAATTTTCATATTTAAAAAAAATTATATCAGAGAAAGTAAGAGGCACTTAGTTTATGTAGATTACTGAATGACAAGTTGAATTCATGTCATAAATTATTTGCCTTAAAATATTCATAAAATAATATTTTTATGATTCTAATCACACACACATACACTCTTTTCATTCCATGTGTACAGCATTAACCCATTAGAATTCTATGACCTCATTACATTTACCAGAATATCATTCTCGTCTACATGCATATTTAAATGTTAAATGATGAAAATGAAATGAAGAGAAAAACATGCATAGATTTGGCCTTCTATCTTCTTTTTCTCTTTCTCTTCTAATGATTCATTAAGCTCATTAAAAATTCCCATCACGATATGAGCCCGAGTACGATGGGTTATGTGCTATTTTGTGCTATAGTAAAATCATAAATATCAACTAACTTCATCTCCCTCTTTTCTCTTTTATTCCAACAACAACGATAAAGCTCAAAAAAGAAACTGATTCAATTTACTAATTGAAAAGGGCTCATAATGTGATTGAAAAGTTAATTCTTTGAATAATTTTCCTAATGAACTCATCTCTGTGTTATCGTCATCCTTCATTATCATTTTTTATCTTCATTCATAGACAAAAAAATTTGCTATTTTATGTTCTGAAATTTGCAAAAATAAATATTTATATTCTCTATCTTACGTTTTTTGGACTTAAATAAACTTGACAAAATCATCAGAAGAAAAAAAACTTTTCTGCCTCACTTACAAATGAACGACAGTTAGAGAAATAAGAGGAAGAAGAAGAAAGCAGAAAGAGGATATTGTAGGAGATTAAGACATTAGCAAATACTCGTAAAAATTACATTTTGTTGTTATTTTCACTGGAGCTTAAAAACATCAAAGAGTCGTTTGTAAAGTGGAAAAGTTACTACAAGACACGAGAAACATGAGAAGCAAAAGAAGCAACAACAAAAACAATGTTCATCCAATCAATGTAAGAGGAATATATAAATATTTATTATTGCAGTTAATCATGAGGACTTTTGAAGAATAAATTCATCGTCATTTCTTGTCAGCTTTAATTGCCTTGAGGAGATAAATTGATGGATTTAAATTTTTGGAAACAAACTTTAATGTTTAAATTGAAAACTTTAATATAAAATGACATAAATTTCTTTCTTTTAAATCTTGTTGGTTAATTTCATGATTCCAATTTTCTTTCACTTCAATAAAAAAAGGATTTCACATTGAGGGATTTACTCTTCAATCGTTTTTTAAGATTGCTCCTTGATTGAGCTTTCTCTCTCATAACACATCTATAAATGTGCTTGCTTGTTGTATTGATGACTTTCTTGATTTCACATGTGGTTCAATACGAGAAAAAGAATGAGAGAAATGTGCCTTTGATAAAAATCATTATGTGAAATAATTTTCTTTTATTAGTTTCATTTCTCGCTCTTTTTAAAGATGATTTTTATTTTTATTATAGACACATAGAGAGAAAAAGAAAATTGCCTTCGGGATATAGCTTCGTAATAAATGAAAAAAGCGAGAAAGAAAATTTTTATTACAAAAAAATTTCTTCCTCTTTCGAGAAGAATTATTTCTTCGTAAAACTTTTCCATCTTGATGTGCTTAAGGAAAAACTTATTGAACTTATATTTCTTAAATTGTTTTATTTCTTCTTTTTTTTAAAATAAAGACAATAAAGAATAGATGAAAGTTTAAAGTTTTTTATCATATAAGTAAGTAAAAGACTTAATTCAGAGATTAAAATGTAAAGAATCATTGAAAATGAATTTTTAAAAATTAATTATTAAATAATTATTTTAACCTTAAAAGTTCAATTACATTTGATGTTCTCAGAGTTGGAAAAGTAGCTACCTACTTTACCTACTTTTCATACGCATTATCTTTTGTAAACACTTGCAAAAACTCTGAATAAATTTTTAATCTATCTAATCTAAAATCTACCTACTTTTCATATAAAAATCTACTTTCTCCTTTTTTTATATGAAAAGTAGATCTACTATTAAAATTCTGGATGTTCTCATGTGTTTTTGTTTTTATAGAATACTTGAATAGTTTACAAATATTTTCTAGAACATTGTCAATGTCAAACTACAAAGATGAATAACGTTTAGACATAATTACGCATTATTTATAATAAATCATATTTCTTACTCATTAACTTAAACTTTTAAATAAAGTTTAACATTTTAAAATTTATTATCTTATCATAGTGGTAAAATAATAAGCATAAAGGTCATGAACGATAAAGAACCAGTTTATTATTGCATTTGTTGACATTTAATTACTATCAATCTCAATAAATATTTACAATTTACTCAACATTATACCTCAGTGAGAATGAGTTAAGTCAATAACCGTATTTATAGTAAATTACAGAAAATGCAGTTAATCATATGCACACAGACACTTTTATACACATGCAACACAAGCTTTATGCGTAGACAACCAATAACACAAGTTGTTTTTTAAATTTCTCTTCTCACATACGCAGATTTTTATTAGTCGTTAACAACTTTCCAAAATATAATGAAGTATTTTTTTGCCATTGAATCAACTCTTTCAGTTGTTTACGAGAGTCTATTGAAATCACACAAGAAAACGACAACGGCAAAATTATTTTTTATTCCGGAATTTAGTTATTATCATATATTGTTTTGTTCTCGAGAATTCTTAAAAGAAGAAGTTAAACATAACAATATTGTACAACTGCTTGAATTTCTAAGAGTAAAATAAAAAAAAGTTTTAGATTTTGTTAAGAAGCCAGACAGTTTATAAGGGAAAACAGCAGCAGCACAATAACAATGACATCTAATAACAATAAAAATGAAAACGAATTTCCTTATGAAATTAAGGAAGCTGATGGTGACATGAAGGAGCAATTCATTCGAGATTTCCAAGGTATGTGGATATTTTTCGTAGGTTGAAAAGGTGAAAAATTGAGAGGCAAAAATGAAGTATAATCATATTATGACAGAAAAAACGTAAAAGTGAGGAAAGAAAAAAAGAGATATTTTTGGATATATGTGAAAGCAGAGCTGTTATGTTGTGTATGATGAAGAGAAAATTGTCAATTGCGTCGCATTCGTTGATTTTTTCAATGGTCATGTTAGGCAAGTTTTGGACTTTTAAAATTTATAACTTTTAGATTTCTATCTATAAATTTTACTGTGATAAAAATATTAAAAAGTTTCCTTATCATGAGAAAGATATGCACACGCAATTCTCTAACTCTCATCATTCATCGCAATTCTTTTATCCCCATACGGCCCGACACATTTCATTTATAATTAATTGGCAACAATTTGATTTTGATTTCTCATGCACGTACACGTACATCATACATTTTCTCACACTTTTACTCTTTCTCTTTTCCAACTTGCAACCCAAAAGGCCAGCCGACTGGCTATGTACAAGTTGGAGCTGAAAAATGGCTCTTACCCGACAAATTCATGCATTGTGCGAAGGACATTTATAATTTTGAGGCACGTAGCGATGACGTTTGGATTTGTACATATCCGCGTAGTGGAACAACTTGGACACAAGAGATGATATGGTTAATCTGCAATGATCTGGACTATGAGACAGCAAGAAAGATAACATTAAATGAACGTTTTCCTTTCTTTGAGTGAGTAAGCTTTAACCAAGACATAATTTCACCTGATCTCATTCATTTTGTTGGTCACGTTCCAATTAAAAACCCAAAATACGTGTGTAGATTCCACCTTTACATGCATGACCAAATGAAGGCCAAATTTTTGGATGAGAATAATTACGAACCAATGAAGGCGGAACTTATTGAGACTCTTGCACAACCTGGCTATAAATTCTTTACTGAAATGAAACAACAACGCTTCATCAAGACGCATCTACCCTTCAAGCTTCTACCCAAGAGCATTGCAGAAAAGCGTGCAAAAGTCGTATATGTAGCACGAAACCCAAAGGACGTTGTCGTGTCTTATTATCATCTCAATAAGCTGTATCGAACACAAGGTTATGTCAATGACTTTCAAACATTCTTCAAGTACTTTATAAATGATTTATGTGAGTTAGAAACAAAGCACTCGAATTATTCTCAACAATGACTCTCAATTTATTGTATTCTTTTTATCTTTTTTCTTTTGTCTCTTGCAGTACATTGGAGTCCATTTATAGAGCATATAAAGGATGGTTGGTCGCATCGCCATGATGAAAATGTGTTGTTTCTATTCTACGAAGACTTAATCTCTGACTTAAGAGGATCATTGATAAAACTCGCAGACTTTCTTGGCAAGCCACTCAAGGATGAGGATTTGCCGAAATTGTTGGATCATCTACATATTAAAAATTTCAAAAATAATCCTTCAATCAATTGTCAAAACCTTGTAGATGTAAAGATTCTTGCTAATAATGCAGCATCTTTTATTAGAAATGGCAGCACTGCGAAAAATTCGGAAATGACTGTCGAAATGATTCAAGAAATTGATGAATGGATCAATGACAAGTTGCGAGATTCTGACTTTAGGTTTAGAGGTTAATCAAGTGTGCTCGTGTGAGCCTAAAAGCTTTAAACGTCCCACATTCACTTTTATTCTTTGTGTAGGTTTTTTCATTGAATTGTGAACAAGGCTGGGACACTTAACTAGTTAATTAAATTTAATTAAATTTAATTAAAGTTAATTAAATTTAATTAACTTTAATTAAATTTTGTATGAGTTAATTAAATTTAATTAAATTTAATTAACTTTAATTAAATTTAATTAAAAATTAACTGAAAATTAAGTGTCCCAGCCTTGATTGTGAATAAAGAATGTTGGGCTGAAGATTAAATTTTATTATGTCATTGTCGACAATCACTATTGCTGTTGATGCTTTCGTTTTATATTTAAAGAAGGTAAAAGAGAAAATCAGGGGACAGGTGTCAAAATTGAAATATGAATCGATTTATTTCAGTTGATATAGTGACATTTTTCATAATATAAACCATCAATCCTCACACTCTCTATGAATCATGAACATGAAGCAGCAGCAGCCGCTTCAATCAATGAAGATGATAACAACAAAGACTGCCTTCGATTACAGAATTTCAGTGAAATAGAAAAGTTTTTTCAAGTCAAGTTGAAGCTCAATCGATTTGTCTTCCTCGCATCGTAAACTTTCTTCCCTTCTCATTCTTTTTTCCTGCTTGTTAAATTCTTACATTTGCTTATGATGTTTTTTCACTTTCTCTCATGTGTGTGTGTGTGCACAAGGAAATGAGAATTTATTTCATCTTTCACCATACATCATTTAGAGAAATATAGCAAAAGATTTTTCATAATTCGAGTATGATTGTGGTTACTGTTGTTCTGTAAAGAGTTGAAGCTATTTTTCTTTTTTTAAACGACTGCATATGAGTTTGAAGCAATGACGATGTCTTTAGTGATGATGAAGACATACGCGGTAGTGAAATAAAGTTAACAAATTTCAAGCAATAATTTTTCTGCATCAAATCATGCTTTTTTATCCTTTACTGTAGTTACAACCATAGTACAGAGCACGATATGAACTATAATTTGTAATTAAAATTCAATTCATATAATTGAGCCATTTTCTTTTTCTTTCCTTCATCAAAAACAGCATTACCAGTAATCGATCAAATTAATCTTTAACTCGTTATTGTTTTGAATAGAAAACTACACAGTTACGATACATAATATGAATCATCATGCACTGCTGCACAACACAGACAGTTTTTCTTCAATTCTCTTTGTTTCAATTTTTTCCACTTTTTGCTCATTCTTTCCATCATTTTCATTTGATTTATGTAAACTTAGTAACAAAAACAACAAAAGTTCAACATATCGACAAAATTGTCAGGAAATTGAATTTTTTTTGCATTTCTCTGAATATTTTGCTGATGCTGTTGCTGATGATGCTCTCGTTTGAATATGCAAAATCCTCATCGACTCACGAACTAAATGAAAATTTCCATTAAAAAGACTTTTGTCGATAAACGCAAATTGCACAATTTTAGCTAATAAAATATTATTTTATGCTCTAATGCAATAGACAAGTGAACAACGTGCATATGGATGGAGCACTATGGATGAATAAACACGTATAAAACGCTGCATAAAATTGCAATACAGATTGGTCGAATGGATTGCAGATTCAGCAGAATAAAGCACTCTTAATGATTCCCAACCCAATCAATCGACGACTGTTGGCAATTATGCATGAATGTAGGGAGTGAGCGAGTGGCTAAGAGATAAGAGCTGCATATTAAATGGATAATTAAAGTACATAAATTTCCATTGCTTTACTATTTTTCTTCCACCCTTAATTCATTCGCTGCTGTTGCTGCTATTTTTTGCATAGATTCGAGTGTGTTGTCGATTTGTAGTTGTACAGTGTGGTGTAGAGAAATGGCAATTAGTGATGATTCTACTAGAGTTAGAGTCATGCTTCACACTCTTTCACTTGGTTGGTTATTTTTGCTTTTTTTCTTTTCTCGCTATTGCATCCAATTTACCGGCACAGATGGAGCAGTCAGAAAAGAAGAATGAGAAAAAATATTGATCAATGATTAGGTCAATTATATTCATAGAATTTTTCTACGTTTTTCTCTGCCCTCACCCACTCTCGCTCTTCTCTCTCACTTCCTCTCTGATTGCAATTATTCGCTTCAGTAAAGCACGTCTTTTGTTATCTAACGGCAATGGAATGGTGTAATCCATAAGAAAAATCTTCTTGGCTTCACATCGCTTCATAATTTCATTTATTCTCCTTTTATTGCCAATGGCATTTTTCAACTACTATACATGCAAGCTGCACACTAACAATCGTACTATCAAGTTCCGAACGATAAAAGCATCAATTTAATTTTTTGCGCTAATTAAGAGATAACCTTTCTATTCTTCGTGTGTCTATTTAAAGAGACTCAATTATTTTTATAACAATTATACTTTGTTGTAATGAATTTATAAAGACATTTATCAGTGAAAAAAAATTTTTCATTCATTCTTGCATATTAATAAAATAAAATTCTTTTGCTCTCTTAGTTAATTCAGTCATCTCCTGTTTATACAAATTTACCAACACTCAAAAATTACACCGAAAAAAGGTGTTATAACACCTTAAAGCAATTTATAGAGAGTGAAAGAGGAAGTAACAAGTGTTCATGTTCTTTACTACAGAAAATCTCTCCATCGAACATGATAATAAAGGCAGAATAATAATGATGAGAGTTGTACACAAGAGTAAAACGACATTGGCAGTCACAGAAAAAAAGTTGAAGCTAAATTAACATTCATTAACTTTGCCATCATGTCAACTCTATTTTCTCTTTTTCTCTTCGCGCATACTGTCCTGATTCTACGTGACAATCATAACAAAAGGAACTTCATGTCCTCTTTATTGTTCATAATAATAAAAAAAAGTACAAATTGTATGGAGACCATAACAATAACTTTCAATAGAGCCATAATTACAAAATCCATTCATATGATGTTGAATTTTGATGATGATGATTTTATACTGCACAAGCGTTTCTGATTATTGAAGGGACAACAGAATAAAACTGCATTCATGCTCATATATGAATATTTATAGAATAAAAAGCGAATCGTTAGTAATTTTATTTTAATGTTTTCTGCCATTTTATAATCCACTCAACAATAGTACTCCGTCGACCTGAATATCTATAACAACTGCAAGCTAACAAAAAATGAATAGTTGAGGAAAAATAATCAAGAGAGAGAGAGATTTTTCATAGCGTGGATTGCGAATGAAAGAAAAATGAAAAACCAATCAGAAATCCATTGTCTGCATTGTGGTGGGCTCTTTTTTTAAAAAAAAGTATAAAGTTTATTGCTTTCGTTATCAACAATGAACAGGATGGATGCATAAAATGTGCATTTTTTGCATCGAACCCAATTTTTCTTCACTCTGACCAAATTCTTTTTCACTCTGTTATTTTGAAATTTTTCATGTTAGTGTTTTATTTAAATTTTAAATCACCAAGCGGATGAAAATAAACTTTATTCCAATTAATAATCGATTTGAAACAAAATTACTCGTATATTAGCGATCAGAAGGGAAAAAATCTGCGACAATCAATGCATGAAAATTTAATTTTATATTCGATAAATATTTTATGACTATATTTTAAATTAAGTCACATCAGATAATTTACCAAAATAATTTTTTAATCTGCAATTATTTTTAATCATCCAGTAGCTTTGAGGGGTGAAAAATAATTTCCCTGCATTGAACATTTAACAGTTGAAATACAAGTTGTCAATCCCTAGAGAATCAATGCAAAAAAGTTCAACCACTGCCATCATCATCGTCCTTCCTTTCCACTCGATATCTCCATTAATGTGTGCGTGCTCAAAATGAGGATAATTAAAATTTATTGTAATGCTCTCTCGCTCCCTTTAGTGCAATTTTTAGGTGCGATCTGATTTTATTGCACATTCGATACATGCATTCATGTAGTGTTCGCATTAACATAAATTCAACGCAATGGAAATTCAAGTAATTCAATGACCATAAATAACTTTTTTAAAATTTATTTTTATTCTTTTATAAAAATCCAATAATTACATTTACTTTGCACTCATTGATTTATAAAAGTGAAAATAAAGCAAAGTCATTAAATTTACCAATTATTGTTGTTTCTTTGTTTTCAGAATTTAAATTTTTAATGCTAGGATAAAAAAGGCATTTATAAATAATTGCCTGAATTTAATTAAAATTTCTATGAAATAAGCTATAGTATAGTTTTTGAGTTTGGAACGACCGCAATATTTTTAAGCCATAACTTTCCTAGAATTCAATTATAAGCACATATAAAAACAACAGCTCCATTCATAGTAATGAAATTATGATGAAAATGAATGAACGACAGCAAGTGCTCCAGTGAAGCTTGGCCTACGCAAATATTTAATGTTCGAGCTTTTGTTTGCTATTGTTTTAACTTTTCCCCGCTTTTCTTTTTATTATTTTTTTGTTACATTAAAATTAAACAATGTAAGTACTTTCACTCTTCTTTTTCTCTTTTCTCAACAATTCTTTGCGTTTTTCTTTCATTCTTTTTAAGCGGAATTAAAAATTTTTCACGACTGATTTTCTCAATGCGCATTGAAAAGTTTTTCTTTTTCTCGTCTCATGCTTTTTATGGTGCCTCATTCTCTTTTTTGTTTGAACACAGCAAAAAGAAAAGATTTTTCTTATGGAAACTTTTACAGATTTTCGTAATGGGATTATGGCTTTCTAGCATTGGCATATACAAGGAAGAAGAAAAAGGTCATGAAGAGTAAGAGAAAAAGATGAGAAATAAGAAGTTTTTCTTCGTTTTCTTTCGATAATGCAAGAAAACTTTTCCTCTGAGACTTTTAACAATTAAATTTTCAATTACTTAATTGAATTATAATAAGAATGGAATAAGAAGTTTTTGTGTGATGTTTTAGTAAAAATAATAATTGAAGATGTAAAAAATTTTATTTTAAAAGCAAATTTTACCCTTCTGAGATGTATTTAAATTTTTATGACCCTTTGATGCAAATGTCATCTTCGCATTTTACGGTTTTATGCCTCTAAAACAAAGCAATGTTTTTCATTTCCATTTCCATTCATTCTTTTTTCCCGGAAGCATATAAAAAATTTAAATAAGAAATTGTCCTCTCCATCTCAAGGTTATCATCATTTTCTTTTCATTGTATTCAAAATTTTTTGTTTACTGAATAAATTTAGATATGCGTTAGAGAATTAGCAATGAAGAACAGCAAAAAAAATTAATAATATTTTAATTTCCATTCTCATCTTCATCTTTTGTGGATCGTAAAAATTATCATAATTTCCCATTCCTCATAACTTTAGCCTAACAACACAATTGTTGGCGAAAATTAAAACTTTTTTTAAGAGTCAAATATAAAAAAAGAAAAGTTATCTCAGTGGAGTGCTTTGCAAATTTGAATAAATTATGAACGAATTTACATGCCAAATGCTTGACACATGCAAGATTTCAAAGGCATGATTGTAGAAACGAGCGAGCCCTTTACCCTTTCGTTTCCTTTGTGAATTTTTTTGTCTCTTCTCTAAATTATTATTTTTTATTCGTTAGTCTTTTGAACTCTTAATTTTCCCTCAACTCACAAGTTGCTTTCAATTGTACAGATAGGAAAAATAATTGAAAAGAGTCATAGGAAAAAAGAGCACAAAATAAAATTAATCATAAACTACTATCACTCGAATGACTCGAGGTCAACTTCATTTTTTTATTTGACAAATTTTTTATCATTGTTCTATAGTTCAACTCTAGATGCCATGCATGCAACAAGCACTTATGAGTTATGAAAGATGAGAGCACAACTGCCACTTGTTGTATTTTTTGATGCTCTTATTTTCTTTCCTTCTATGATCCATGCTGTAAAATTTCATAGTAAAAGAGTTGATGATAATGGAATAGGAAGGATGCATTTCAGTTTCGCTGTTGCCAACATTCATTTTACCTACACTTAATCACCATAGTAACACATGGAATAGAATCAAGAGAAATATGAAAATGAAAATTTCCATAAAAACCATTAAAACCAGTTCTCAAATTCAAAATGCAAACAAAATGCTGTTATTGCTGTTGAGGTAAGAAAATTTTTATTGTGAAAAAAACTGCTTGAGAGTTTTAACCGAAATTGAGAAATTTCCTTTTATTTCGTTTTCCTTTTTTCTTCACATACACAAAACAATAAACTGAGTCTTAATGTTCTTCCATCTCTTATCGTGATTTTGCACATTTTGATAATATTATTATATTCTTCCTTGAACAATAAATTGTTTTCTCGAAAATCTCGTTTTAAGCAATTGCTTCCACAATTTTATTATCAAAAAATTCAAATTATAACCCGTTACATTATTTCGCTATCACTCATTCCATTCGTATGCTCCTGTCTTATTCTACAAACTAAGCATTTTCTTGCAATTTCCATCCAACATTGCTCGCAATATACAGTTTGACAGTTTTTATCTGCACACTGCCAAAAAAGCAATGAATCTTTTGTCCATTTTCTTGATTGAATGACATGGCAAATAAAGCATTTCGATCGTGCCAGCGATAGAAATCGAAGACATTTACAAAGGCGTGGAAATTTATTTAATGTTTTCTGAAATGAGACATAAAAAAATATAAGCACTACAATTCTCTTGTTTGGTTATATATACCACAAATACATCGTGTACCTGAAAAAAGTTGTAACTATTCTCAATCTTTCCATAAACCTTCATTCGATAACGCAATGTTTTTGTCATAGTTCTAAACAATTGTTTTCTTTGTTGCAATGTCTTATTGTAAAGATAGAAAATTCTCTTTTTCTCACGTTTTGGATAAAAGAAAGCACATATTGATCGCTTAAAACGGTGAATGTAGACTTGATTGTAAATCAAATAAAGATTTAGAAGAAATAGTAAATAGATTTCCATTAGAATAGTTGTGTTGAGAAGTGTCGGTTGCGGTAGGCATGCTTCATTTGTCATCACTGTCTGAACATGTTTATTGACATTGAAACCATCGATAGATGCTCTAATGAGATTTGCAACGAAACCTGTACCGTTTATGGTGACATTGAGATGATGTACACCTTCCTGTTCAAAATGAATACGAGAGTGAAGAGAAATAATGTTGAGAAGCTCATAGAAAAGGCGATCTAGAATGATGAAAAAGGTCGATGCGATAACATGAAGGAGAAGATTGAGTGTGAGACCAAAGTAGCCTTGGAACTCTTTGCGGAGCTTTTGAGAGCCGCTCAAGTCAACAACTTTGTCAATTTCTACATTCTTAATTGGCAGTAGACGCTTTAGACCGGATCTTGTTCGACGTCTATCAATTTTCTTGAAATAATCTGTAATGTAATAGTTGTTGAAGTTGATATTCTTTAGAAAGTTGTCGTGATACTCGATAGCATCTGAGTAAATTAATATTAGAGAAAGAAGTTCAATACATAGTAATGGATTCGTTTAATTAAAAAAGCATCATGATGCATTACCGTATATGATTTTCAGGTAGATCAAAATCAACAGTTTACTGCAGAAACGGAAGATACCATCCATCAATTTGACCTTTTCATTTAATTCCTGACTCAGCTCCTTGCCAGTTTCATTAAGCAATCGCATAGCTTCGAAATCTCTTGGATCGTTCACCTTATAGTTGAACGATATGTTACTGTAATCTGACATAAATTTCATTTCCTGTTTTCTTAGTTCAAAATATTCATTCCCAAATTCTGCATCAATCACCCTTGATGAATCACATATATTTGCTCCTACTCCCACATTTGTAATGAAATCTCCTGCGTTACAAATAAAATCTATTTTCAGTGGTGCGCAAACAATGTAATTTGCAATAGGAGGTGCTTTCTCAAAGCATTCGTCATAAACACGCTGAAATGCTTTCTCACAATTTTTTGCGCCTCTCTCAAATTGTTGTTCGCATCTTGTTTTCAATTTATGTTGATAATTTTTTGCGTAGATGTTTGCAATTTCTTCTTTTGATTGCCTTGTGCTTTAATATGAGAAAATAGAAGAATTATTATGTAATTAAAAATAAAAAGCTTTTAATTGATTTTCGTTTATTTATTTGATTTCTTTTATGAACTTCAAAATTTCCGTACCTTCTTGTAAAATTTTCATTACCCTCAATTTCTTGTACAATCGGACCAACCACATGAGTGATTTCATTCAAACTGTCTTGAACAGAACTCAAATTACTTTCCATATGCGTAAAAGCATTAATGAATGGTATAAATGCCAATTCAACTTTATTTCTTGTCAGATTAAAAGTGAGCGATGTTGTGCATTCAAACACACGTGTAACTTCAATCGAATTTTGTATAATGTTAGCAATCGGTCCGGCCAGCAAAAGCGCAATTATTATCGTTTTGATTAAACTCCTGCCAGCTTTACCCAACGCTCCAAGCAACATCAGCACTGATATGCAACGAAATTGTATAGAAATCATACACATCAATGCACACAGAAAGCATACTGAGGCGACTACTAGTGTCTGATACTTTTGGGAAAATTCAATATTGGAGATGATTGAATGATAAAAAATTAATCCAATAAACACTCCATAAATAAATAAAATTAGCTTTCTAATGGCCTTTCCTTGCTTGCTGATTTTTTGATCGGCCGCATTCAATTTATAAAGGAAAAATTCAATTAATTTGAATAGCGAATCAAACATTTTTGCAGTGTTTTAATTTGCATGCTGTGATGATTTTAATTTGATTTTTGTTCTAGATAAATGGTAAAATAATTCTACTAAAGTCTTTTTCAATATAAATTCAATAAAGCTTGAAAAATAATTTTTGATAGAAATATTTTGTCACATGCATGCTGTTTAGACAAACTTGATTTTAAAACGGTTTGGATTTCCCTTAAAATTCACATCCGTCAAAATTTTTTTAAATATTTTTTTAAAGCAACGCCGTAAAGTACAGCCGAAGCATAGCCTTGTTGAAATGGAAAGAAAATAAATCATCAAATTTAAAAATTTATTCATTTACTTGGTTTAAAAGAAATTTAATTAGTTGTCGACATTGTAACATTGTGAAATATTGCAAAAGTATAAGCAAAAGGTGAATTAAAGTTAAATAAACTAGTGGATATTTGCGAAAAATTGTTTCATCTTCTATAGAAAAGTTCATTGGTGCCAACAAAGTGAAAAAGAAAATATGAATATGAAAAAGATAAAGTTCAATAACTAAAAGGAGAGCCTCTTTATCAGTTAACAAACAATATTAGGTTATAATGCACCTGTTATAAATTAGATAGCAACAGTGTTAATTAATTTCCTACTGATAATTGTCGTTGATTTATGTTGTGACGCAGAAATTTGTTACCTTTTGACATACAAGTGTACAATCCATGATTAGTAATGACCTATTTGTAAATGAGAAATCAGTAAACTTACGAATTGACCTTCTTGAACTTGTGCTTAAATAAGTATTCGCAAAATTCAAATCTTTTCATATTACGTGAGTCGTCAACGTATGAGTGTGGGATCTTTTTTTATTTCCCTTCCTATAATAATAGTTTTAACTGTGTAATAATAAATAAGCAAGTGAAAAAATATATTCACTCAAATTTTAACGTTTGAAAGTAAAAGCAACAGAGATGATTATAAGATGAGCCAAAAATAAAATTTAGCTGCAGTGTTATTGTTAAGCATTCACTAATTATATTAAAAAGATTTACAGGTGTGCTGTTACATGCATAAAGTGACGTTGCGACACGTTTACATATTTTCATTTTACATTTTTTGAGTGATATGACTAAGCCACTGTACTGATAAACTTAATATCACTTTCTAAATTATAAAACTTCCATTTATAGACGAACGACAGTGTGCTCTTTGTTTATCTCTAAGTAGGTAGTTTGCATTTCTTATCTTCATGATCGTCATTATTCTTTATCGAGAGTTTTTGTGCGTCTATTGATAAGAGCCTTTAGTAAAATTTCATTATAATGATCTTGATAAGCACACATGTGCTCTATAATATTGTAGTATTGTAGTTATAAGAACAATAAAGAAAAACAAGGAACAAGAACCATGGGTTAAAAGAAAGAACAAGCTCAAATTCCATAAACAGAAAAAACTCGTTTTTAAAAAATTATCGTGCATTCTTCTTTCTCGATTTGCTCATTTGTTCCCTCACTTCACATCACTGATGTCATAAAATTGTAGCTTTTTACTCTGATCTTTGTGTATGAATCAATCTTTGTTAATTGTCTCTATTACACATTCACATACGTTCATTTCATATTCATTTTTCTTTGCTGGCAATAAAAATAGGCGAGTGTGAGAAAAATATTTCGCAAATAACTCAGCTGATTCTAAATTTACACAAAAGACAAGAAGTCAATGATATTTACATAGAAATTTATATGATTTTAGAAGTAAAAGTGAAACTGTGAAAAATGTCAACAAGCGGATCAATATTAACAGCTGAAGCGATTCAAATTGTTAAGGTTAATGAAGAAGCACACACATTTCGTCTATCAGAAGAAGACTTGACGCGTGTTATTCTCCAAGAGAATGTGAAAAATCGAGATGTGGTCATCGTGTCTGTGGCTGGCGCATTCAGAAAGGGAAAGTCATTCTTGCTTGACTTTTTCCTTCGATACATGTACGCTAAAGTAAGTTGACATTTGCATGTCATTTATTATTCATTTTTAATATTAAAATATTTTGCTCTATAAATTCTAGTATGTACATCAAAATCTTGATGGGTGGTTAGGAAAAGAAGATGATGCTTTAACAGGATTTTCATGGCGAGGAGGATCTGATCGAGTGACAACAGGTATCTATATGTGGTCTGATATCTTCCTTCACGATTATGCAAATGGGCATAAAGTCGCAATTATGTTACTCGATACACAAGGCACTTTTGATAGTCAAAGTACTGTAAAAGATTGTGCAACAGTATTTGCTTTAAGTACAATGTTGTCATCTGTGCAAATTTATAATCTTTCACAAAATATCCAAGAAGACGATTTGCAACATTTGCAATTATTTACCGAGTATGGCCGACTTGCAGTTGCTGATACTGGTGAGTTTCGAATTTTTTTTTCTTTTCATTAATTCGTTAAATAATTAATTGGTGTCAATCGTTTATTTTATTGCAGGCCGAAAACCTTTTCAAAAATTAATGTTTCTTGTTCGTGATTGGAGTTTTCCATATGAAGCCGATTATGGAAAGGAAGGCGGAGAGAAAATACTCAGAAAGCGATTGGAAATTCATGACAAACAACATCCAGACCATCAATCGCTTCGACGTCACATTCAAGCCTGCTTTAATGAAATTTCATGCTTCCTAATGCCTCATCCCGGATTAAATGTTGCAACAAATCCAAAATTTGATGGAAATTTACGCGACATTACAGATGAATTTAAAGAGAATCTGTTAAAATTAATTCCTTTAATTATGGCACCCGAAAATCTCATTGTCAAAGAAATTAATGGTCAGAAAGTCAAAGCGCGAGATTTAGTGCAATACTTTAAGTCATATTTGAACATTTTTAAAAGTGATGATATGCCCGAACCGAAAACCATGCTCTTGGCAACCGCTGAAGCAAATAATTTAAATGCAGTTGCCGCAGCAAAAGACCTCTACACTCAGCATATGGACGATTTTTGTGGAGGTAAGTCTCCATATCAAAAGCCTCAAAACCTCGACATTGAACATTTACGTGCTCGCGAAAAAGCTGTATATCATTTCGTTAATAAACGGAAAATGGGCGGTGAAGAATTTTCAGAGATTTATAAGCAACAGTTGATTGATTTCGTCGAAGATGCATTTATTGGTTATAAAGAACAAAATGAAAGTAAAAATATCTTTAAAGCAGCTCAAACGCCTGGCGTATTTCTCGCAGTTGCTCTTATCACTTATATCATGAGTGGAATATTTGCACTTCTTGGGCTTGAAACTTTCTGTAATTTCATGACATTAATTATGGCAATTAACATTATTGCTTTGTGTATTTGGTCATATATTAGGTGAATATGCAAATTGGCACTTTCCTTTATTTTACAAATAATAATTTCCTTTGTTATTAATATTTCAGATATAGTGGTGAATTTTCTGATATTGGAGTCAAACTTGATAATTTTGCAGAAAACATTTGGGATTATGTAAGTAAAATTTAAGTAATTTATAGAAAATGTCTTCATTCAGTTTTTTTCTCTCGAGTAACTAATTTAATAAATCACATATCATCATTATTTAATTTTAGTGCCTAAAGCCATTCTATGAATTGTTCCTCGAACGTCGTGTTAAAGAGGCAACAACGCAAGCCGTTTCTGCAGCAACTGGCTTGACGAGAGAAAATGTTGAGACTGCTATGGGTATTAATCGTCAAAACGCAACAACAGTTACAAAGCGCCATGCGTCAAATGGCAAATCGAAACAATCATGAGAATACGCCAGCGCTGATTCATTCAGCGATGAATCACCAAGAAGTTCTAATGAAAGCAACAACAGTCATGGAGTTTCATCGTTTTTTGTTAATTTATTTTCATGGTTTTCACAATCTTCAACATCAGCATTAGAATGTAATGGCAATAATAACACTGTAAATTTTAATCACACGACTAGAAAAAACAGCAACAATAATGGCATTGTAAGTGGAAAACGAAAGAAAGGAAGAAACAGAAAGTTTTAAGTAAATATATTTTGTATTCTTTACACCTTTCTTGAAATCAATATTGTAAGGAAATTTTTATCTTCAGTGCCTAATATAGACTTTTAATTAATTTTCTATAATTTTGATTTTTTTCAAGTGTGCATGAATAATTTGTACAACAAAATAATATATATTGTTAAAAGAAAAATGATTTTATCGTTTTTATCTTTTTTATTTTCTAACAATTCAAAATATAGTGAGAAAAATGAGTGATAGATAATTTGCACAATTATCAATAAAACATCTTTAAAATATCGACATATCTAGAGATAAACTTAAATTTACATCAAAAGTGTTAAATATTGACATTGCGTTAAAATGGTGATTTGTTATGACTTGATTAAATCCATTTGTGTTTTCCTCCTCAAACTATCCTTCTCAAAGCACATGAAAATATTTTTAGTTAATCTAAGTCGATGCAAGATGAAAAGTCTATATATGTATTCCCCCACACTTGTTACTTAAGATGTTGCAGAATAATTTAAAAAATGAAGATAGAATAGAAGTAGAATGAAATGGAAAGCTTTTTGCTTAAAAGAAAGTGAATTGGTTATGAAGTTGTAAGCGTTGAATAAATAATTAGGTCTTGAGTCATTGACCTTATTAAAATTCAACAGAGAATGAATCTTTGAATATATTGACAATACACTCATTTGCCAAATCATCTTTATTTTAAGCAAAACATCAAGTTTAATATAAGTAGTGTCGATAATATACGAAACACAAATTATCTTGGTGTATGGAGTAAAACTAAGTTTTTGTTCCCTCAAATAATATTATCATTACAATTCTTTCCATTATTAACACGCAATAGCTTATATAAAATGAATATATTTTACATAAAGTTATTAAATTATTGAGTTTATTGAATGTGCCAAAATCTTGTCCGATTTTTCATTGCATTTCTATTATTTCCAAGAAACATAAGAGAATTTATGCATTTCCTCTGTGTGCTCTCCTTTTTTTATATACGTCTTGTCTTTATCTTAATTTGAACAATTGTGAGAAGAAATATTTTTAAAATACTCTGAAAGACATACACGATTCTAACAAAGCAATTTTATTGAAGTACATCTTTAAATTCTTCATTACTAATTGCTCAAACTATTTTTTTGTGCGACTCTCATAAATATTAAATATTAAGATAATGACACTGAAAAAAAAGAATTCGTACTATAATAATAACTTTTTAAAAAGTATCATATGAGAATCTTCCTTTTATGGATGATGAAAGTTTTTAAAATAAAATTATAATGTTGTGTTTTTCTGATCGATAATAAAAAATAAGAAGGTGATTTAAATGAAAAAAAAAATCTTTTTTTGAAAATTAAAAATTGAAATTTTATTTTATCTTGCGCAGAAATTAAAATTTTCTATTTAGTTGTTGTGCTCTGTTGTTCATAGATTTGAATATATGCCTCTGTAAGAGTAATCATTTGTGGCAGAATATCAGTGACATGAAGATCTTGCATTTCAAACCACTGATTTGTTGCTTTATAAAGGATGTGTGCACGATATGTACCTTTATTGGGCTCACCATCATGAACTATGTTTGCAATCAAATTATAACGAGTCTCAGTGTGATTTTTCTTATGCTCTGGTGTCAAGATGTCACCGAAATCAACATTTCTGAAAAAACATCAAGTATTATTATTTTGCAATATTAAAAACTAGATTAACTCACTTGACAGGAAAATTGACAATTGTTGGATTTTTGTCCACAAAGAAAGTATTTTTGGTGAAACGTTTGATAAACAAAATAATAAATTTTGGCAGTCTTACAATTTCAAAGCGTTTCAAGAAATTGTCTTTATATGATTTATATTCTTTTTCTGTAACTCCATTGAATTTTGCAAGCAATTGATATAAATTGACTTGAGGAATAATATTCTCACGGTGCTCATCGATGAATAGAGGTGGTGGCGGTAAATCGCATGTTAAATAAAGAAAATTTGTTGTTTCAATTTTTTCTTGATACTCTTCAGTTGCAAGCAACAATTCTTTTTGGGCATCATCGCATTCAACAGGTGGAATTTTTCTTGAGTAAATTTTCATCTCTCCTAAGAAAGTTTTATTGATAATGCTTGAGTTAAGATTTTTATTTCCTCTCAATTGACGATGTAATTCATGCAAAAACCATGTAAGAAAATCAATTGGATCGCTCTGTTCAATAATTTGAAATCTTTTATTGCTCCAAAGAACAACAGCTTGAAGCATTTCATGCGGAGAAACATGAGCTTTAAAATTTCTTGGATTCCACAATTTTCTCATTAATTCACCGAAGCGTTGCACAATTGCAAAAGCAGAATCGCCCGATGAATGCTTAATTTTTGAATAATTTTGTTCACATAGAAAATAGTCTCTAATTGGTGTCACATGTGAGAGTGCTTGAAGAACAACATTACAATAGTCATTTGCTTTAATATTATTGAGACCAACTATCCCAGGAAAATATAAAGTTCCATCAAGAGTTCTTGAAGTCTTCTCTGAATCATCAAGTACTTTTATATCATTTTTTGTAAAAGTTGGATTAAGAACATACTTTATATCCTAGAATAAAATAGAATGAAGTTTAAATATCGACTATAAATGATAAAGTTTTCATACATCTAAAGATGAATCGATGATTTCATAATTATCTGGTAAACAGTAAAATCTCAAATTTGAGAGATTGAGAAAAACATGATGTGATTCTGCCACTGAATGTGTATATGCATGAGTACTCTTCCCTCTTCCTTGGAAATATTTTCCGCAAACCAAACATGCATAAACTGAAGAAAGAATTTGTAAATTAAAATTAATAACAAATTTATGTCCTAATGCACTCACCATTAATTCTCGTTAAAGAAATTGAGCATAATTTCTCAAAATCAAAGTCCAGAACATGACGGTTTATTGTGTCCAAAAATGGACATTGTTTAATAACCATTTTGTTATTCGGAATCATTGGTTCATCGTCATCATCATCTTCTTCTTCTTTTACTTCAAGTTTCCTTTTTAAATCAACTTTTTCTAAAATGTATATTCTCCATTTAATTACTTTAAAATAAATAAAACTTTATATATACCATCTTCTTTAATATCTTCGTCTTTATTTTTCATAGTTGAATTTCTTTATTTAATTATACTTTTCAATATTTTCACTGAAAATAATTTTTAAAATCGTTTTGTTTGTTGACAAACGGATAACTGAAAAAATCGATTAAATGAAATTGATTCAAAAACTGACAGTTATTTTTTCCCGTCACAGTAATTCGAAAAAGAGAACGATTTTATTAAGTAATTGACATATCTTGACATGTAAATGCAATATTAAATGCCCGCAAACAGAACACCTAAATCCTAAAAACCTTTAACATAAAGAGATACATAAGGAATGAAAAATTACAATAAAAATGGAATAATAGCTTTTCTTTGCTTTGGATATTCTTTGAATTCTTTTTTGTAGTTCTTATGTTTTCCGATAGCCCACATTGTCATTTGATACATTCCAGCAGCAGCAAAAAGGAAAGCAGGCAAGCATTGAGTCATGATAGAAAATGAAAGCCAAGCTCCGAACTCGTAAGTATAATTTGGACACGAAACGAAGTTAAAGAGAGCAGTTAGCGGATTTGAATCAGACATTGGAATTTTTCTTACAGATGTTCCTGGTGGTCTTAAATTTCTCAAATTGATATGTATTGAAAAGTTACCAAGTTCACATAACTGTTTTTGAATTAAATATTTTAGAGAAATTGATTACATAAAAATGTACAAAACTTACCAAGAATGCGGCAAGACTAGCATAAACTTGAGCAGTAGATGGTGATGTAAAAAGAGGATGATTAACGTGATAGGCAACGTAAGCAGTAAATCCCCAATAGTAGATGCAGTTTTTGAACAAATTTCTCATAGGCATTGTCGCATGTGAAAAGCGATGAACGAAAATTGTTTCAAGTAATCGTTTAGCATAATGCAATGTGTAGCATGCAGCAGCAATACTAAAAACAAAATTAATTAGCTTTAATAATCTTAATTTACACAAATACTTACTGTGCTGTTTGACTGATTTCAGCTGATGACGATGTGTCACCATAAAACAACCAAGGACGAGTATAAACCCATAAATAAACAACAAGTGGACCAGCATATTCGCAAAGGAAAACAGTTGACCAACCAATTTGCGGACCAAGATCTTTAACATACAATTTACTACCATTTCTTAAGTTCAATGATTCAATTGTGTCACTATCCTTAAGTGTTTTTCCTTTTACTTCCAGCTTAAATGATTGACGATGAACATTTAATTTTTTATTTGCCGCATATACACTGGATTTCAAATCTTTTATCGTTGTGCTGGATTGAACATTACATTTTGTTATAACTGTTTTAGCGAAGAGACAGATAAAAAAAAAGAAGTAAAGAAGAAGAAAAGAAGAAAATTATTCAATAGGCAAATATAAAAATGTATTCCATATTCCGGCCAAAAGTCAATTTTACGTGTAAAATATAAGAGTAAGAACTTTGATTTTAAATTTACTCACCTTTTGAATTTCGTGCATCAAGAATTTCAATCTAAATTAAGAAACAATTATAAGATAAGTGTTTTAAACAGTATTTGATTAACAAGTTTACCTCCATGGTATTTATATTTAATTTTTCGAGTATTTTTAATTTTATATTCACGAAAAAATTTCTCTCTGTAAAGTGTGTGTAATCAAGGGAACAAACACTTTTACGAACAAGCAGACACGTTTAATTCAAAATGATTACCAGTACAAAAATGAAATTTGTTTGAATATTGATGAATATTAAATAAACAATAATTTTACAATTCAGTACTAAACAATAACATAAAACATTGAAGCAATGAGTGCTCAGCACAAAACACATGAAAATATTTAATGCTATATGTTTTTTTAAATTTCTAATAAAATACATCTAGTTTCTTTACACTTTACATCAAAAATTCACTTTCATTTATAGCAAACTCACAGCACACACTGACAGCATCATATGTATTTGTGAGGTAATACATTCAGTCAACATGAATGGAATTGTGAAACAACTTTTTTCGCATTGTAATCTTCATTGTGCTAGGCTCACCATAAAATTTAATTCAGTACGGTTTTTTTGCTTAACGAATAAAGACCAAAAGACATTTTACTCAACAACTATACTCATATCTAGATTAATTGACAACTCTATAAGTAAAGGAAATAAAAATAATACAATGCTCAAGTCTATTTCTGATAATATTTCCAAACTGGCCTTGAACCGAAAAAATAGCAACGATAGCAGTAACGAGGTAAATATTTTAAGAAAAGAATTTCAGTGTTTATTTTCTCATCGTGATTGAGAAAAAAATATTTGATTGTGAATATTTAATGATCATCTCCAACTGTCAAAAATTCGAAAAGAAGTTTTTCATATATGAAACTCGTATTGGAACAATTCATTCACTTACTCTTCTTTCTTTATCTTTATTGCTGTGTGTTTAAAACATTTGTTCTGTATTGTGAATTTTTTTTTACATTTGTGTTCTCAACATTTGCCGATAAAAGTTGTGAGTTGGCTCCTCAACTTCTTAAAATTATTTAATTAAAATTTTAGAATAGAAGTTTCTATAAAATAATATGGCCTTGACATTCAAGAGCTTCTCATATCTGTCCTCATTTGCGTTCTTAATTTTCTGCTATTTTTACGGCGTAAGAAAATCGAGTTTTCTTGACCTTGTGTTGATTACACTAAGCTATAATTTTATGTATATTTCAGAAAACTCTTCCTTCTCCATTGCATGATGTTGACATTCCGTTTGAAAAAGGTAAGGACATTTTGCAACATTTTCGTGACGAAAATAAATTAATGAGTCGTTTCAATCAATAGCTACGTTCGGCATGGGTTGCTTTTGGTCAAGTGACTCACTTTATGGCGCTGAAAAAGGAGTTTTGAGAACAGTTGTGGGTTATTCAGGCGGTTCAATGAAAGATCCAGTATACAGAAACTTGTGAGTAATTTGACACTTTTTTTTTATCCACACTTCTAAAATTGCAACAGAAAAAAACTTGTTTTACTATTCATCAATAATTCATCAATCAGACTCGTCAAATTATTCAATTATATTTTTTACAGAGGTGATCATACAGAAGTTATAGAAATTCATTATGATCCCAAGCAAGTCAATTATGAAAGATTACTCTCTCTTTTTTGGAACAATCACGAATACGGCCTAACAACTAAAATCAAGAAACAATATGCATCGAGAATCTTTTATCACAACGATGAACAAAAGCGCATTGCTGAAGAAAACCGCACAAAAGAACAGAAAATTCGTAGCAACGAAACAATTATTACAACTGTAGAACCAGCAACTACTTTTTATCCAGCTGAAGAGTGAGTATAACGTAGACATCTTGTCTAGACATCTTATCAGTTGTTATAGCCTTATTTAGGCAATGATATGCGAATATTATTTTTAATTAAAAAATGACTTGACAAAAATTTTAATTTCCTCCTTTTCTTTTATAGTTATCATCAAAAATACAGATTGCAAGCACACAAAAAGTTAGCAAGTGAACTCGGATTGGGACCAAATGAATCAAAATTGTTGCAAACATCACATGTTGGTGCAAAATTAAATGGGTATCTTGTGGGTGTTGGTGGATCTAAACAATTTTTAGAAGAGGCATCTGGACTCGGACTCAATGAAAGACAAATTGAATATGTTCTGAAATATGTCAAAGAAAATGAACACGGCGGACTAACATGCTAAAAATCTTTAAATTTAAAGCATTCAATTAATGGCATTTCAAGTATATTACACATAGTTCAATATATAAAACATGTTAAGTGTGTGTTGCATAATGTGCTTTTGAAAGTGTTTCATATTCAGTATGATTCATTTTTTACATAATTGTAACGACTCAAAAAAATTCAAAGCGAAAATTTTGAATTTTTTTCAATCGTTACAATAAATAATTTTATTAGAAGAATTTTTTAAACTTTCAAGCTCATTCTAAGTGTCTTATTAAAATTGATTTAAAATACTTATATTTTATTAAAAGACATAAATAAAATAAATGTTTTAAAAAAATTAATTTATAATAAAACATTTTATTTCAATAATTATGCTATCTAAATGACAATGAGTTCTCAAGAAAAATTATACGTTGCAAATCTATTTTAAAAGCTTTAATTTTTCAATCTTTTCAAACAGTTTCATTCTTTGATAGACTTCAATTGTTACCAACTATTCATTCAGAAATTATACAAAAGAGCTACAATCACTCGAAAACACAAGAGACGATTTGTTAAAAGCATTTATTGTTCTATTCTACTGAGTCTCAACTTTTATAATGAATGTTGACATATAGCATTTTCTTATAACTTTTATTGCAGGTTTCAATGCATTATATATAATGTCATGATAAAAGATTATTTCTTTGATGATTATTTGTATATATCAATTTTAAATTTCACTTTTAGATTTACATTTATTTTACATGAATGTATACGTAGTAGGGAGATGAAAATTCTGTAGAAAATTGAAATTTCTTGTATTCTCAAAATGGTTGCCTGTTGCCTTGTTACAACAGCTCCTCTGCTTCTGTTTGCTTGTTTATTCATATTTATTTGTTCATTTACTGAAAATTGGAATTACAGTCGAGTCTGTAAAAGAAACACACTGAGAGGGTGCATGTGATTCAGTGCCATTCTCATGAGATTCACTCTCTTTTATAAAACAACCACCACCCACATATACAGAAGAAGCTGAATTCATACAATGATGCAATAAGGAAGGAGTGTGAACGTGAGCTTAAGATATGTTGCGAAAAAAACAATAATAAAAAAGTTCATTTTACTGTAAGGCATGTAGTAGTATAGTATAGCATTTTCTCTCTTCTGGGACATGCTGCTACATGAATTTTCCTTTTTACATGAATCACTTTTTTCTTGCAAGCAAAAATTCAACCATAGGAAGTGAAATCTTTAAACACCTACATTTCTGCATGTGAGTTTTGTTTGAAAGAAAATGTGTGAAAATTCTAATAACAAAAATGTCAAATATTGTATTACATACACACTCACATATTTATTTTTTATGGCATAAACCTGTTGATATTGAAATATGTTTCTGATGCTCATGATTTTAGTTTACGACTCTGACAAGTTGATTGTAAATTGCTTATTAAAGAAATATATGCATATTCTGTCACTTCTTTTAAGTACCACTTCCTCAAATGTTTCGACACTTTATTTTGAAACAAAATGAATAGCTACTTGGTCAATATTTCATAGGTGCTATTGTGATGAACTGTTTTATAAATATATTTAAACAGAGAAATTCATAGAGCTCTAACAATATTGCAAATTATTTTGTCCTCTTCTCTTAATAATAAAATTTAGATTCCATTAAAAACTTTGTTATATAGATAAATATTATTATAATTCTAAAATAAATAATATTCATGAGAATTTTAGATTACATAAACCTATCAACTCATTCATAACACAACAGACGGACACACACAGAGAGAGCAAAGTAAATAGGACCAGTTGTCATCGAGACATTTAATAACATCTCATTTTTCATGCAGAGATGGAAAATACTATAGAACTGGACGAGAAAAAAAGAGTAAAAGATAGAGATAGAGAGAAATGTTTATAATGAGCCTGAAATGAGATCGTTTATCATGACTTGTGCTTATAGAAATGTAATCTAACGAGATAGATAGATGGAAAATGGGAGGAGAAAGTAAATTTCCTTCCTTTAATATGAAAACATAGTTATTTCCACATTCGTGTCTTTCCACACAAATTTTGTTTTTGCGTCTGAGCCTTGCTTCAAGGTTGATTCAGTTCTGTTCCTCCCATTCTGATAACAACAAATTGATGTATTGACATGTAATCTACATCTCATTTGAATCTTGCCTTTTCATAAATTGCACTTTCCATATCTCGTATTCACATAAAATTTATCTCTATACCTAAAAGGATTGCTGTTGACATCAACGAAAAAAGAATTCAGCAAAATAATCAGAAAAATGAACTGCAAGCCTATAATAAATTTTTCATCGAATTACGTAATCACATTTTCCGTTCTAGTAGTGACATTTGGGTCTTGCATTTAACAAACATGTGTTCATTACACTGAACCAAATAAAATCTATTAATTTTTGATAATGACAATTTAAAATTGCATGTAATAAGCTTATTGTTGGTACTAATTAAGTGGTGATGCAATTATTTAATTAAATAATTTTAAAATTTGTATCAAATCATTATTCGATTTAATAATTAACAAAATGAACTGTTGCGAGCATTTTCAAATTAAAGAACTTTTGGTGGCTTTTTAATTTAATTTTTCTAATGTTATTGATGTAGAGCTAAAATTGAATGTTTTAGGAAATGATTGTGGTTGATTCAAATAAAATTCCATAATATTTTGCAATCATTTCCACTATCAATTGATGATTGAAAAAAAACATTCATGCAAAAACAACTCAATTTCAGATTTTTTTGCAGTCAATTAATTATTCACTCAAACAAACTTTTGTAATTAAATTTCCTCAAATAGTCATGAAGCATGAAAATTTATTAAATCACCAATCATCTGACGGTCACATAAAATTCACACACATGTTGGAAAATCATTGATTCGTTCAAAATCTCAACCATATTCCATCAATCCGCATTAGCAAAAACTGAGCGGTCTTATAGATTTTAACAACTCTAGAACATTTTGCTGCAATAAAGGATTCATGTTTTCCATTCTTTGTTTCGAAACGGGTTGTATATTGGCCGCAATCATCTGGTATAAATCAGCAAAATAATCCTGATTAAGTGGTGTTGAAATGTAGTTGGGGGAAACTTCAGTGCAGTCGATCAAGCATGTCTTAAAAGGTGTTATATGAACGGTTGAATGACTTGGCTTGACACGTTAATAAAAATAAAATAAGAAATGTTGATCAATGACCGTCACATGTGATTGACCATAAATTACATGAAATTGAAATAAAATTGATTGAAAAAAGCTCTTACCAATTTCCTGTGTTCAATAAGTTCACGCATTTGTATAATGGCAGTTCTTGAGCCAGCTTGAAAATTCCAACGACTCCATGCAAAATTGTGCGATGATATAAAATAAGCCATGCATGTGTAGATGTGCATTTCCATTACATAGTTTTTCTCACAACAACCATCTATATAGCAAAAAGCATCAAATGAATCAGAAGCAAAAACATCACACGCTGTGTTTCGCATAAGCTTTATTAATTCATCCAACTTTAGTGTCGTACCGATGATAGATGTAAGCACAGCAGGATTGTTAGAGCCCTGAATTGTGTTAAGCACAATACCCTTGTCAGTGACACTCACATCCAAAACTAACTGTGCTGCTGTTAAGATAAAATTCACCGTATTTGGACTGTGAATAAGAAAAATTTATAAAACATCATCATATTATTAATATCCGTACTCTAGAGAAATGCGTTCAATAATAATCATCAGCTAACTTAACCCATTGAAGCCCTCCCATTATATCCTTCTCACATACATGCATCTTCCTAATTTTCTCTTCATCATAGAGAGAAATAGAGAGAAGAAAAGTGTTATCTTTGCAATTCATTCTGTTGCACCCTAGGGACACATTTGAATAGATATTGGTCGATAGACATCTCTCATGTATATATATTAGTTATTTCACATATACACGCACATATTGAGGGTCCAATTCTCAATAGGAAATTGCAAAAATAATATATTACATTCATTCATCCATAACATAACATACATACGTTTTGAAATCAGGCTTTAGATCCCATGATTGAAAAGGAAAATTAGAGTAACGATTACAGGCAAGAGCAAATAGACCGAGTCGTCCTGTACGAAATTGAATTGTTAATTTGTCTTCGTTAAATTTAACTTCGTGAACATCACGAGTGCTCCATCTGCCTGTGCATCTTTTTATGTTTGCTTCTTTCACAATATTGTCAATGAGTGAATGGTGTGCAATTTCTACATTTTCTTCATCATCTTCGTCATCTGTAACTGATTCTTCTGAATCATCTGAATGATCTTCAACCACACCTTTTGCAGTTGTTTTTGTCAATGATATTCCTGAATCTTTTCTATCAATTGGTTTTTCTTTGGTTTTTTTTACATTCATTGAAAGATTTGATGACATTTCAGCAAGTTTCTTCTCTAATGATGGCATCGCCATATCAATTAAATCTTCAAGATCGCGCATAAATTTTGAAAACATGTAAATGGAAACTTTTTGCAATTGTGCAGATGAGTGATGATGATCGCTAGAGTCTAAGCTCACCATGCTCTCGTCGTACTCCTCATCGCTGGATGGTTCATGTCCTGATGACGATGAGAACAGTAATTCATGGGTACGTGCACGTTGCTTCACGATTTTCAGAATTTTTTTTGCTTTGCAACTGGGAAATAGCGAGCGAGGTTGACATGTCTGATAGACAATGTCATCAATGGAATAGATTCGATCAGTATAGCAACTCTTTCTTTGTAAATTTTGATATGCAGAGTTCTTCTTTGCTTTATACTTGATTTCGTAACCATCTGGGATTATTGGAATGACGAAATCTTCGAAAAGTGGCTTGAGATTGACATTTTTTGGAATGTCTAAAAGATTGAAATCTTCTACAACTTTTATATCGCGCTCTTTTGATGACTTTTTGACAGCGCTATTAGGCTTGTTTGCTGTTACCACCTGAACGTCTTCTTCAATTTCATCAAAATCATCATCTTCACGTCGTTTTTTACGCAATTCTTCATCATCATAACGTTTCATTTCAAGAAATTCTTGTTGTGTTTCGAAACGGCATACAATAGGTGGTTCAAACCATGATACAGAATCTTGTGGAAGACTGATTATAATAAATAAGATAAAATAATCGAGTAGCAAGAAATATAAAATTTACTTACTCAATATTTACAAGAACCATCTTTTCCATATTTTCCTCCATTGTCTTAATTTCATGTTCTATTTCTTCAGGAGTTCTTTTCTGTCCAGGCTTTGGTGGTTCAGGTGCACGATAAGGATAATGAAAATCTTTTTTCTTCAATTTTACCGGATGAATCACTAAGAATATAAAAAAAATTGATTAACTATCAATTTTATTGAGTCAATAATAGAGTGCAATTACATGTACGAAGAAGTGCTCCTTCATCAGTTTTTACATCCTGAAGCGGTTGCTCGAGATATTCAATTTGAAAAACTCCACCAACGATTTTATATCGCCTTAAATTGACTTCAAATTCGCCTAGATTGAGACTTTCTGGTCCCATGCGACGACGTTCAATTGCATTTAATTCATCTTCATATTCAGTGTAAATTTTATCAACATCAATTGTTCGAGGCTTATCATGATCAATATTATCATCAGCTTTTTCATGGAAAATTTGATAGAGTGCCTTTTTAAGAAGTTCCTTTCTCTTTTTCCATTCACGTTTCGTTGTCTTTCGAAGGGTCATTTTCTTTTTATCAATATTGTCATATTTGAACTGTGTGCTATAACAATAATCAGTCATGTGATCATAATTCACCCAAAGGCCTCGAATGGCAGAGTTAGTGCATTTTATAGTAGATGGTAAAAGGAGAGTCATTTTGATCATTTCGAAATCGATATTTGTTTTATCTTCTTTAAGTTTTTCTTTGAGACTCCTATAAAATAATCAATATGACATTAAAATAACAATAAATAATAAAATACATACGCTGGTGCTGGCAATGGAATATCTCGCAATGTATAAAGTTCCATTTTAAAAACACTTGATTCAAATTTATATGTGGCTTGATTTAAACCGCTTAAATTCATGTTTCGTTCGATATTGCTGAGTATTTTAAATGTAAATTCATCTATGAATGTCGCCAGAGTTGAACGTATTTCAAGCTTTAACTGCATAATAGAATGAAAGAAAGAGAGAAATGTAGTAAATGGTTTTGCCAACAAAATGTATTTTGTGTGCTCACATCGAGCAAATCATCGAGTTTGGAAGGAGAAAGCGAATATTGATCTCGTATGACTGCATCCATTTCATCGAGAATGCCAAGCACTTCAGCGGCTCGCTTTGCATACATTTCACCAACGTCTGGTTGAAGTTTTTTTAGATTTGCCCTCGAGAAATCCGATACACTTTGATCCTGTGTGAGAATACTCTGTTCGTTTACTTTTAGCAGCCAATTGATTTCTCTTTTGTTAACATTTTTAAAATCTTCTTTCCACATATGAATGTACTTTCGTAAATCACTTGGGTCATTTGCATTTGGAAGCCCATTACATCGCATATATGAAACCCATTCAGCTTCCAATTTTTCCATTTCTAGAAAGCGCTTGATTTCTTGCTTTGATCCTATCAGTATAAAAAGATAAAAATTAAATATGACATTTATAGATAAACCGCCCCATTAGAGCCTAACTCTTCAAAGCATGACTGCTTTCACGCAATTGGATTCGACGAAGCTTATTTTCAACTGCTTCCTGTTCTTGCTTTTTCTTTGCATCTCGTCTCTCGCGCATTTTACGCTCTCTGCAAATACAATTTGTCACATTTCATGGTAATGCAATCTGACACTAAATTGGTTGCAACAACAACAAGCGATAGATTACAACACTCACCTATCTTCTTCGAGCTTTTTCAAACGTTCTTTCTCTTGCTCCACGCGAAGTGTTTCTTTTAAAAAACAATATATTTAAAATAATAAAACAGAAAGTAAGTAGTTTAGTATAAATTTGTAATGCATGCTTTATAATTAAAATATGATGAAACTAGCTAAGAGAAATAAGGAAAAAAAACATACCTGCCTGTTCCGCTTCTAGCTTCGCCTTCTCTTTCTTGCTGAGCTTCTTGCTTTTGCCCTTTTTTTAATTAAATTACAGTCAGATTATATTTTACTTAAATGTGCAAATAAGAAGTGGCTGTACATACCATTTCTAATTAATTTATACCCAAGATTCTTTAAAATGATTTAAAATCGAGTTTAACTTAAAAGATGTAGAAAAAAGTTTGTACTCACTATACAAACATTTCTATGACAACAAGCGCAATTTTGCATTTTGATTTGCATGGCAACGAGGAAATGATTGTATGTGTATGTTTGTGAATTTAATTGAGCGAGGCATGTTCGTTTATTTGATGAAGAAAATTTATCTTGGCACATAATAGATGAGGAAATTGGAATGATGTATAAGAAAAGTTTCATTTTCCATTAATTGAAATTTAATTTCAAGAACTAATTACAAAATAGTTTAAATATGTAAAAGAAATTAAAATTAACAATTGATAACAAAAATCATGAAAATTCCACATAACTTTACCCAAATGACGGAAGTTAACTATTTGTTTTGATAATTTAAATTTTCTCCACTATCATCTTCACTATTTTCTTTCCATTGATGTCATAAATTTGAATTTTTCGTCTAAGGCATAGTGAAAGAAGGAAGAAACATGCTTCAGAAAGTGTTGGAATTTTTAATTAAAAGCAGTTACTCTTTACATTGTGAATTATTATTATGAGAATCATAAATTCATCAGAGGATTAGAGCGACATGCTGCTCAACATTTTTTTAGCTCTCTGTTTTGCAACATACTCTCGCAAAAAAAGTGTATATACTTCATTCTCGCGAGTCTATAAAGAATTCATAATTAAAAAATATTTTTCAAGTTTAAGAAGCTCCTCTTCATTTCAACGAGTAAAGTAATCCGTATATACTGTCGCTAAATATAAGGAAGCAGAAATGGTAAAATGACACGCTGAAAGAGATTTATTGAAGATTATTTTTTTCGTGCTTAACAACAACCACGAACTAGCATAGTAGAATGAGAGAGATGATATAATTCCACTTTCTTAACAAATGTTTCTCACGTTTTGTGTGTATGTGAATAAATAAGAAGGACTTTTCAATTGAAATTTGAGACGAACTCGAGTTGAAGTGATTTATGTGAAGTTGGCATTAAACGTGGATTTCTTGCTAGCTTTAATTGCATGTATTGGACTTAAGTGCTGATGAAGGATAATCTTAATGTCATGAGCCTAACGTGGGTACTGTCATATGGAAGTGCTCATTGTTGTTTACACTTATTCATTCTAATTATCATAAATAATTAATTTTTTCACTACAAAAATAAATTTTCTTTCTATTTTCACAATAGTTATAATTGCATCTAAGATTAAAGCGCTAAGTGGTTGTAAAACTACAAGAAGCATTTATATTGTGTTAATAAAAAATTGCATGCATTATGTTTTAACTAAGGCGAAGAGTCGGAGCCACAATTCAAAAAGAATATTAGAATTACGACAGCAAAAGAGAGAGCAAATAAGCGAAATCGATTTAAGTGAATTCTAGTGAAATGGAAATTGAATTTTGCTCTAATAAATTGAGGAAATTTTATAGACTAATTCAATATTGAAAATGTTTGTTTGATAAAAAATAATTTGACAAAAATAAAATGCAGATTTATAGAATAAAGAGAAAAATTATCAAATTAATTTCAATTTTGAAATGTCACATTGTATGGATTATTATTTTAAAATAGCTTTGTAAAATAGATAATAATTTTTACCAGAAAATTAGCTCAATCATTCGAAAATGTTCACTTTTCATTAAAATTGCTCCCAACACGTTCAATTAATTTATTTGACAATAAATTGTGGAAAACTCTCGCAATTAATTTAACACAATGCGAGAAACTTAAAAACCAATTGAAAATTTTTTTTCTCATCAGAAATTCACAGCATGAAACAAATTCACGGCATACCTAAAATTAATGAAATCCCATCACTCTTTTCCGTCTCATAAAAGAAGAAAAACAGAAGTTAGATTGGACTTGCTTCTTAAGAAAATCATCCCGTATAGTCATTACAGTGATAAAGTTACAAATGCCATTAGTATGCTAAAGTAGGAAATGAAAAGTTCTTCAAGGTCAAGTTGCGTGGGGATAGTCATTTGATTGCCACACTGTTGATGATGGTGTGGTCTCAGAGTGATTTGGGAAATTCATTCGAGGATATCTGTGTGAATAATTCAAGCGAAAAGTGGTAAAAGGGCATCTTGAAATAGAGAAAGGGCGATGATAGGAAAAAGAGGAAATTTGTAAAAATGTAAATTTTTGTTAGAAAAGGAAAAATCCATTAAATATATTAAGTATTTTTCATTTTAATGTTTGTCAGTTTTTAGTTTGAAATTTTATTTTGTAGGAATAAATTTCTTGTTGAAGCATGAACAAATACCTGAAAAAATCAATTGTCAATAATCTGCATTGCATTGAAGTATCTTCACAAAAAGTGGAATTTATCATGAAGAATTTCTTTTTTTCTCCCTGATTTCATCATGAATATTCAATAACTCATTCAATCGAACACAATTTTTATGATTTTTTTTCGTCAGGAGGAATCAAAAGCTTAAAATGTTTTTGCATAAAATTTATCTTTAAATGAATTGTTTGAAGTCTTTTAAAAAACTTTTATTTTTAGTCATTGTTTTGAAAAGAATTTTCTTTTTAATTGAATTAAGGAATTTTTAGAAATCTTCATAACTTTCAATTTTCATACATTCAATTTAAATTCAAGAAATCAATTCTTAAGTTATCATTTCCGTCATATATAATTGACAATCTCGAGAGTTTGAAGAAGCTCTTTACTTTTGCAAGGGCTAAACTTTCATACATGTATATCTACTCATGGGCAAAATTAAAGATTCCATCAATGTATCTTTTTTTCTCTCTTTCTTATTTTCGATCCAATTCAAGATTGCAAAATAATGAATGAAGAAAAAACTATACAAAAACAACACAAAAGAAAGTTTATGTGATAAAACTAGACAAGCAACAAAAACGAGGCAGCAGCATAAGGGTGTAGTATAGCATAGAGTGTAGTGAGCAAAAGAAAGAAAGAATGGAAAGTTTATTGAGTCTACATATTGCTATGTTATAGCATGAGAAGCAAATTGAGGACAGCATAAGAAAATTCATGCTCATGAAAATTCAGTTTTCTAGTCATTTGTTAGCAAATATCATGATGCTTTTTACGGTAAGGCAAGAAATCGCGAAAGAGCTTTCCTTGTTAAGATGAGAAGGCATGTTTTATTCAAAATCATAATTTTCTCCAAATGTCACAGCAAAAAAATGAGCTTCTTGTTTTCTTTTAGTGTCGGGCATAAATTTGATTTCATTCGTGCTGCAGCTTTTCTTTTTACTCAATGCGATAAAGAAACATTAAGATTGTGGTAGATTACATTTCAGATATTTTTTTTTTCTGTTGGCGGAAATCGAATCAAATGAAGAAAGAAAAAATCAGAGGAAAATTATCAAAAGCATTCCAAAAATGTTTTCTTTTATTCACTAAGCTCCCTTTTTTTAGGTAATAATAAATTCCACATTGTAGGAGGAGTTTTTAAGGGGAAAATTCGACATGATTTTCGTTCCACAATCTTCTTACGTGTTGCTAATTTAAAATTCTATTAAATTCTGAAGCTTTTTCTACTTCCTTTTGTTCTTTACCATTTAATTCCTTTTGAAGTTGTATTTACGACACTTTAGATTCGTTAGTTGTTTTCTTTTATATATAAAATGCTCGCAAATTATTGTCAACTTTCTTAAAGATGTAAGTTTGTTAGGGTCGAGTAAAAGAAAGGAAAAGAAGAATAAAGAGTAATAGAAGGACACTCGGAAGTCAATGAAGCGAGTGACTTTTAAAATGAAGAAGATTTTGGCAATTATCGTGAGATTACACGAAAGTTGATTTGAAAATATGTTTGTTACGTTTTTAAGAAAATTTTGGTAAAGAAAAAAAGTTATAAAGAACTCGAACGGAAATTCATTTTTAAAGCATTTTTCTCATTTTCTGTATAAAGCATCAAATTAAATTAAATGAAACAAATTCTGAAAATAATCTCAAAGAGCATACGGAAGTTTGCCTCAATGTTTTATGAAAAGAAAAGATATGGCCTTGTATTGCCTGAAGCAGCATCTTTTGTGACTTGATGAACAGTATGAAATCATCAGTCATGTAATTGAGAGGTAAAAGGCAAAAAGAAGGAAGTAAAACACGAGATTTGTTGTTTTGTATCAAGTAACAATGTCACAAACAACAGTAATGCTCTCTCTTCCATATTATTGATAATCTTGTAATGCTTTAAAAACATTCTATTCATTTATTGTTGTTGCAACATTTTATTGTCATTTATGAAGACATTGTAATGTCTCACACATAAAAAATTGTGCAAATTTGAAAATTTATCTGCAATTCTTCTGCAAATGGAACGAAAAAAAAATCTTGAGATTTCAATCTACATGACATGAAACAAGTACTGCAATAACAAAGCTCAGATTGAAGATGCTGACAATGAAAATTGTTTATGTTTATGTTCTATCTTCATTGTCAATTCGTTTTCTCTGTATTTTATATCACAAACATATAAGGAACAATGCACGTATCATGATGTATTCACATTGACACTGGCTCAAATTGCTTTTATTATGTCAATGTTAGTAACAAAAGTTTTGATGTTTGTTATCAATAATGATGATGATGATGAGCACAAGTTACAATTATTTTAGTTGCAAGCAATTGAAACTTTCAAGCTCTGTTATCAGTTAACAATTTCTTTATTGCATTCAGTTCATCGTGCTCTAAAGCTGATGACATTAATCATTATTAATGAATGCATATGTGAAGCATAAAATGTTGCTTGGTAATGTCAAATATTCCAAACTGAAATTGTAAAAGCATCCTCAAAAAAAAACTCGCACATGATAGAGAGCTTGCAATAACAAACACATAGTGGTATTGAGAAACCGAAAAATCTAAAATTGTTATTCAAATCACACCGAAGTTTCATTATGAAGTTTCACTTGTGCCGTGTACCCTCCCTTAAAATCACTCCATATGAATGGAATTGCAATCACGTTCGAATTGTTTTTACATAGAGCACGAATATGTGTATGTCTAGTGTTGGATGAATGACTGAAAATAAAATAAAAAAATAAATTTCTTTGTAATCTCATTTCAGTGTGATGACATTAAATCAAATAGTGCTTGTGAGCACCAAATATATCATTGTCTATATCACATTCAATATTGATATCTATAGATGCTTGGTTTTAGTGCATTGATGCATGCATGCATGTTTGAAGGATTATATCAAATTCAATTTTAGAAAATTTCTTTTTTATTAGATCAGCAGGAGAGTAACAGCACAATAGACTTTCGCACTTATTGATTGGAGATTTTTTTTTTGTCATAGCTTTTTCGGAAATCATTCAATATTTGAAGTGAACTGAATTGTGGCTTAAAAGTTGTTTTTTCTATGAAAATTTTCATGAGTTAATATTTCCTCTCGATGTATTTTAAGGCTTAAAATTTAGCTTATGTTACGGTTCAAAAATTTTGAGCTAAAAGCTTTCAACTCAAAGAATTATAAATAGATTATAGAACGTAAAATGGCGAATTTAGAGTTTTGAAATAAACTACTGAAAAAAAATTTATAACTGTGCAAATTTACAATTCCTACTTTTCAAATTATTTACTGACGAATAGTTATTTCAAAAATGTAAACGCAAAAATTTACAATGTTTTATACAACTATGTTTGTTAATAACCATTAAAATGGATAAATGATAAATACAAAATCATTAAATGCTTTCAATGTAAAGTTTTGTTTTATACAATTTAGTAGAATGAAAATAAGAGAATTTGATATGATAATTTTTGTAGTTATGATGAATGTAGCTCATTTCTAACATAGTGTCATTGAAGACACTTCATTAGAAATTAATAGGCTAATGCAATTTGCTTATGTCATGATGAAAGTAGGTGTCCATTTCCTTCTAGTAATTTACATAATTGAATTACTCTTATTATTATATTGTTGTTTACCATTTATCCATGGATATTTGCATAAATCTAGACTCAATTACCACACTCTCTTCATAACTTACATTTCTTAGTTGGGTTAATTTATTATAGTAATTAGGAACAAATAAATTATGACATTTCAATATATGAACTGCAATTAATGTCTTAATTGAAACACTTAAAATTAATTTTTCAAAAAGAATGTTTTCATCATTTTATTTTTGATTTTTTATAACTGCCATTTTTCTTATATTTGAATTCAAAATTCACAAATTTATTTTTTTACAATAATTCATCATTTTTACATATGTACAGTGAATTAAACATTTAAGCTATACGAAATAATTTCACTCAATTTCTTTTATCTAAAATTGTCTGCAAAAGATTTTTTTTATCAATTTTAAAATACACAAGTTTGTTCAATCGTGATTCAATTTCTTTTCAATTTTCGCTACACTGCACTTTCTATCATTCTTATATTCTAATAAATTGAGATTAAAATGTTTACTATCTAGATTAAGTTATTCATCTTACTTATCATATTACAATATCAAATATTTAAATTTTCTTTTCTATTTTTCTCCAGTTTTTTCGTATCAAATAGTTTTTTCATAATGTTTAGTTTTTATTGGTACAAAGATGATAGAGGAGAGAAAGGAAAAATATGCTTACATTCTTATTCAACTAATAAAATATTTTTATGTATGGAATGTTTGTGTGGAAAAGAAAATTAAATGTAGCTACATATATGGGAAATTTTTTTGAAATAGTTCAAATTTCTTTCTCCTTCTCTTGAACTGTCAAATGACTCATGTTTTCTGTAATTGAATTGCATTTGAGTGTCATTTATAAAAGCTCAAATTGAATTTAATCAAGAGACATTTTAAAATGTTATCAAATATTCTTAATTGACTTCAGAAATTGATTAAGTTATAAAAATCAACCCCAATTTTCTTCTCTTCCTCTTTTTAAATTTATAGCAAGAAATTTTCTGTCTACTCATGAACTTATTCAATTTTAGAAGTAAATTTGTCAATGAAGTCACAATAGCTGAATCATTCCCTTACTATTTCCCCTCATACTACTTAACCCTCATCATCAGCAATAGTCATAAAAGAAAAAGAGAAAGAAATTCAAATTTATTTCAAATAATTTTCCCATTCAAGAATTGGAGCATTATATGTACAATAAAAATTTTCTTTACAAAAATCTTCTTCTTTTCTCATATATGTATGAGAGAGAAAAAAAATATTTATATGAGTTTATGACTTTTCTTAGCGAATAAATGAATGAATGAATGGCATGTGTATTTGTATAATAACGATGACTGTAATTGTGAATGAACTTGAAATGCAAAATCAGCAAATTTTGCTTCTTCATTGCTGATATTATAGTCTTTCATTCCCTTTTCATTGTCGTAATCGGTAAGGTTTTATCTCATTCGCAATAATTTTTTTTCTGTATGCCTGACAAATCCTTTTTCAATGGGAAAACTTTTGCCTCGCTTGCTTTTGAAAGAAAAAAAACTAACTTATTATTGATATTGTTCGATATTCATAAATTTTTTATCTCGATTCTTTTTCAAATGTCCTTCCACATGCATGTTCGATAATCGCAAGTAAAGAAAGCTTTGCTTGTACTTTTTTCTTTCTTTGCTTAAAAGATATCGAATGTCATCGGCAATTCATGTTGCTTTTCTTTCTCTCTCTTTTTACATAAGCATAAATGTTTTTAAAAATATATATATTTTTTGTTCCTTATAAATTCAGAAAGTAAAGAAAGAAAAAAAAGTTATCTCACCATAATCACATTTCAAGAGAGAAAGAATGGAAGAGGGCACAAGAAATTGAATTTTGGATAATGAGGGTTGCCTTTCGACTTCCTTCTTCTCTCCATCTACAATGATTTTCTATTAGAGGAAAAATGCGATTTGTCAAAAAAAATGATTATTAAAGAAAGAACTTGAGCCCGGCCAAAGAAGAAAATTACTTAGGAAAAGAGAGAAGAACTTGACCATTATGATAAATTAAAAGTTTAAATTAATATGGACAATGTGGTAATTTTTTGATTGCGATACGCTGAAGAAGTTATCATGGTAAATATTAAAATGGGTTAAAAGATTGTAAATCTTTTATATACAATAGGAAGCAAAATAAGGAAAGTTTCTTTTTATAAATGAAGAACAGGGGACTTTTTTGAAGAATGAGTGTCAGAATAACATCCCTGTGGGGTATGTCATTGTGTCAAGAGTTGTTTTATATAAGAAAAAGAAAATTCTCTTCCAAATCCTATCATCAAAATAACAAGAATCTTAAAAACTTACCCTGAACAAAAAAGAAAAAGAAAAAACGGAAGAGTTTTAACATACATACAAGTAAACCATACAATAAAAAGGAATGTAAAATGAACTTGTATGAAAGTTTTGTTATGTCACTTGAGTCTTATGACATACACACAAAAACCACCAAGAAACAAGAAAATTACATAAAAATTGAAATTGTCATGCCCAAGCCATTTTAAAATTTATGATTACAACAGGCGCCCATTGAGTATAAGAAATGCTTATGTGTGTTATTTAATTCCACGAGAATGACTTCAAAAGAAAGAAGCCTAATAACAATAAGAACATGAAGAAGAAAAAACATTAAACTTTCACAAAGAACGTAAATTAGCAACGCAGAAGTGGCTCATTATGAGAATAAAAATGAGAAGTAATGAAGGGGGAAGAGAAAGAAAAAAAGAAAAACTTTGCGATGCGGGATTGCAATAAAGCAATTAAAAAAATTTCACTCATTTTATTTCCCTCATTTTCTCCTTCATCATATTCGCAATCGTAAAAAATTTCCACTAGTTTGAACAACTTGGTACATTTTTTGCTGTCGCTTTCCTTTATCATTTTCCTTCATTTAATTATACCAATCTTAACTCTCTTTATTACACGACCGGATACATACAAACATTCTCATTAATTTAGGTAGTACTTTATAATGACAGCGGCAGCAGCAGGAAAACTTTTTAATTTACTTGTGTGTGTCGCATATCTCTCCACTTTCACTCAACAAAACACTCTTTCGTTCAAACGCAAGCGGGATATATCCATTTAATGTACTGAAAATATTTTTATGACTCTTTATGCCAACCAACAACAAACAGCTATTTCAGAAGAATTATAACATTTTTTCTTCATTCTAAATTATTTCCGCCACTATGAGCTTTCGAAAAAAACGTGAACATGAGAGAGGAAACTTTTATCACTTTTTATGGTCGTTTTTAAGGAGAAAAAAAAATATTTTTCACAATGATGTCTGTGCGAATGAAATTTTTCTTCTTTGACTTGAATCAAGCAGCGAGAAAAGAAATATTTTTTATAAATTAGATTTATGATAATTGAATTCATGAGAAATTAATTTAATTTTATATCTTTTGAGTGCGAAATGGCTCTTATCATTTTTTATTTATGGAAAAATGCAATTGACTTTCTTTTATTTATGTTTCAATGCTTTTCTTACAAATTCTTTTTCTTTCACTGCTAATTTTATTGAAAAAAAAAACTTATATGATTTGTGATGTTTTTAATGCACTTTTTAAAAAAGAAACTTTTTAAATAAAAGTAAAACTTGAGTATCAAAATATTAAAAGTTTGCAAATAGGGTCCAAACTTGCATACATATTTTACTTGATATGCGCATATTTTTGTCAAGTTATTTCAAGTTGACTTACACAAAAATATCTTTAATTTATTTCAGTTAAAATACATAGTAAATTTAAGAATCATTGACTTTTATACAAATTTGTTAGATTTAAAATGAATTAAATAAATTTAAATGAATAAAAGACAGTTTGTGCAAGTCAACTTGACAAAAATATGTATGCAAGTTCGAACTCTAATTTCAAGTTTTTAAATAAATTTAAGTTCTCAAATATCAAATAAAAATCTCTTAAAAGTTTATATAAAATATTGTTCTCAATTAAAACTTGATAAAGGCATAAAATTACTCTTCAGTTTTTGTACACAAATTATGAGCTTCTCATTAATTTTTAATCATTTACAGTGAAATCAGTTACTTTTTGTAATCACTTTCTAATTAAAAACTTTCCTGCTGTTACCGGTGAAAAGAACAAAACGTGTAAACATAAAATCCCAGTTAAAGCCAGAAAAAAAAATTTTCCATAAAAATTTATAAAATAAACAAATAAAAATTCCACTCAAAGTGAAAGAGAAAAAACACTCTCAGCGGTGGTATCAAGTGTCTTCCATTAAACCAAAATAGCTTCACATTCTTCCTCTCTAAAAGCCAAACAATTTATCCATTCCCTTTCGTTGCCGAAATTTGTGTTTCATATTCAATGCGAACAAAACACTCTTCACTCAAATCCACCGTAAAAATCTTTTCGGCAAACAACTCTTGAAGAAAAATTTCTTCATACCAAAGTATTTGCTCGCATTTTTAGAAGTATTTTGAGAATTTCGTTTCTTTGCTGAGGATTTTACTGCGAGACTTTTTTGGAATGTTAAGCGATTTATTCTCACGCTTCGATAGAATCAGAAATGTAATCACAAAGCTTCAATCGGAAGTCAGAAGAGACATAAAAATGCAATTTAAATGCATTCAGTTTAAAATGGCAGCAATATCTGTCAATCATCAATTTATTTCCGATTCTATTTCAAATTACTTTATTGTCCAATGAATAAAATACCATTTCATTTCATTTCATTCACACTTTGCCACCATTATTCGTCGTCATTGTTGTACCATTAATGCTATAATCAGTCGGTGATGTTAAAGTCATTTCCATCATTTCAGTTGGATCATCCTCATCACCACGTCACATAAATACATCGCCAATGAGTGGAGGTTGAATTGTTTTTCTTGATGGCGTTGCAGGCACACCATGCGGGCATTTTTGTAACGTTGACGATTCATCTTCAAATGTGACCATTTTCTCGCGCGGCTTCTGTATCGTCACAAGAGTATTTGTCATTGGTGTTATGGGAACAATTGTCTGCTGGATACGTTTTGGCGGAGGCGGTAATTGTGGCATTGCAATATCACCCACGCCACTTAAATTAAACTCACTTACACTACGCGGCACAAAATATTCCATTTGACTTTCAAGAATGCCTGTGGAGCGTCGTGCTGGAGTATTTCTATGAAAGCCTGTTTGACTTCCGCGTGGCGTTCGTGGCAGTGAATTATAGTCAGTTAGTAAAAGATCATTTGGTCTATGTCAGGATTTAATCGGCGTTATTGTGACATTTGCTAATGTGATTTCATCGTCATGTGTTGGCTCACTAATGGCCAGCTTTCGTATCATGATAATGAGTTCTGTCTGAATGAGATTGAAACACATAGCAACAATAGCCATGCCAACGATAATGTAAACACTCGCCACATATATTCCCAATTCATCTTTCGGTTGTAGCTCACCAAAGCCGATAGTGCTGAGAGCTGTAAAGCAAAAATAAATGCTATCGAGTACACCCCACTTTTGTAATTCATGAAATAATGCAGCTCCACTTGTGATATAACATATAAGAATCATTATACAGATCGATATTGGCACAGCCGACTGCTTATGTTTTCGACTATGATGACTGCTTCCACTCGTTACATTGAAACTACTTGATAAATAGTTGTTGTTTGCTGGACTATGAAAGTGCTGTATACTGCTACCACTATGGTTCCAACCAGCAAATTGCCTCTTTTCATTGTCCATAATTTTACTTTTGTTATTGTTGGCTGCTTCACTCAGAATGTTATTGGACGTTGAAGATGATGGCGTAGTGGTTGATGACGAAGTGCTATTTGAATTTGATGATGACGATGAATTATTTTTGGACGATGTCACACGAAGTCGTTTAAATATGCAGCGCATTGCACTTGAAAGTGATTCACCCATAGTTGAAAGGTAAAGAAGAATCAATGGAATTCCAAAAACTGCATAAAAAAGAGCAGCTGTGAATGATAAAAAAATATTGAATGTAAGTTTTTCTTTTTCAAATAGAGTTCATGTCGATTAACCAAAGCAGCAGGTTGATTCTTTGCTAACTGAGTATTGCACATTGAATGACAAATGAAGCAATTAAATGCGAAATTCTCTTCATTGACATTCATTTAAATTTTTTAGCTTTCAATGGAATTATAGTTCAATGAGTATATTCACCTATTCGTCCCCATTGGCTTCGAGGCGTCATACCGCCATAACCTGAAAAATAAGAATAGAGAGAGGAAGAAATTAAGAAAAATTTTCTATTTTAATTAATATTTTATTGAATCGACATTTGCTAACATCGAATCGATGAATGAATGAATGATGCCGCAAAAGTCATTATTACCAATTCCATTTCATTGTGAAAGCTATAGCAATGCGAGAAAATTTTCGGTTGCGTAGTTTCCGATCGAATTTGTGATTAATTAACTGTCAATAAATTAGAGGCGAGCTTTTACGCTTTTTCTATCATCCGCCTCACACTTCTATGTACTTCCGAATTGTTTTATTGTTTGAAGAAAGTTATGTAATCTTGTTATTAAGATTATTTCATTAGTGAAAATTATTTGCTAATAACAACTATAAGCAGAGAATAAAATTAAATGAAAGGGTAATAATGTATCATTATATTTTGCCATAAAGAATTTGTGATTGAAATTTGTAATTGATATTACCACTAAAAAGAAATTTCATTCAAATTTCACAGTATATCGCCCAATATCTTAATTAAATTCCTCCAACAAATAGTTTGGTTGAAGCCACAGGCCATGAGCATCATCATCATCTATTCTTTTATTAATTTACTACCAAGACCATCACTATAATACAGTTTCTAATTATAAAAGTATTTCAAATATTTCCTCTCCGCTTCCATCAATTAACATTGAAATTCATTCATTTGTGAATCGATAACTTTTTTTATTGTTTCATAAAAATTCTTTTCTGTTTTGAAATTGAGATTCTTTTGATGATTTTATCCAATTTTCATCTTTCTGCCTTTGAAATAAATTCCTCTATGTTGTGTAGCATTTAATTATGAAAAGTATTTTCGTTTTTTCTCTATGGAATATTTTCGTTGCAATTTGTTGTTTTGAATAAAGAAAATGAACTTTTATGTTTTTTGACAAAATTTTATCATGCACATCCATCATATAAATTATTTTTTAAATGAAAATATTGCATAAATATGCGCTCCTGGCATCTGATTTTTTTTTACAACATTTTCAAACTTTTGAAAGTAAATTATTACTTCATATTCTTGTTTTCAAACATTCACAGTAAAATTTTCATTTCGATCCCTTATTTTGAGATTCTAATTCACCCCAATTGAACAATTTTCTTTTAAATAAACCCAAATTTAGTCAAGTTCATGATTAAATCAACAAGTCATTCGATCCTCACTGGAAGTATTTTGCTTTTGTATCCAATAACAATCAAAAAGGCTATAAAGTTCAAAAGAATTTTCATTTCATTACCAATTTTGGAGTTTTTAATTTCATTTTTAGAGAGAAAATATTTTTTTTAACTTTGCTTTCTGTCCATTCTCTATTTCGCACAAATGAAAGAAACGAGAATCTACATAATATAGCGCTATAAAAGCTTATAGCTGAAAAGAGCATAGCAGCGATTGTCGGATAGTTTTAGATCAGAAATTTCATTTTATTGACACATAAATGCTTTTTCACATTGGCTGAATGAGTTGAGCTCTAAATGCAGCATAAATATCACTTCTACATATATGCAAATGACGAGATGATGCAAAGAAGAGATATGAATGCACAAACACAAAACGAATGAGTCAGGTTAATTAAAGTATCAACTTGCATGCTTCAATGATGATGATGATTGAGGGTTTTGCATTTTCTACAAACAATCTCGTGTGAAATTCTCAATTGAATGAAATTTATTGACTTTGATTGCATTCATAAGAGGGCATTTTAGTAGTTGGGATTTTTCAATTATACGGAAATGTGCGGAAATTGAAAATTCACCAAAACGACACCGTTGAGAGAGCAAAAACATGCACGGGTATGGTTCACAGATGATACAATCCACTTTCATGTGTGTTTATGTATACATGTGCGTGGTACACACTCTCTTTCTCTCTGCAAAGACTCACAGACAAGCGAAATCTTTGCATAAATTATGTAAATTAAGTTTCCATGCAAAACTCAATTATTGTTATTATTATCATTTTCACATGTACGAAAAATGGTACGAGCAGCAGCATGCCACAAAAGGCATATAATTCATGAAGCTTATTGCATTTTCATTCCATTATTGTAAATCATATTATGTATAATATAATTTTCATTTCATCTTTGACACAAAACAGCACGATGTAGAAAAAGAGTTAAAAACCAGTGAGCGTGAAATTCACAAAACGTGCAAGCTTTGCAATGTATTTGAATGAATAATTTTTTTGTTAAATTGTATATGTTTATATACGATAATGTATGTAAATAAAATTCTTTAGAATTTTAAAAATTCAAAAAAGAGAAAATTTTCATCTTTACTGAGCATGAGCTAATTGTTCAATTTTTTAAAATTTTTTGAATAGAAGTTAAATTAAATATTGGCTGGGTTAAATGAAAGAAATAGCGAAAGTAATAAGCTATGAATGTGAGTAAAAGTCATTACTGTTATTATAAGTAATGATATGAGATTGCTAGCATGATTTGCATTTGAATCTTCATCCTATCATATTCATATCGTTTCATTTTCTCTTTCCCTTATGCACATGATGTGCATCAATCTTTGACAACTGCAGACAGTCATTGGTAAATAAGAGAGAAGAAAAAAATGTAGATATGATTATAGAGTAGAATATTACTCCTCTATTGACAGTGAATACCAGCTGTGTTAGAATAAAAGGGAGAGAAAGTAAGGTGGAATGAAAAAATAATCATGAATTGCATTAAACACACATCACACAGAATTTCAATTTATGTATACTTATGGGAATATGCTGCTATTATAAACATACATATATACTTCGTCTATGTTGACATTAAATAGAAACTCAGACTCTTGTTCTGGGAGTTGACGATGTGTGATAAAACATAAGCATAATGAGCACAGATCAGTGGCATTTGTTAGCTGCAATTTCATTAAGTTGTGTCGGGAAATGAGAAAAAAAGTTTAAAATTACATTTCACAAAGGACTTAAAAGATGATAATGTAGATTTCAATATTAGCATCTGATTTGAGAGTAAAAAGAACATAATGTGTAAAATAAGTAATACAACTGGTATTATGTTTTATTTCTCATGTGACCAAGTTCATTTAGTTGGATATACATGAAGTTTATCAAAATTATATTACAACATCATCTCAAATGATGAACGTGATGAAATTTATAAAGTTTTATGATCATTGTTGTGAAAATGATAAGACTTTAGGTCATTTTCAGTTTTTTCAATGAACAATCGATTGAATACTTTATACCTTGAGGCAATTCACAACTTCTGAGTGTTGTTTTTCAATGTAAAACTTTATTTTCTATTGTGTTCAATAAAGAAGAAATTTCAATTAAATCTTTTAGCCCTAAAGTAACTTTTTCCTTTTTCTCAATTATCACAAAGAAAATGGAAATTATTATTAATGATTAAAGATAATAGATAGAAAATACGCCACAATTTTAAATTCTAATTAAAGACACAGCAAATATTATTTTGTGCTTTAATTAACATTGTGATTAAATTCTCATTAAGAGTTTTCTTATTTTATTAATTTTCTTTTTTATGTCAAGCTTTTATTTATTTATAAATTCATTAACTTGATTATTTTAATGAATCATTAAATACGAAGAAAATTTTCTAAAATAATTTCTCTTATTCTGATTTATATCATTAGTTTGTTTTAAATTCAAATAATCATTAAGAAAATTAGAATTAAAAAAATTTTTTTAAAGATTTTAATTAGGATTTGGCACTTGCATGCATACTTGACTGATGTGCACATAGTGACTTGACTATATGCATGTAAGTTGACTTATAAAAAACTTTTCTATTTCATTCAAAATTTTGCATAATTGTATAAAAGTCAATGATTCTTAGATTAGCAAACTTTTGACAAAATGAAATACAATTTGAATAAATAAGAGACATTTTGTGAAAGTCAACTTGCTTGCATATAGTCAAGTCACTGTACGTTTATCAGTCAAGTAGGTATGCAAGTGTCGAATCCTAATTTTAATGATATTTTAGAAAATATTAATTTTATCACATTTAGGTAACTCAAGGTTGCAACTTTTGGAAAATCTAAAACAAAACTTTATTCTAGAGTTTTCATATAAATAAAAAAGTTTCAATATGTAACAGAAAGAATTTAAAATCAATAGAGTGTTTAGCAATGTATAGAATCCAGCTGCAAATTGAATTAAATCACTTTAATCTATTAATACTTCATATCTATCCCTTTATTCTTCATCTTCTCTTTTTAAACAGTTTTCTCTTTTTTCTTCAAAAATAAACCTTTTTCGCATCGACTGTAATGGAGCTGAATGAGTGAAGGGAAAAAGAAAAAAGTTAAGAACCTTCAAATCAGCCTCGATGATAAAGTGCAGGATGGAAGCAATAAAAACTCAAACTTTACCCCATACTAAACGCACATTGGGGATATATATTTATAATAACTTTCTACCCTAAGTTCACTTTCTAACTCGCACAACAATATGTAAAGTTTAACGAACAATTTTTTTGTATGTATATGTTGTTTGTGCTTTTCGAATGATCCCTTTCGCATACGGGGAAAAAGTTTGCTTTCCTTTACTCCCCTCATGCGAAATAAAAACATTAGCGGCAGAATTGAGAGAAAAATTGTTAAAAATGGATGCTTTCCGATCGAGATTTAACGTTCCATTTGTTATTTGGCAAATCTTCTCCGAAAATCGACTTATATTTTATGCCTTTTTCTGTATCTATAAATGCGTGCTTTTTTGCACTTAACAATAAATTTCCATTTATTTTTACTCTCACGATGATGCCTTTAAGTTAAATTTTTTTTCCTTTTTTCTTTCTCAACGCGTACTAAAAATGTTTCTTTTGATGAAAGTTTCCTTTTTATGAATGATAAAAGCGCATTTCTCAATTCATTTGCGATTTAAAGAAAGTAGAATTCTGACAAAATGTAAATATTGTCTTAAAAAGAAGAGAGAAAAATACTTTCTTTCTTTTTCTTATTTACTTTGTAGTTGAAAAGAACAAAGGTAAGTAAAACACTGAAATTTCTAACTAACCAGTGAGAAATGAAATTTTTATGCATTATGAAAGTTAATTGAATGTCTGGCTCGGAAGCACTCAATTATTTACACTTAAGTAGATTTTGTGTCAGAATTTTGATGGATTCGTCTAATGTTAGTGACTGCCAATGATGTGTCTGAAAAGTTTCTTTATTTTTTCTCATATCATTTCAAGTCAATAACTTCAATGTTTGAAATTAATCAATTTGATTGAACACCTCGCATGAAGCGAGTTTTTCATCTCGTATCCACTGGAAAAAGGCAGTAATATGAAAGGTATGAAAATGAAATTGAAGTAAAAAGAAATGAAGTACAAGCTCGACACGCTCCTTTTTTTAATAGCCTCGAGGTCTCATCATATCATGGAGCGCAATGAGAAAAGAGAGTATATAAAAGGAGAAATATTTAGCATAAGTATGAATGATAAAATCACTTGCAAATGAAGAAAAAATGAGAATAAAATGGCCCTCTTCGTTTCGCATAATAATTGATAAGATCCCACTCGTCGTGACAGAAAGCGAGGTGAAAATAAAGAAGAGAGAAAGAAAAAATTATTAAGGCATTCAACGCGAGGTCACAAAATTAAGTCGCACAGAAGTGAGTGAAAGTGAATCAGATAAGAATCAAAAGGTAGGCACGACTGAGTAAGATCTATTTTAAATGGCCGTACAGAACGCGCATCAACTTACACCATTTAAATCTCATTTATATCACAAATTAAGATCTTTTCACTCTTGTGATTACCAATTGCACTTAATTAAAACTCAGTCATGAACGTAATAATCAATTATTTTTACGTTCTCGAGTGAGCTGCTTCACGAAAGAACGAGCAAATGGAGAGATAGATGTATGTAATTGAGTGCGAAATAAATTTTGTAAAAGATAAGAGGGAAAAATTATTCCTCAAATGAAAGTCGTTAATAAACATTTACATAGAAGAGTAAGAAGGAAAAAGAAAAAAAAGTTTTTCTACGAAAGAGTGAAGCTAAGATCAATTTCGAATGAATTTATTCTTTTTCGAAGGTCACAGTTGCCATTCCTGATAATATTTTAATGAGAAATCGTTCCTTTATTAAATCTTTCTTTCACTTCATTGACCCGCAGGCATAAAATATTTTCTTTGCTCTCATTTTTAAAGATTGATGATGCGAGTAAGAGTAAAAAATGAACCAAATTGCCTTTCATAATATAAAAAAGGAAAAGCGTATTGATGAAAAAAAGCGAATGAAAAAAGGTCTGTCAAAACTTCAATCAAACATTTTTTTTCTCTTTTGCCTTCACTCATTGAAGTAATAAAAATAGTTGAGTGAAGTGAGCCAATTCATCAAGGGAAATTTCTCTTGTATTGCCACTTTCGACCTTAAAAAACATGAATTTTTGGTGGAGAAAATTGGCTCGTGTGATGGCTTTTTGGCAAAGAAAGGCTCATGGATAAAGAAAAAAATACAAAAAAATCACATTCAATAAATTTATCAAAAAGTTTATGATTTTTGCCTTTCTCCTTGAGTTATTTTCTTGAGGGTCAGAAGATTTCTTTTTATATGTAAAAAGTTTGTCCTCTTCTCGACTCTTTTTCATATAATTTTTCTTCTCAAAAAGAAAACTTTATTAATTTTAAAAGTTTGTTTTGAATGTGGAAAATTTTTCCTAGAACCTTCTTTTCTTAATGTTTGATCAATCGATACTTTGTACCATCTTGAATATTATTCTTGTTGCTATTTTTGACATTTCACAGTTGATTTCATATTTTGTATCTTAGCTACTAAATAAAGAATCAAGTTGAGTATTAAAAATCTAAAATTGAAAACATTTCCAAATAAATTATTATAATGACTAATTAGCATTAAGTTCAATTTTCAAAATAAATATTTCTATTATGAATTATTTATTGACTTCAATTTTTTCTAGGTACTTAAATTATACTTAAAAAACATAGAAAACCCTAGAAATTTTCTCAAGTAATTTTACAATAATTAAATTCTAAAAAAGTTACTTCATTACCTAAACTTTCATCTTAATTATTAACTCACTTGGTAAATAAATAATTATCAATCAGCAACATGGAAACAAAATTTCAACAAGATTTTTCTCCTTAGCAAGAATCGTTAGGGCTTCAAATAAAAATAATAAGAAAAGTCAACACACATAATCATTTCGGTGTGCCCACATTTATAGCAATAGCCATCATGAGAAACACGTGTTATTGCTTAGTAATCTGCCCCAAATATTCAACACAAAAAAAGTGATCACGAATGTTAGGCAAACATAAATCAATTATTTATTATTGAAAAGATATCATGATGCCTAAATATCGATTTCCTAAATAGATGGTCCTTCTTATTTTTATACAAACACACATACAAATATAGCACTAGCTTTTTGAAAGGATATTTTTCGTATTTTAAAAGGAACACGAGAAGGATATGAAAGTGAGAACAATCATAATCATGATTTCGAGTTGATATGTGAGCTGATGCTGCTATTGCTTTCATACACATTACATTTTACCAGAAGGTCGAAAAAGAAGCGATGGAATGTCGAAATGAACGAAGAAAGAGAAAGCAATTTTCCTCAAGTTTTGCTTTTGATTGTTTTCCATCCTCTGTCGCCTTGAGCCATTGCTATTAGGATTATTGTGCAATTTTTTTCTTCTTCCTATTTCTTTCACTACCATCTCGAGTGTTTGTTATGATATTTACATTTACAATCACTATGGTCATGTTTTTCGTGCAATTTAACATTTATATAAGCACCAATTTGAGCGGCAATTTACTGACAGTTCTAAAGAAACAAGCACTTGCTGCTTGAGCTGCTTTTGGTAATGATTTTCATTCTCTACTCACAGATCGCAGCTGCGAGTGAAAATGAAAAAATTCCTTTCGTAAGAACACACATACAGCATATGTCCCTCATCAACATGGATTGTCGTTTTATTTGTCTACGAGGTAAATTTTGCATTTCTATTTCCTTGAATTTTTTATAATATTTACAAAAGGATTTCCATATGCGAGAACTCAAACATTGAGGTATCTCTCTTTACAAAATCCTTTAAGGCCCATTGAATGAAATTTGCTTGTAATTTGGGTAAAGCACACAAATTTTCTACCTTCACAAAAACCCTCAAAATGCAATGTGACGAAAATTAAATTAAATTTTCTCGTTCTCTAACTCAAACATGCCGACAGCTGCTTATGAAATGAATTGTGACACATAATGAAGATGGTAGCAGTCATCATCATCATCCATTCGTTGTTCACTCTTTTTGTACTTACCTATGGTTGTTATAAGTGTTAGTGAGTAGAGAAATGCAGAAGCATATGTCCATTTGTGAGATGTCGGTTGTTTTATATTCGTCGTTACTTGTTGAACACGAGAAGTCTTCAAGGCTTCCAACATCACTAACTGTATAGTGTGCGAAGAAAAAAAGGGGAAAAGAAATGGAAAATAACATAAGAATTACATTAATCTTTTATTGCTACCATTGCTTGCTTTTCATTCCTGTTGCTCGCTACACTTTTACAGTACACTATAAATTTATAATAAGCAAATATAAAAGAGGTATTTTAAAGCGAGAATTAAGATGTTCATTTAATGACTAGATTTATATGAGAGTAATAAAATGCTGCTGTTTTTAGTCTATTAAATGTAATTTTATTTATTGTTCAACATCATTTTGTTGACTTAAGAATTTCTTTAAACGTAGAAATGTCATTCTTCATGAAGTAAGTCAATAAATTGACCTCAGAGAAATCATTGAAAAGAAATAGAAATTAAAGCCCAAAATGGAAAATCAATATTATTTTTCCATTAAAGGCAATTTGCAAAGGGAAAATATTAGATCCCAAGAGTTAATTAAATTCTTCTTAATAATCCTTTTCATGATAAGAAAAATTTTACTTAAATGAACATCAATCCAAAAAGTTAGAAAAATAAAATCAAAGTTCAGTAATTAAAATTCCATTCATTGAAAAAAGATGGTCAAAAGAATGTTTTCGAAAAATTATTCTAGTTTAAGAATCTTTTTTATTAAAAAATCTTTTTATGTTCAACATTATCAGACTAAATTTGACGAGGGATTTCTATTGTATTTCTTCTTTCTGTTCTTGTCTCATTTCATTTCCTCTCACTCTAATAACGTTCGTGTCAGATTAAAAGCAGCAAGGCTAGATTTACATTTCATAATACAACAAGAATAGCTTAATTCTCATAAATGTCTTCTTACTCGGAAATTCCTCTCTTTTACTCGCTCTACTTACTATAAAAATATGAAAAGCTTAAAGCACAAATAGGAATTTACTAATGCTGCTTACTGTTTGTGTGTACGAGCGAGAAAATGACGAAGAAGAGAAAATCCTACCTGAAATGATTTTATTTCCTGAGCTGCTAACCGTGTCCAATTTTCTTTATATAAAATATTCAAGTCTTCTGTTATAGCCCACAGCTGATTTACCGTTCTGAAAATGAAGAATTTATCAAATTATTTTTAAAAATAAACTTGAAAAGTTCTCAATAAAATCACCAAAAAAGAAAGAAAACCAACATTTAAATAGAAGCAAGAAACCTTCAAAATCAAACAAAAAAAAAAGCGGCACACACAAAAAGTACAAACAATGAAAAAAGGAAGGAGAGCAAAAAAGCATATTTATTGAAATAAAAGAGCAAGAGAGAGAGAGAAAGAATGAGGAGGAATTATAAATATAAATTTCCTTCCTCTTGCTTTTTCTCTCTGCATTACTGACAGAGCAAATCCATGAAACGAAGTAGGTAAGATTGTTCAACGAAGATACGTGAGGTTACAACAGTAGTAAAGTACAAAATGGAAAGAAAAATTATGAAACTTATAAATTTTTTATAGTCAATGAGTGTTTTATGTAGTTTTAAATTTCCGATTTTTATCGCTTTTATGTGAGAAAATTTCCCATGTTTCTTTTAGTCTTATTGGATTTAGTGGTGGTGGCGGTGTTACAGTTTACTAGGAGCAACTTCCTGAATAAAATATTTATTCAATGGTGTGTGCTGAAGTATTTAAAGAAATATTGTTATGATACTATGTGTGTATTGTGAGATAAAGTACTTATAAGTATTAAAAATTTGCGGTAAAATGTTCGGATAAAAACTAATCAACGATAACGAAAAGAAGTTATAAAATTTTACAATGGAAAATAAACGAATTTGTACTTCATAAAAAATATGTTAGTATCTTCTCCCTACAAACCCAAGATATAATATTATAAGCAAACTCTCTCACTGATATTAACTTTTTTTCTATTTGATGAGATATACAAGCTTCACTTGACAGATGATTTGAAGAGCAATATTCTTTTAGTAAATAAAATCATTGAAATAAATAAAGCCAGCTTGCTCGAGTCCTTTCGAAAAGAGGATAATGAAAATTACCATTTCTAATTTTGTTTTCATTTCACATAACTTAATTATTTTTTCATAACCAGTGAGTGCTTCAACTTGACATGCATATTCATCATCTTCAAAGGTCAAAATTTTTCTTAAAATATCCATCATAATGTGGCTTCTTCTTTCAAGTGATACTTTTGCACGAGTGAGCATGTAATCAAGCTCTCACTGGGGATCTGACTCTTAAACCAACTTTCTCTTGAAAAAAGACAACAACTTTTAATACCCAAAGAGATAAAAAGAAAATTATTCATTCAAAAAAGCACAAGAAATAAATTTTTCTCATTCCCTTCTCTTCTTTCTCTATTATAATTTCATCTATAGTAAAAAGAACACTTGACTATATTCATAAAATATCACCGAGAGAGAGAGAGAGAGTGAGTGAATAAGTATAAAAGTAAATAATTGAATAAGTGCTCCATTGAGAGATGAAAATGATAATTTCACGATGAAGAAGAAACTTTCCGTACGTTTTATTACAAAAGTCTTAAATTTATCTCTGCCCGAATATCTTTGTAATATAAATTTTAATGCACGCATTCATATTCATAAATTTTGCTATCTTCTATGTTCAACTAGTTGAAATGCGAATGACAGAAGACATTAGAACATAAGAATATTGTAGTATAGGGAGGAGCTATTAAAATGTTTAAATAAAAGATGTAGAAATTTGAAAAATTGACATGCTTTGTTTTAATTTATAAAGAAATGAAAATTTAAAATTTATAGATACATGAATGAGAATTATTGTATGATGATAAATGATGTTCACTTACTTCAGCCTCATATTATCGAGGTCAGCTTCACTGCGTGGATAAGGTTTCGATGCGGCAGTCTCAATACCATCCATCTCATCCGTATCACCCTCTAAGCTTACAAATAATATCATGCCAGCTACCGTATAACCGAGAACTAATATAAGAACACCTGGAGGGAAGAAAGAGAGAAAGAGAAAAATTGGAAAATAAATAAAGTAACGATAGGCCATTAATTTTACATCCACAAAATTTAATGCTTTTTCGATCGCTCTTTGAATTTTATTTATTTTATTATTTTTCTTCAATATCACTTCATAATAAATGTGTACGTTCAGCCACACATATATAAATACACACAAAGATCTTGAACGTGTTTGCACAATAATATAAAATCAATATCATCACCTTCCATACCTTTCTCTACTGTGTGATGAATGAGGAAGAAAATTTTTTATTTTTTCAAGAATAAACGACTTTCGCTATAAAAAAGTGTGTTGAGATATACTTGATATATTGTTTCAATATTGATTGCTTTTAAGAAAGAAAAAGAGAAAGAATCCTTCAAGACATTTTCGCATTGACCTATTAAATTATTGCAAAGCTTCATCATCATCATCATTTCGACCTGAAAAATTTTCAAATCTTCTTCATGACGGAAGAAAATGGATCAATAAAATTACGTATGATGAGAAACTGACCTAGTCATAGAGCTTAGTCTTGACACTCTCTAGGAAATGCTTGCTCGTACCTTTAGGTATTTTAGATTGATATCATGAAGAAATTAGAAAAATTTTATAACACAATCATGTCATTATTATACAATTTCCGTGTTTGTGGTAATCGATCAAAATATGATGCTTCTTTTATAAGTATGTAATTTTCTTCTTATTGAAGAAGCACACAAAGTTCTTTCTTTATGCCATCACATACACTCTAATTTGGAAATGATTGCGAATTTATGGAAATTTACTCTCTAACAATGTTTGAAAGAAGAATTTTTGAGAGTGTGCGTTTTTAAGACATATACATAAGATTTTTACCATCAATCATTGTGGATTGTTACTTGATATTCTATTCGAGAGAGTCGACAGCTAACACAAAAAGTTTTTTCCCTCTCTCTCTCTTTTGAAATAAAACTTTAAAGTATGCATGTGCTCTCGCTTACCTATCGCTGCTATACATTGTGATTTTGGTGCTTTACGACAACAGCAAAGAGTCGATTGTTGCTGGCTGTCACTGTTCTTATCTATTTTTGATGGCGGAAAACATAATGGTGGACTTGATTGATTGACCGTGTTACCAACAAATGATGGCATTGGTAGTTGAGATTTTGTATTCATATTTTATGAGTTTCGCATTTGAATTTTGTTTTTTTGGGAATTTAAGTTGTCGCGTTTGCCAAAATTTATTTATTTATTAACATTTCATTTTAATGTGCTCCAGAATCTGAAATTAAAGTAAAAGCGAGAAAAATTTCATTAAATAAATATATTTATAAGTTATACCATTATTAATACACAAGCTTGAGAGTTATATGTTATGAGAAAATACACAGATGGAGGAATTTATTAGATGTCGAAAAGTTTCCATTATTTTGTTAAAAAGAAGAGCTCAAAAAGTTTGGAGGTGTTTTTATGTGCGCATCACCAAAAAGAGTTATTGTCGGAAGTCGAAACGTTACAAAAATAAGCAGTTAGCGTAAAATACTTAATGGTTAAATTTTTCACATTTCACACGATGAGAAAAGTTTAAATTATTGCATGTGGTTTTGAAAGAATTACATACATATTTGTTGATGAAATTATTACAGAGCACATAATATGAGAAAATTGCTATAATAAATATATAGAAGAATGTTTGCATTATTTTAGAAAAAAGACATAAATTCTAACTTTAAAAAAAATTTCATTTAAGATTCTTTCATTTTTTTTTTAATTTTAATATTTTAGAAGAAGAAATAAAAAAATTCTTATAAGATGATGCATATAAAATGCCTTCAAGATGAAATAATTTGCTTTTAAAAAGATAAACATATCTTACGAAAGTTTGATGTGGAAGGAAAAAATTCATTTCTCTTCCCATGGCAAAAAGAGAAAGTTCTAAGAGATGCATTAAAGTATGATAAAAGAAGGAGGAGAAAGCCAAATAAATTTATGCAAATCTTTCATGTTGAGAGCAGTGAGAGCCAAATTGAAAACTTTTTCATCACTTTTTTCTCACAAATGCTGCGATGTGTCAGAAGCTTCATCCTGACTCAATGTGTTGTTGACTCTTTGAAGTCGAATTTGAAATTGATAAACTTTGCTTCTTTTCATTACTTTATTTCGCGGTTTTACTCTCTGAATGCGCTGTAAGTTTATTTTTATTTACTCTGTGCATTTGATTCTTTCTTTTACATTCACAAAAAAATGCTTGCACTGTAATGTCAGCAGGAAATTAAATTTTTCACATGTTTCAGTATAGCAATGCTTTAATGTTTGCCTTATTTTGAGATTTTATAACGATAGTTAAATTTTGTATGCTAATGAGATGTTTATTCGCTTACTTAATTATAAGCAATTGTCTTGGTTTGAGATTTGCATTCTATGGAATACAACTTGTGATTTTAAATCGATTTCGGACTTACATGCATATTTTTTCAAGTCGATTTCAAGTTGACTTATACAAAAATGTCTTTAATTTATTCAGATTGAATTAAATTAAATTAAAATACATAGTAAATTATGCAAACATTGACTTTTATACAAATTTGCTAGATTTCAAGTGAATAAATAAAATCTGAATGAATAAAAAACGTTTTGTGTAAGTCAACTTGAAATCAACTTGACAAAAAATATGCGCATATCAAGTAAAATATGCATGCAAGTCTGAACCCTAGGTTTTATTTGTAAATTTTATATTTTTAGAAGAAAAGCAATTTTCACCATTTCATTGTGAAAATATGAATATACTTCATAGTCTAGTGAACATTTAGAGAGAAAAGAATTCAATCAATTGAGATCATTTTTTGAGCTAGAAGTATCTATAACTTTCTATTGCTTTATGTTGCCTAGATGTTGTGCAAAAATATTTTATTTGAAAGTCACAACTTACAAAAAAGCTTTGTTGTTTGACAAAAATTTTATATGGAAAAATGAACTGCAGAGTGTAGAATTAAGTTTATCTTCTCATTTGTGAAACATCTATGCAACAAAATCACCATAAACTTCCTCAAAAATCCCTTTCTTTTTGTATCTATAATTCCATGTTATTCAAATCAAACAAGAATAACGTGAGGCAAAATAAAAATTATTCACAAATATAAAATCCCAAGGAAAATTGTAAATCTTTTTTTTTTCATAGGCAGAAAGTTAGACACACGCAAAAAAGGGTCAAATCCGCAAATCTCATTACAAATTTAAAATAGATCACAGTGAAGGACGAATGAAAATGTTGTCAAATCACTTCCCCTTAAATATCCTGTCGGAGATCTCTTTCCCACAGTGCTGAGCTTGATGTGATTTTTTTCGGAATTTAATAAGTTTGTGACTAGATTTCAATGAAATTGATGAATTGTAAAAAGAAGAGGATAGACTATAATATCCAATAGAAAAGTTAAACAGAATGAAATCTGAGAGAGGAGAAACATAAAAAATACCGAGTAAATAACAGAATGTAAACGAGTAAAAGGATCAATATGAAAAACATATATTCACATGAGGGATTAAGGAATGTTTTTTTGCCTCAGTTCTAAATATATGTAAGTTTATGATGGTTTCTTTGTGCTTGTATCTGAAGAAAGAAAACTTTTCATCTTTTTATGCTCTTTTGTGAATTTCAGCAAAACACTCGTTGGAATGTTTTTTTGCTGTTGCTGTTCAAGATTTTTATAGTACAAAGGAATTTTTTATCTTCTACCTTATGGAGGCATGAAATAAGATTGACAAACGAAATTTATTCTCTTTTTTTCTTCACAGGCTATATATAGAAAGAGAGAAAAAAAGTTAACGGAAGCAACATTATTTTTCTAATCGGACATCAATCTTCATAATTGAACATTATTGAAAAAATCTAAAAGGGAGACGTTTGTTGCTTAGGGATTAAGAATAATAAGAGTTTTTCCTTATCTAATTTATAAATGAACAAAACTTTGCAATATCTAGCAATGAAATTTGATATAAATTGATTGTTGTTTAGGCAACATCAATAATTGTTCCTGAAATTGATTTTAATTGGAGTTTTTTATTTATTAAATGAACTTGAAAATTTATCTAAATCACATCTAAATATTTTACATCTTTCATAAACAAAATGATTTTCTGAATAATAAAAAACAATTCTAATCAATTTTAGCAAGAAGTGTTTTGTCAATTATTATCAAAAACTGCGCTTTAAAGTTAATTTATATTTTTACAAAATTTTCTCTTTATATTTATTTTTACCATCCATCACTTTCATTTCCTTTCTTAAATTTTCCTTGAGGTTAAGTCTTTTTTCATTTCGCTATACGATGAGCAAGAATTTCTTATGAGTGTGAAGAAGAAAAAGAAAAATTAAGTCGCCGGCAGTAATATTTTTGAGGAAGAAAGAAAGAAAAATCGTACTCCATGACATCGCAAGTAATATAACGAACAAATAACAACAAAAACTTTGTTGAAAAAACAATTTCTGCCTTTTAAAAAAAGCTCTTTCTCTATGAAGATGAAAATTTAGCTACTTATAATGCGAGTGAGAGGAAAAGGAAGAAGATGGGAGTCTTTTATTGTGTGCAAGCTAGCAACCAAAAAAGAGGCAAGTTTATAATAATAATGGAAAAAGAAGAAGCAAAAACAGCGGTTTTGTCTTTGAATTCTATGCTCGGTTGAGTCTTTTCATCTTCTCTTGTTCGCATTATGAATTTTATATGAGAAAAACAGTAAATAAATGATTTGAACGCATTTTATAAGACTTCTATGACATTATCAAAATAAAGATAATAATAGACAAAATGATAAAATATAAATGAAAAAAAAAATGCTAAGGGAAGATGTGTGTATTCATAATTTTTATAAACTCATTCAATTTGCCTTGTTCTTTTTTTCACTCATACGCTCTGCGTCTTTTATTTCTCATAGGATTGGAGTTCTCAGTAAAAGTAATTTACAGGAAAATTTACTTCCCCTTCTTTTCTTTACCATCTTCTTCTTCTTATGCACATATGTGTGTGAATAAATTTTATTTTATTTTATTTTTTCAGCCAAAGCTTCACAACACTCATCCGCTAAAGAAATGATGAAAAGTTTTTTCATCTTCTTCTTCGCCCTCACGCGCTTCACATCAATAAAAACGGAAGTTTCATTGCGAGCTTCTTACTCATACAAAAAGAAAATAAATTTTTATTGATTTATCTCATTTTCACATTCGTATCATCGCTAGCAAGATGATGATATATGTGTTTGCCTGTATGTATGAATATGGAATGGAATGACTTTGATTCCTTTCTCATCGCCAGATATTATTCTACGTCAAATGCCAAATATTTGAATTCATTCTTTCTCTCCTAGGCGATAGAATTCATGCTAGAAATTAAACATCGTTTTCTCGATCATACCAAAGAATTTCTCGACATAAGAGCGAATTGACTGTCACTCAACACTTCAAAATGAATATAAATTGAATTTTTCTTCTCACTTACATTTATACAAGTGAAAGTTTGCAAAAGAAAGAGGTGAGAATTCAAGTGGAATGAAACTAACGTTATTATATGTATTGAAATGAAAATTGAAATTGATGAAGATTTTTGTTAAATTGAAAATTCAATTAAATTTTACAACAATTTCCTTTAAAAATTTAAATCATTAATCTTAAAGGAAATTTAAATCCAATCCACATGTGTTCAGTAAAATTAAAGCGGACCCTAAAATATTATTTCAGTTTATTTTCAGATCCCTTCAATCTTCTTCTACCTAACTCAATTAATGTTGTTGTTTACTGAAAATTCTAAAAACTGAAAGTAATCCTTTCATGTCAAAAGATACAAAAATTAGTTCCAATCTGAAAATTTTTCTCTTTATTAAGGTTTTCAACCTTTTTATAGAATTTCACAGAATTTTAGAAATAGAAATTTATTTAATGAATGAAAAAAATTTAAAGAAATTTTTCATTCCAAGAATTTTTAATAAAAAAATTCATTCACATAAAAGAAACTAATTAAGCATGAAAAATAAGCAATGAGATAAAAGAAATTTATTCCATGTAGCGTTTTAAAAATTTATAACATTTATAAATGATCATAAAAAATTGGTGTAGATTTTCAAAAAAAGAAAAATTTGTATGCATATCAGGCAATAGTTTTTAGCTCATATAAAAATATATTTTATAAACGAGAACGAGAGAATGTGTGAGAGAGAGAAAGAAAGAATATTCTTTAATAATTTATGAGGTTATGAAAAGATGAATAATCGCCAAGTTATTTTTCATTCACTTGTGCTGTATGTTCTAGATTTCATAGAGCGTGCGTGTTTTTGGGTGGGGCATTTACATAAAGCATTGATGACCGTTAATTAATTATGATAATTACAAGTGAGATGTTGTAATGACGTTGATCCAATGGTCGAATTAAGAAGATTAAGTACTCAGAAAACACAGAGTTGCCTAGATACATTTAATATAAACAAGTTTTAAACCACACACAAGAAAGAACATAAAAACTAATAGTATCTTAAGTACCTTTCTTTTATCTTCATTTCCTTTCATTTTTGTTATAACAAAATGAAGAAGAAAGAAAGTAGTTGTGTGGTATGAAGCTTTGTGACAATATCTGGGTGAATGGATAACACCATAGTTTTCTATCTATTTCCATTTTCACCCTCTACCGCATCGCAATGTCATTTATGTGTATGTATACACATTTAACATTTTCCACTTCCCATTCCGTTACACAATGCATTGTCTTATTTTAAAATAAATATTTTTCCCTCTTTTATTTTCTATTATGCAATATCTTCAATTTATATTGCCATGTATGTGTGTGAATGCTCGAGTAACCTAGACGATATATTATTGTTATTATTATTATTGTGTTTTGTACCAATGAGATAGATATGAAAAACTTACTTACTAACTTTAACCATTTCATGTGTTCTGTATATGTGAAGAAGAAAAGAATAAAAGAAAGTACTATAGCACATTGACTTTATATCCGGTTGAATGCTTCGTTGTTGCTATTTTATTGTAAATTCTATAACTATACTTTTCTATAAAGTAATTCTTAAAAAAAAACTTTTACTTAGCATAATTTTTAGAAAACTTTTCTTGTCTGATTTATTTTTGTTGTAACAACTTGTGAATTTTTGTTTTCTAAAAGTTGTTAAGTAAAAATGCGCTTAAAAAATCTAACAGACAACTCAAAGTTTTTTTTATCAACATCTCATTGATGGAATGAAATTCTTTATTTATACCAAAACATTTTTTGACTCGTTGATGGGTTTTACGCTCCGGAATTTATATACGGAATGTAATCAACTGAGTCAACGCTGAGAAATGAAATTATTTTTCTTAAAATGTTAAATTATTAAAGCTTAAAAAGAAATTTTTAATTTTTTAATACAATAGTGCAGTCTTTAGTAAATTTAAAGTTGTAATTGGCACAATAACACTAAATAACTGTTATTTGTGTCAAGAAGGCAACTTAAACTTTGCCAAATAAATTTTTCATTCTCATGAACTTCCGCATCATGGCCAAAAAAGCTGTTTACTGTCTTTCTGTATTAAATCAATATTGCGGCAATCTTTAAAGTGTTTCAACAATAGAAAACAATTGACTACAATATAGCTACAATTACACAATGAAAGAGAGTGCTGATAAATCATGTGTATAAAGCAGGCATCAGTTGCAGCATTTCAACATCATTCAGACAAAAAATAACAAATTCAAGTAAATAAATCTTTTCAATGAGTGAATTTCTTTTCTTGGAAAATTTCAAACATGAATAGAATTAAACTTTATGAAAAGAATTGCAGCTTTGTCAAAAAGAAAGTTATTTCATTTTACACCCCTTGAAAATGGTTTATTTTTATGAATTCTATACATACGTAATAATGTTTGTACATAAATATACCAGAAGTCTACTTTAACGATCAAGTCATAATAAAAAGGGAAATTTCAAATGTAATAATGGAATCATCACACACGCACAAAAGAAACGAAAATGTAAAAAAGAAGCAGTGAGATGAAAATGTAATATTAAGTGAAATAAAATAAAGGCAAAAGAAGAAATGGGTGAATAAAATTTATGTTCATTACACAAATGTGTCATAGATAAATCATAATTTTTTGATGACAAATTATTGTGAGTGAGTGTGCAAAAGGTAAAAAGCTTAAAATGAGAAAATATTATACACTGTATTCCAAAGAAAAAGAATACATAATAAAAATATTGCCCCCAGTGAAAGATGAGATTGTGTGAGTCAATTTTTATTGAAGTGGCAGCGGCGGTGGCAATACCCTTTACAGATATTAAATCAATTGATTTCTCGTAGGGTTGTGATCATAAATTTCATTGGTTTCTATATCCATACAAACACACATGCTCGCTTTCGTTCAAATTGCCACACATTTTTCATCATCGAATGGCGCAAAAAACGCAAAAAAATTTTGTTTCTTATCGCGTGACTGCTGATGGAGGAAGATTCATGGTCTTTTTTGAAAGGATATTCTTCAATATGAATTATTTCTGACATTTTCTTGTGAAATGTTTTTCATCATGACAATGTACCAATTTTTTGAACTTGAAAAGCTTCTTTTTTCTGAGAATATTTTGGCTCAGATAATTTAATACTGCTTTTGTATGCACAACATTTTCGTAGACACATAAACTTTCAGTAACTAAAATAAATGATAATTGAAATTTCTTTTTGTGCGTGATTAAAGACAATAAAAGACAAAGACTCGTTACAATTTAGTTTTTTAGGAAGTTTATTAAATTTAATGTTGTCTACATTCCCTCTATCAATACATGTCTGTCACTCAGTGTGGCATTAAGCAAATCAAATTTGCTATTTGGATTGATGAGCGTAAAAGAATTGACATTTTGACGAGGGTTGGAAACATTCGAATAGTAGATTTAAACTTGAACTTGGCATATTTTGAGTTTATTAATTTAATTGGAAGTAATAAAAAGGTCTTTTAAAAGATTCTAAATTTAGAATTCACTATATATAACTTGTTTCAACTAGAATATTTACTAAATCAATGTGAAAAATTCTTTTTGTTTACATTTGAATGTTTCGTTAAAATTCTTTCGTTAAAAATTTGAAATCTTGTTATAAAAATTTTATTTAAATTTATTTACATCCCTTGATGATTATCTTTTTAGTATATGCCATCATTAGACTTTCTATTGTTTTCTCGATCTCTTTTTGAACATTATGAAAATCATTTCAATTTCTATTTTATTCATCTTTTCGTCACAACGTCTCAAAATCGATAAGTAGGAGTGAGATAAAATTACCATATACATTTGATTATGTTGTTATTGATGTTGCTCCTTACTATTTCCCTATCGATTTTGATGAACACCGCCATTTGCGAAAAAGAGAAAAAAATTGTGAATGATTGAAAAAGGTAAATTAGGCAATGAATGAATGCCAAAATGCTCATCCCTCATTCGAATTTATCGTTTTTTTTTCTCGTTTGGCTTTTTATGACCGTACATGTGGAGAAGAGAATATACTTGAAGCAGATAAATTTAACGATGAAAGACGTTCTCATACTCTCCCATTCTTTGTTCTCAACTCATCCGTTTGGTATTCTAGAATGACTCGTCTAATGATGAGGGAACTGCTTTTATCATGTAATTCAATGTGAAATGATCAATATCATAGCTGAGACTTCAAATAGTAATAAAATTCAGTCCCATAAAATCAAAATGAGATTCTGCAGATGCATCAAGCATAAAAGGAGTGAAAAGCTGTCGATTTTCTCGCTCTTGATCTACTTTCTGCCTAATTCTCTCACACTACACGAAAGATAAAATGAAAGAGTGGTAAGTAAGTGGCAGTTATGTACTTAAGAGACAGAAATGAGATTACTTGCCTACTTTTATATCCTTAATGTTTGCCAAAATCATTAACACATTGAATAACGTTGTGTTCAAACATTAATATAAATTTCATTCCATTATTTTCTCATTTGGCTGCCAGTGAATAGAAAAAAATATCGCAATCAATTTGAGCACTTTAGAATAATTTTAAAAAGTAAATTTTGCCACAAATTTTCATTTATTGGGTAAAATTTTGTTATTGTCTTCTTTTGCTTCTATTACCATCATCATCATCATAAGTAGAAACAACACATTTTGCTTAAACATTAAATTTTGCGATATCTCGATGTGCCAATTTTCTTTTACAATTTTTACCACATTAACCACATAACCCGCAAAAACAAACAAAGTGAGTAAATGTGGTAAGAAATTCTTTCATTCATAAGAAGAACAAAGGAGCACACATAAATGTATATTACGCACATGAGAAGAAGAAAAAAGTTAACTATCAGGGATAAAAGTTAAAATGCCTTAGAGGTTTTTATCACATACTCTTGCCATTATATAGCCTTATTCTAGTACTAATTCTAGAATATTTTTAAAAGCACACATGCATGTCTGTATGGTGTGTATGAGTAATGAAGTGAAATGATCTATAAATTTTTATTGATAATATCACAATGATACAACAAATATGTGTAATTCATTCCTATTTTTCAACTTCCACTTCTCACCATTCGCACATAGGGTAAAGAGTATAGGAAAATAAATATGAATACAATGTTATAAATGGTAGAGCAAAAGAAAGGAGGTTGAAGAAATATGTGTAGCAATTTTTATTAGCGAACGATGAAAATGAAAAAGAAAAATTTATGTACGGTTTCAATGCTCAGACGGAAATATTAATGGCGATTCTTTACTCTCTATAAATCATCAAATTGTGGGATCATTATAAAGATTTATCCACATATGAAAGGGAATAGTTTAACAGTTAGCAACCACTAATCTCGACTTGGGTTATTAACTCATAATTTCTCTAAAAGAATCCCTGTTTTTTCTCTTAAGCAACTACTACAAGAGTCTTGTTGTTTATATGAAAACATTTATGTGATTTTTATCACATAAAAATGGAAGTTTTCTTTAGCCTACTTTATGACCACTTAGAGAGGATTATGCGAATGAATTTTCGATTCCTAAACTGGATTACTAGTGATGACAATGATGATGAGGAGATGAAATTTAGGGCAAACTGCTCATGTAAAAGTCTGATTGAACTGACATTTTATTTCACTTTCTGTTTCTTTTCTAAGTCTATTTTATTTTGCAGAGCAATGGATTTAAAAGTAAACCAAAAATACCAGATATGACAAAAATGAAAAGAGACAAAACCAAATGCCCAAACTCTTCTATGAATTCCACATTTTTTTGTCATGATTGTGATGAGCTTTTTATCCCACAAATGGAACGAATGGAAAAAATGTCTCTCCGCATTCCATAGATATACAAAAAAAAGACAAAAATCAATAGTATGAAAAGAGGAGAAGATAAAAAGCGGTGAAAATCCACAAGCTATGACTGTTGAAAATCTATAAGAGGAAGAAAATCGACATTTGGCTGGCAAAGTTAGGGGAATAACAGGCACACATGAAAAGTTATTTGCAGCCATGTAAACTTAATGATGAATCAGCTATAAAACAAGTGATTACTCTTGGCTCAGATCCGCCTTTTGAAAAAAATTCTAGCCTTGACTCGAAATCTTGAACTATGTGATGAAGCGTGTGTGCATGTCAGAATTGCTAGTCACTCGCTTCTAATATTGATTTCGCTACTTAAGCACTTAATACTTTTTCAAGTTTTCTCTCTCCTTTTCACATGTGTACATATATGTATATGAACGATATTTCGTTTAACATTGGCTCTTGCTTGACGCATAAACATGTAGCCAAACCAAAGGTGAATAAGAAGAAAAATCTATTAAGAATTCCATTTTCTTTTCTGCCACTTGCTGATTTATATCGGTTGCCAATTTCTTCTTTTCTTGCTTGCTAGTGAAATAAACAAAGGTTTGTTTTTATGGCTTTTCTTTTTGGAACAAGGAGAAATACTTTAATTTTACTGTCAGTTTGACTTCTTAATTATAATTAGCTCTGATTTCTTTATTGTCTTGAATGGAATAAATAAATAAATATTTTTGGAAAATAAATTCTTCTTTTTTACTATTGGTAATCACAAGGGAAAGAAAGAAAACAAAACAACATAAAAAAGGCTCTAGTAAAAGGAAAAGAGAAGGAAAAATATGTTACACAAGATAAAGGAGGCGAATGAAATGTGTTGATTTATATTTTCACATTTTTCTCTCTATTTTTGGCTCTCTATCTTTCCCTTTACGGAAATATTACGTTGCATTACGTGTGGTTTCTGTAGAAAGACTATAAATGATTCTGCCTCGCTTAGAATGGTCATATAAAAGCATTGAAATAGGCTGGTATATATATTTTGTTTCTGTGTATAGATTAGAAGCCATAGAGACATGCATATGTGTGTCAAACGAGGGAGATGGGATTTATGATATCTGTTTGAACATATTTCTAGTCATAACTAGCGGAATCACTTGAACAACAAAGTACAACACACTTAAGCGCTTAGAACTAAATCATTCAAGAGTGATTTTTATGTTTGTTCATTGCGGTTATGAAGTCCATTCATAATAAATCAGAATAAGAAATTTTGGTAAAGTTCTTTCAAGAGATTTCAGTTCAATGCTGTCAATACTAAAGTTCATGCTCTTTATATTATGTAGAATTTACCACTTAAACTACATCACCACATGTAGAAAATTCCTTTCTCAAGCAAGCAAACAAACACTTAAGTGTAAACTTGTCAAGTTTACTGAAAACATTTCACACTGTAATTTGAAAACTTTTGCCTTCGTGTAAAATTCAAATTGCTGCGGCATTTAAAAAATGAATCTATAGATTTTTTAATCAAATAAAAAAGTTTTTTTTTCTTCTTTTCAATTACACTTTGACTGTCTGACTAATGATTTCTATAAAAACTTTTACCTTTAAGTTTTCGAAATTTGGTCAATTGCAGCTATTTTAAAGAAAACTTTAATTATTTTTTCTAGCTTCTTTTATCAAAAAATAATGCGTTTATAATAAAAACTTTTCGAGTTGATTTTTGCTGCATGTATGCAGTCAAGTATGAAAGAAAGAGCAAAAAAGTTTTTCCAGAATTTTCCAAACTCTTGCCTCAATTCAGCTTTGGGAATCACACTAAAAGTTGCTTCATATGCATGCTTTCATTTAAAATTCAACATATTGCTGGAATCATGTATGAAAAAGTTGATTCTTCTTCTTCTTGCCATCCACACACATTCTATATATAGAAAACTTACAGCATTAATTAAAAATATTATTTTTCATTTTTCTGACATTTACAATTTCAGAGCTATTGTCTTGTATTGTGGTGGGATTATAAAAAAATTTTATATAACTTTTGGTCAAAAAGTTTAAAACCACAATTGATGTTCTTTTCAATATTTCAATTCAAATCATTTTCTCATCAAATTTTCATTTTATTCTCTCTCTATTAGCCACAGAAAAAAAAATTTATTTCAATTTTCAATACACAATCAAAATCGATTGTTGAATTTGAAATGAGAAATTGCAACTAAAACTTTCAATTCTCTATAATTTATTCCCATATGTATTCCTATATGTGTGAGAAGAAAAGAGAATCAAAAACAGATTGAACATAAAGTTTTGCATGTCCATTATATCACTTCATGCATTGTGCATGTAAATGCTGAAATCACATATTCCACATGTGCCATTGAGTGGCGAAGAAATGAGAACAGCTTTCTGCTTTCTGCATATTTTTGCATATCTTTAACATGGACTTTTGCTTGCTACTACTCATTCTTCTCTTATAGTAAGCTACTGAAGTTGTTGTTGAACGATTGCTTCAAGCGAATGGCAAAAAAATAAAACACGTTGAGGTGAGAAAAAGAGTTGGGATGAGAATGGAAAAAAATATGCCAAAGGGTAAAGCGAATGACTCAAGACATTGAAAAATGTTATAAGCTCAAAGGAAAGTTTATCTCTCTTTCTTTACTCGTTTCGGATATAATGGCTTGGGCATTAAATGTTTCATTTTCCTGAAAGCATTTTTCCATCGACTCATTCCTTTCGTTTTCTTTTTTTTTCTTTCCTTCAACTAAGTAAAGGGTTTTAAACTAAAGGGAGAAGAAGAATGAAAGATAAGACAACTTTTTAACACCTCCACTATTTTTCATTTTCAACCCACGCTATGTTAAAATGATACAAAAAGTACTAGCAGTTTTATGTTTTTCAAACTCACGACCTAGTTTATTCTTTTTTTTCTTTGGTAGCATTCGTGCATCCGCATGATATTATTATTTGAAAAGTGTTTTTCTTTTTCATTTCATATTTTATAGTAAAATGTAGAGCTTTTGTTGATTTCAAATCGTTAACTATTCTTTTATTAAACTTTTTAATATAACTGATCTAGGCGCCAAAAATGCGCTAAAGTCCTCTGATCTACGCAGAGACTTTCCCATCATTTTTAAAAGAATTTTTAATTTTCAACTTTTTTGTTTAAAAAAAAAATATTTTCTCTCTTTATGGATTCATCCATGAAATTTTTTATACACATATGTTAATATTAGATGTAAAACAAGCTTTTTTATGTTTATCATAGAAAAAGAAGTATAATGAAATAGAAGAACATAACTTTCATGGTTTCATCGCGTTGGTAAGAAAGTTAGAAGAAAATAAATAAATAAATGATAAGAAACAAGCGCCAGATTGAGTCGATATGAGAAATTTATGAGTTGACCTCACACAACATAAATTCGCGAACTTTACCTGAAATGTTTTGTTTGTGTGTGTGTTGTCTCAAAGGACAAAGAAGAACAACATATTTTGTTTTATGATTTATGATATTGATTAGAAAACTTTCAAGGTTTGAAATTTCGTCTTTTTATAACGCCAGTATTCTAGCTCTAGCTGTTTAATGATGCCACGTTTATTCTCCCTTCGTCATAATATTTTTGTCCACACGGAACATTTAGTATGAAAAGCGGGCGAAACTTTGGCAAGATAATAGAAAATTTTCATCGACAAAAGTATAAATTTTAAATGAATTGTTCCCATGACATAAAAAGTCGTAAAATGAGCGAAAGCAAAAGAGAATTTTTACTTGTTTGTAACAAAAAATGAGCGTGCCGCAGCATAACTTTTCATCATTTGTTATGATGTATATATACCCGATAGCAGCGCATAGAGATGTATTGTAGGACGATGCACGAATGAAGCAGAATGCTGAATATTTCATAAATCTTTTTCTACTTTTTCCTTTTCCTACAGAACAATAATTTCTTTTTTTCTTTCTATGCTGTCTATCATGGGAGAAGAAGAAGCATAAATTACGAATAATAAAAACTGTATTTAGTACAAGTGTTTTTTCTCATGAAATCTTTATAAACTTGTCAAATTGTATCCCTTTTATTCCCTTTGCGTGTCTCTTGGGAATTCTTTAATCGTAAATAATAAATAAACTCTTGTTTTTGCTTTTTTGATGTTTTTATGACAAAAATGCTTTCATATGTTACAATATTGATGCAAAAAGTTGGTATTTTTGACTATAGAAGATTAAAATGATAAGTCAAAATTTAAATATTTATCATATTTATAAACAGAAGTGAACAAAATTTGCTCTCAAAGAAAATTGGCCAAATTATAAAAAAAATGTCCAATTTCACTCTTTCATTAACTTTTAACATTCTTCTTCATACATATTTCATAGCTCCCATAATGCATCGCATATGACTCAACTGTGTGCCGTTATCCAAACAAAAGAGTGAACGCACACGAGTAGTAAAAGTTCTAACAATCCCAATGACGATGCTTCTATCATTTTATTCCCATGTTTTATGGATGAACAAAAGTTTATCTGCATTGTTAGAAATAAATGAGAGTTGAATTAAAGGAGAGTAATGAAACATTCACTATGTATGTAAATGGCTATGACTCGTAAAACTCAGCATACTCAGATGAGACCAAAACAGAGAAAGAATCAACTTTTATACTTCACCATAATCCTTTCATTCATTCACTTTCTCTCATTGTGCAGCTGTGCTGTCGTGCTGTCTTTAAAGTGTAATTGAGTTACTTGGATTTATCATTGAGATTGACAGACAGGCAAGCAACATCAAACAAAAATAAGAAAGAAATTTACTGCTGCGATGATGACAACGATGATCGTTATTTTAGTGAGAATTTTTACGACAAGATTTCAGCTGCTTTTGTTGTTGTTTTTATTTGGTTGTTGTGAAATTTATAAGAAGGTGCTGATCTGAACTTTAAATTTTCAGGTGATATTTCACTCAAATTAGGACAATCAACTGCAACAGACTTTTTTTTAAAGAAATGTATAAAAAATTTATCGTAAAAGAGTGGCAGTGATTCAACCTTCTTCTTTGTATCCACCTTATGCCGTTTAATTATCTCACATAAATGTTAGATGCCGTGTAGCAACAGCAGCATCATAACCGACCAAAGCACATTCTTTCATTCGCTTTGTGGAGCGTTTTAATAAATAATTCATGCAATTGCCGCTGATGAGAGGCAAGTAAGGGGAAGCATTTTAATACCTTCATACAATAGCCTATACTAAATGGTGTTTCTGCTGTTTTGGGAGTAAAAGATGCCGAGTGAGTGAATGTGTGTGGTAATTATGATAAGTGGTATAGAAAGAAAATTCTCTTTTCTTACGAAGGATGGAATAAGAAAATTTTTCCTTACTTTTCTCTCCATCTTGCTCTTTTTTATTCAATTAATCAGCATTTTCTTTTTTTCTTCCGCATTTCACGCTAAAGTTCCTTCACTAATCTGTGAATTGCGGTTTTTTTCCTTCCTCTTTCTTTTCAATAAAATTATGTATGTACGGCTTTGATAAAATTATGTTACATGCATGGTAATGATAACGGCTCGTCAACTTTTATGAAAATAATTTTTTTAATGATATTTAGGTCATTTTATTAAAGTTTTTTACATCAAAGGGTTAAAGAGTAAATTTAATTAAGTTTGCTTGTAAATGTTTATAAAAAAAGGCGATAAGTCAATTAAATTTTATGAAAATAGCCCCTGCTGTAATAATGTGTATATAGCCGTTAAATTTTAAGCGCCATTTATTATTCAATGAAAATCATGATCCTTTTGTGGTTGGAGGAAACAAAGCACAGCAGCATAGCTTTAAAAAATATTTTTTCCACATTTTTTCTGGTTGTTATCGATCTGTAGCTACGACTATTAGCAAAAGCAAATTTTCTTTTTATCACAACAGAGTAAAATAGAAATTAAATTAATGTTTATTTATATTATTTCCCTTATACAACTACGCCACTATATATTGCTCGTGCTAACTCATTGTGTTGCTCTTCTCAAAGTCCATTGTATCGCTCTTTTTCTGATACTGAATCAATATTTATTTAAATAAATTTTTCCACTCTCGCTTGATAATATTTTTTTCCATCGTTGGCTGTCGCTGTTCACTCCTATTTTGTTGTATGTATATGGCATTGATATTTAAATAACTTCTCGCTCTTGTCAGAAGCTGCAAGTGGTTGCTACGAGAAATGATTTGAAATTGATTTTTCTTCTTTTTTTTCGATGCTATGAGATTTTGAGGAAATTGCTAGTGATTTTGGTTGGATTTAAGGAAATTAAATTGACTTTGCCTAAAATTTCTCTCATTTTTCTTTGAAATGCTTTGGAAAGCAAACACAAATCAAAAATGATTTTTTTTTTTGTTATTAAACATCGACAAGCATAGCAAACATAACTAAAAAGAGGCTCAAGTGCATATTTACATATAAATATTTCCATGTCATTCAAATAGAAAATCGCAGTAAATATTTTGACAAGCATTTGCCATTGAATGGAACACAAAAATCTGTTTGCAGCGGAAATTTATTACAAATCTTTGTTGTTTTGTTAGGAAATTTTTCTGATTTTTTTCTCTCCACTTTGCTTCATATCGAATTGAATTGTTATTCATAACGATACAAGAACTTTTTTACTCTCATTCGCTGCTTCCTCCATTCATTTCATTTTATCAGTAAATTGCCGTTATCAATGTTATCGTTTGTGAAAAATATATCGCTCATTAATATTAATGCTTATTTGTCTGAATTGTGATATTATAATTTAAAATTTTTTCCGCTCGCTTGCTTTTGTGTGTTAACAACATGGATAAATTTAATGATTTTTATATAAGTACACAACAACATCTAAACTAACCAGAAAAATGGATTTTTTATTAATGAATATTAAAGCTACTAGCAACCTAGTAAAGATTTTACTGGCTTTGTTTATGTAATCGCATCCGGATTGAGGAGGCGAGTGAAAGGTTATGCTCTCGGGAAAGATTTTGTGGTCTGCTAGAGAAAAGGATAGGAATATTTTTAATTGACTTCATCTTCTTGGTATGATGGTGATAAATTTGAATAAGAAGGAGAAAGGACGATCTTATCTTTTTAATCTATTTGAAATCTCTTTAATTTAGATGAGGGAAATGTAAAAAGAAACAAAATCTTTCAAAATCAATTCAATCAATTTAGAATATCTTCAAAGTTCACATCGGTCCATTAAAAATTCAACATCTTTTCACTATAAATTCATTCAATTGAAACTATTCATTCCTCTATCTTTACATTTTCTAAAACTTTATTGATACACGCTTGAGCAAATCACAGACATTTTACATTTCTTTCTATCATCACCATCAACCTCATTCTCCTTTTCTATCATCGTTGCTCTCCCCTATTTGACTATACATTTTCTGTAAATATTTCACTTCTCAGATGAGAAAACAATAAAATTGAGAGAGCATAGACAGAAAAGCAATAAATTTCCGTTTGTTGAATAGATAAATTGTCTTAAAAATTAAATTTTAATGCTAATAATAAGTTTTGTAAAAGACATAAATTAGAAATTGATTTCTTGCTTATAAAATAGCTCAATTCGCGGATAATTGATTTGTTTGTAAATTTTTATGCTTAAAGTTTTGAAAAATGCTCAAGGCTGTAAATATTTAAATGCTTTTCATTTGGTATATAAAATTAAAGAATGTTAAAATTTGACTATTGATATTTAAAGAATTCAAACGAAAAATTGAAATTCCATTGTGCAAATCATAAAGAAATTTTTCTATTTACTCATTTTCTGTTATTTGAATATAATGAATTGCGTGAATCAACAAGATATAAATTGAAATCAAAAGATATTTGAAATTAATTAGCATAATAGATATACACTTCACTTAGATGGTGCTTTTTACGGAATTTTTTAGAAATGTTTGTTTGTTTTTAATTAGCAAAATTAGATTTATTTTTGAAGAGATGAAAATTTAATTCGTTCTCTAGGAATAGACACTTTGTAATATTTTTAGGAATTAATGCCTAAAATTTATCATTTCTTTTCTAAGGTACATAATAACATGAAAAGGAGCAAAAATTAAAATAGAGAGAAAACAGATTCGTTGTCAGTTGGAAACAACCTTTTTTTTATTCGCATCACTCCTACGAAAAGGAAAACATTCAAATTCTCATCCTATTCAAACAGACAGACCTATATGTGTGTTAGTCATGTCATTGAAGCTTCAACATCACAGGGAATAAAAAACAACGTTTTCACATTTCAAAACGACAATGAGAGTGAGAGAGAGCAAAGGGAATTCGGACCGACCCTTTTTTCGCGCGATTTACATTTTCATTTTTTGAAGTAGAGAAAGAAGTTGATGAGAAAATCTCGGCGAATGAAATGAAAGGAAATGTCAGTTGTATCCCATGTCGCAGTAAAAATCCCTTTTTTTCTGTGTTGTCTAAATTTTAGAGCGAGGTTAGAGATAAAAATATTTTAGAAAGTTTAATTAAACGTTTCTTTTTTTGTTATTTTTAGCAAACACAAAAAAAATTGTAAAATGTATGAAAATGGTCAAAAAAAATAAATAAATTTATGCACATCATTATGGAAATGTTTAGCAATCATCAAAATATCAAAATGTCTTTAATGCTGACAAAACATATACTCACATATAAACAAAAAATGATGTGACATAAAGCATCAACGACAGACATAAAATGAAATATCCTCAGCAAATCACAAGGGAAAGCTGTCAAAATGCAAAGCGAGGCACAATAATTTTTTTTACTTTAAATTCGATTTTTCACTGCCGTCATGGATGGAAGAAAAATAATCCAATTTAGAAGTCGTGAAATTGTCAGCGTTTTACTTGTATAGATTTGAAAGCGCGTGTATCATACCGCATTATTTCTTCTTTTTCTTTCACCCTACATGGAAGTAAATGGCATACGGATTTGATGTTTATGTTTCTTCACTTGCGAGTTTAAATGTTTATTTAAATTTATCTAATTGAATTAAGATGAGATAAGCCAATTTTACTTTTCTCACATATATGAAATCGAGCAAGCTAGTTAATATCATTTCAACAATCTTCTACATTATCTTATATGTGTCATGTTACTCTTTCCTGTTACACATATGCAATGGAAAGTGATGAGCACATATAATCTTAAATTAAAAATAATCCCCCGACCACCCTTCAGCAGCAGCATCAACTTTACATCCGCCGTTGTTACCGACAGCATTTCATTCATTTTCATTTTCGTAAAACGTCTTATAAATAGAATTCATATATGAAAAAGAACGACAAGAATTGAATTTTTTTCTTATCTTCTTTTTTTGTGACTTTTGAAGGTTCATTCTTGAGAGTTTTCATTGTTTTTTTTTCGTTTGAATTGAAAACAATTATTTCTTCTTTTCTGTATGATTTCAGTTAAAATAAATTTTAATATTTTTAACAAGGGGAAAACATTAATGCCGAAAAACTAAAAGTTTACAAAAATAGTAAAAAATGATGAAAAGACAAAAAATAGCATTTATATTTTATTTAATTGATTTGAAATTTTTTAAATTTATATGAAAATCAATGATTTTTAATTTACTATGTATTTTAATTGAATTAAATTCAATCTGAATAAATTAAAGACATTTTTGTGTAAATCAACTTGAAAAAAATATGCATGCAAGTCCGAACTCTAAACAATTATAAAAAGTGCCAATGACAATATTTTTCTTAAATCATAAATAATTTTATGACCATAAGTACAAAAGAAATATTTCACCTTAAAAGCAATAAAATTTGAACATTTTTGGCACACAAAAGCGAGTTTCTTTTCATTGCACTTAAATACAATGATTGTTTGTAGGGAGAAAATGTTACCAAGACAGTAGCATAAACGATGAATAAAAATGATCTTTCCTCTCTGCCATATACTCCTGTCTTTTTAATTTAATGCCTTTCATGAGTATGCGAAAACAAGCACAGGTAGATAAATATGACAGTAAAGTAGCAAAGAGAGAAACGTGAAAAAAATGCTTTAGAATTCAAATGAAGAAGAAAATGAGGCAACTTGTGCTTGTTGTTGGTGTTGTTTGTGAAAAAAGAAACTTTTTTCTGTATATGGAAGCTCTTGCCGCACCATAGAGTCGCAACATTATGTTTTCTGATGGGGTTGAGCGCGTCGAAAGTGAGTATAAAAGAAAGTTCAACATCATGCCTCACTTGGGCTATGCTATGTAGTAAAGAGTAGAGCAAAGCAGTCAAAGTTATTACGTTATTATGCCTTTACTTCCCTTTCTTTCATTTTCTCTCTTTTTCACTCTTACAGGCCATAATTTTAATATTTTTTTTCGCTCAAATGATGCCAGCAAAAATGAGTTTTTTTCTCTTTCTTTCTCTCTCTTTTTACTTCGTGCGGTGAATCATATTTAATCTCCAAGAATCATATTGTCGTGTGGGGTTGTGTTCCAATGCTCTTGTTATTATCATATTTTCTTCCACTTTATGGGCCTACAATGACTTCTAGCGACTTTTTTCTCACTTTCCTTCATTTTATTCTATACGTATGTAGGCGCTAAGCAGCAACACGAAGAACTTTTCTTTAATGTGTATACTCTTGCTCTTTGCTAAATGGGATTGATATGAAAGCAACGCACACGACAAAATTTAATTTTTTCCAAATATTTACAAAAAGGATTCATAAATTGAATTTCGAGATTGTTTTTTGAAAGAGTCAGAGAGTGAGTGAATGAAAGCAAGCGATTTTGTGCTTAAGGGCTTACTTCTTTCATCACATATGAACGTGTTGTTGCGTGGTAACTAAGACAGCATTAAAAATAAATCTAAACATACATGATTTCCCACGCTCAGACTTTTTTTTTGTTATGTAAGCGATTGTAAGCATTTGTTAGTTAATTTTGTCTGAGTATTCGATTAAATTTTTCTTAGAATTTCCATGTAATTCAATTTTTTAACATTAAAGAAATTTCTTAATATTGAATTTTATGCGAAGTTGAACAAAGTCTACAAAAAGTTCAATTAAATAAAATTTTTTACAAAAACAGCATAACTTCTTCATTTACAGGCAACTTCAGAATTTCATGAAAAGTCACGGAAAAAAATGAACATACTTTAATGCCTTCAATGAATTGAACGGGAGTGGATCAAGAGAAGAGAAAAAGAAAACCCAAAATGATTCAATTTTGAAACTTTACTTTCCACAAATATTGACGCTCAATATCAATTTAAAATATTTCAGAGTCTGCTGCTCTTAGCAACATGTCGTTAAAAGAAGAAAAATTTTTCTCTCATTTTCGCCTCCATTTCATTGAAATCAATGCGTATACAAGAGAAATAAAGTAATATTTTGGGTATTTTTAAAGCTTAAACAGCGGAAAAGGCTTGAAGAAGTAAAATTTTATGTTTTCTTTCTCTTTTTATTTGTTTTCTTTCGATACATAGTACGGAAAAAAGAATGGTGGTTAGAATATTACGCTTGGGATTATAAACATTGACACATTTGTTATAATTCTATGCCACCTTCTTTTTATTTTATTTGCACACTTGAGCTGCTGGTGTTGCTTTGGAATATTTGTATTAGATAAATACGACAAGGTTAATAAAATCTTGAAAAAAAGAGAAAATGTTGATAGCAGATTGCTCTTGTTTACTTATTTATTCTTTGTCTTACACATACGAAAGAGCATGCAAGAATAACTATAAATCAAAAGCAGGCAAGGCAGTGTGCAATAAATATACTTTTTAAGCCTTTTCTATATGGAACAATGTTTTTCGAAGGTCGCTGATCGTATATGCGTATATGTGTGCCCCACGCGAATGAAAATAAACAAAATTTTTGCCTCCATCTGAGCCAGCATCATGACTGCTACAAAATGTCGAGCATTATACGCAAATTGTGACTTTCGTAAAAGTAGGAAAGTGAATTGTGAATGAAAATGGTACATTGCAAAGTATGTATAATAGAGGGAGAAGGAAGAAAGCAATATTTTAGCAGATAATCTCTTTAGACTTAACATACAATATATTCTTTTTCTGTTATAAATGGAGAAAAATATTGTGTGGATATGTGCTGGATAAGGGAAGAGAAAAAAAAGTATGGGAGTTAGTGAGAGCATTTGATTGTGCCAGTAAACTTAATTTAAGTTTTAAAAAGTTTATACTCTAGAAGTTTAACAATAAAGCTTTTTCAACTTTGAGTTTTATATGAAATAAATTCTGTCAATCAAATCTCGCTTGACTTCAACAATTTGAACTTTTCATAATTGACATGTTTAATAAATAAACTTTTTATAGCAACTAACAAGTTCTAGATAAATTTACTGGGAGTAAATTGCTTCAAGTTGGCATTTTTCATTCTCACTCCTTATGTTACTTGCTGCCTTATCCACATGACTTCCATTTTATGCCATAGATATATATCCTGTAAATAACAACCAACAACAAAGTAATAAGAAGATGCCAAAGGCATACTCTGTTCTATAATCTTCTTTTTCATGTGAATTAAAACTGCTATCGTAACATGATATGAGTTTAATATTTTTTATGCTGATTATTAATACGCATTTAATATCAATGAATTTCTTTCTCGTTCTTTTTCTAACTTCTGCAGTCATGAGAATTTATGCTACTGCTATAATCCTTAATAGCTTTTGACAATAATATATAAGAGCATGAGAAAGACGAGATGTATAACCTTGACGCATGTCTTCATTTGTCTTCACGCAGGTTGTGAAAAAAAAAATGAATAAGAAAAGAGCAGACGAAAATTTGCGCCACACTTTTGTTCTTCCTTGTTCATTTACACAAGGAAGGTGGCAAATTGTGGGCCATCATGTTCAGCGAGTATGAGGCTGGTGATGGCAATCTTTTTCTGTTATGTAGACGAGACGACTACAATCAACAGCGATGATAATAAAAGTGATGAATCGTTCTTTTTATTTGTCTTTCACTTCAAATTGTATGAGACAAAAATAAAAAAGAGAATATGGATTATAATGGCAAATATGACGACAAAGTGAGGCTTAAAAACTAAAACAATAATGACTTTTTTCATAGTTTAAATCCCTGCATCACATTGAAAATCGTAAAATAGAAGTTTATCCTTTTTAATATTTTGTTTACTAAAATGATAGCAAAGTTCAAAAAAGAACGAACAAGCGAATGTTTGGGAGAAGAGGATTAAATAAATGTTAGAGAAGGTCATTTGCTTTTATTATCGTTTTAAAAGTCATCTTAAACGTCTCAAGAGTAATCCTCTATCTATTTTTGTATTATTGTTACCATTATCACCGCTTATGTTTATTTTTGTAATAATATTATTGCATAGGAAAAATATCCATGAATATTAAGTTGTTATAATGGCTTAAGAAAAACTTTTTCTGATTTTATGTGATGGATAATTATCTATTAATAATTGAGAACTATGAGAAAGTTTGTAATGACTTAAAAACGTTTATTAACCAATTTTTAATTCATTTAAGGTTGATTTATTTTATAGAAAGAATAAAATTGGAATTTTTCATAAGATTTTTATTTCTATTCAAATATGAATGCGTTTATATATTTCATTAATTTCCACAGAAATAATTTTCAAATTTTGCTTACATAACTCAAAAATTTCAAAAGAATTGTAATTTTTCGATTCAGAAATTCCATTTTGACCTTCTCAGAAAAAATCTCAAATTACCATTTCTTATTCGATTTTCTGAGAGTTTCTTTTTATATCACTTACTTAATAATTTTATCCAGCTCATATGAAATTGAGGCTTTTGCACCTGTGTATTTTTAAATATAATTGAAAAATTTTTATTCATAAGATTCTCAGAAGGACAATTCATTCTTTAAATTGGATAAAATCTTATGTTGCCAAGATGAAAGACTGCCATCATTTATTTTTTTCACATCACCTACAGTTTTATGCGCATTTACATGGTAAAAAATTTTACTCTATTAAAGAAAATTTCCACGACTAATTTTCTCATTCATAAAACTGCAAAGACTCAATTTGCAACTGTCAGAAGTCACATTAAATACTAGCAAAATAATTTATGTCTCTTTCAAGCACAAAGCACATAAATTTTTCCTTTATTTTTCTAATTCATACATGCATGTCGCAGTATTATGTTATTATTGAAGCATAAAGGCACCCTTCAGCCTGAAAAGGAAGTTTACCACAAATATTGTCTTTTTATAAGGGAAAACACAAGCCACATCAAAAGACTACCAAATTAGCTTCACCAATGGTTTATCATTCATTCATTTGTAATTCTGCCCATGTGGAATGGGCGGAAGTTGTGAAATGATTCTTTATCTTTCCTCGCTGCGGGGTCGAAGCGAAGTCATTTTTGGAACGACTGAAACCCACACATTTTAATTTTAACGACGAAATCATTTTGCCTTATAAACATAATGGCGTCAAAAGACGACCTTATAAGGAACTTTAACATTTTCTTACTTACTGGCTGCAGTTTAATTAGAAATAATAACAATAACAGAAGCAATAATGATAAGAAGAAGATAAACGACCTTCATTCTTTCTTGATCGTACTAATTTCTTCATCCTTCTCTCACACACTCTGAACTTTCGACTTTTTTTATCTTTTCGGCAATATTAATAATGCAAGAGAATGTCTTTTGTTACAACTTCTTCATATCTTTAGGATAATTAATTCACGCTTGAACTAAAGTAATGGAGTATGCAAATGATGGCCCTGTAAGAAGCAAAAAAAGTAGTCGAGAAAAAGTTGAAACTCATTAATGAGTAAAAAGGAAAAAGAAATGGAATACTCTCTCTGTCTGTGCTTTAAGAAATGAAATTATTTTTTGTTAAAGGTTAGGACTGAAGATTTTGTATTTAATTAAAGTTAGTTAGAAGAACTTGAATTTAGGGAGTGAAAAAAATCAATTATTTAGTATAAAAATTCTAATTAAATTTTCTTTTCATGTTATTGCAATGCTTCACTGACTTAATTGGTTTTTCATTGAAAAATTATTAAGTATCGTATTATATGTCGAGATGAAATAAATCATTATTTGCTATGCTGTGCTTTTTAACATCCGAACGTAACTCAATTTTCCCACGAAGCTTTCATCTCTTTTGTGTAAGAAAATAAGAAAATTTATGGATTTTCAATTTCATGCTTCTTGTTGTGATGAACTTGAGAGTAAAACAAAAAGAACAAATGGTTAAATTAGTGAGGAACTTGTGCAAAATTTCCGTAGGCATGAATCTATTTATGTATAGCTTGTTAGTCAAATTGTATTGCAAATAAAGTATTGATTCACCACAGAAAAATTGTGTCTATCTTCTTTATATATGTGTGGGTTTGTTTGAGGAATAAAATACAAAGGTTCGTAAAAGTGAGCAAGTGCTTTTGTCGAAAATAATCATAATGATGAGAAGAAAGAGCAAAAGTTTCTTAATGTTTCATTGCCTTAAGGTATTTGTTACTTTCTCTCTTTCTAAGGCAAATTGTGATGATATTGTTTAGTGAATTGTGGTTTATTTGTGAGTTCTAGGGTTCTGACTTGCATGCATATTTTACTTGATATTCGTATGATACTTGTCAAGTTGACTTACATAAAAATATCTTTTATTTACTAAGTTTTTATTTAATTCATTTGAAATCTAGCAAGTTTGTATGGAAGCCAATATTTTTTTAATTTCATATGTTTATTAATTGAATTCAAATAAATCTGAATAAATTAAAGAAATTTTTGTGTAAGTCAACTTGAAATCAACTTGACATAAAATATGCATTCAAGTCAGAACTCACTGAGTTCTAATGAATTTAGAATTAATTTTCATTGTTCATTTATTTATTAAGAATTTAATAATTGATTATTACAGTAAATTAAACATTTAATGAATCAAACAGAACGACAACATTTCCAAATATTCTCAGAATTTTTTAATTAAATTAAATTTTAAAATGGAAATTTAATTAAATTTAATTGAAAAACCGCAAGCAAAGGTTCGTGTTTCACAATTGTGCTGTTAAGTATATAGGCAATAATTGAAAATTAATTGCTACATATTAAATGTAATTTATTAATTACATGTTGTCATGACATTCAGAAATACTTTTAAAAGTGGGCGACAAAAAGTTGTCTGGAAAGTTCTTAATTACTTTCTTGAATTTTACCTTTCTTAAAATATCTCAAAGAAATTTGATTACATGTTTTCGTAATATCATCAAACAAATTTGATCTAAGCATTGGATAAAAGGAAAAAATGTTATTTTTAAAATATCTCAAAACTAAACTTAATAATTACTTAATCAAAGTTTCTTCTTACAACTTTCAACACTTTTTATTTCTAATTTTATTTTCTTAATTGGAATTTATGACGTAAAGTTTTGAAAAGCTACTTCTTTAGATAAATGTGAATGTGCATGACAAACAACTTTTCTAATAAACTTGAACTAAATGAAGGAAGCTAGCAAACGAGAAGACTTTTTATAAATCTCCTTCAAACAGCTTTAAGCTCATTTTATTCACGCCACCATCAAGGAAAAAAGTTTGCAACTCAACAAGAACCTTTCATACACTTTTTTTATTATGCTGAATAATCCAATTTTAAGTTTGTTCTGTTCGTAAATCTTGGTAATTGAAAGTTATTCTTGAGGGTAAAATTAATGAAATTATTTTCCTATTTTATATGTATAATAATAAATTAATTATCAGACATATGACAAGTCGATGTTCATAAATTAATTATAAAAATTAAAAATTAATAATTTTCTTGTTCAACACGAGTGAGCAAAAAACTTTCTCCCTTTGTCTGCTCAGTAAGGCCAGCAGGAAAAAAAGGAAACTTTCTTTTTTCAACCAATATTTTATTTATTCAAGAATTATCTAATAATTTCTCTTTTCCCCTCTTCAAATACAAAAAATACATGACGCGACAATGTAGTAAAAAGCAGCCTAAGTGAAATTATGAAAAAAAAATGAAATTTTTCTACCATTTTGCTTTCAGCTTCATTTTCAGTTATGCAGAGGGAGAAAAATTTATGAAAATTGAATTTGAGTCGCTTCCGGACACAACTACAGAATATTTTTGTGGCTGCTTCATCTAACAACACGAGCAAGAAAAAACTTTTTTCATCATTATATGGCACTTTCTCGCTATGTTGCTATTTTTTAACAACATTTATGCGCATGCATCCGTATGGTCTAAATCACTTCAGAAAGTAACAGCAAAATATTTTATTTGCTGCCGGCCAACAGCAAATTTTGTGTTTCAGTGAGAAAAGAAATTTTAATTTCAAGCTCAAAATTGAAAATTCCGCTTCAATGCGACAATGCTTGGAAAAAAATATTCATGCATGAAACCGATGACAAGGGAAATTATTTTAGGAATTTTCGTCTACTATTTGTCGTCATCAGATGAATAATTTATGTGAAGCAGGTGTATGTAAACTAGAATTTTTAAAGACATTGCATGAAATGTCAAATTATATTATTTGAAATTACAAATAACATCTTCTATTATTCTGTGGGAAGACTTTCAAGTTTTCTAAATAAATACATAAAAAAGTTTCTTTTTTTAAGAAAAACATTTTCATGTATGTTTTGAAAAGATCCCAAAAAAGTGACTGCAAACAATTCTTCTTTTTTCTTATCTTTACTGTTTTTATAAATTTGTGTTTGCTTGCTCTTCTTATGTTTTTCAACAGTAGAGAAGAAGAAAAAGAAGAAGCAAAAATTAACATCATTAATTAGCAGACAACATATCACGCACACACGTATATTTTTGCTGTATCAGAGATGAGACTTGAATTGATTGAGTGAAAACTTTTTCTTTCCTATCATTTATCTATGGCTTCTGTTTTTTTTTCTTAACAAGATGAATTTTGTGCTTTTTTCTCTAATTCCATTTAATTTTCAACAACAGCGAATGTCGATAAAAATCTGCTTCAGAGTAATAAACACAAATTAAGTCGTAAGTCACTAAGAACAACAACACTCACACAAACTGTGATTTATTTACGATGAGTATGTGTGTCAGCACATAAATTAGCTAGTTATAATAATGTACATATTATGTGTTCATATGTCAACTGTCTGACGCATTAAATTCACTTCTTAGCAACTGAAAAACTTTTTATATACTTTAATTTTGATGATTGATTGATGAAAAACTGTTGCAAGGGATACATATGCTGTATTTATGATATCTGTTTGCCTTATATACTCACACACTCGTCAATATTGATACGCGCGTATATGAATGATGAATATTTGAAGATGATTTTTTTCGTAGAAAATTTGAGTTTATTTATTATCATCACAAGATACGCATTGACTTACTCATGTGTGTGAGCTTTTGAGTGAAAGGTTTAATATTGTAATTGAGCTTGCATTTATTTATAACTTTAATGCTTCTAAGAATAAAAATATTTTTCTTACCTTCTTCTGTATTTAATTCTTATAAATTTTCAATTTATTGATTTTTTATTAAAATTATTCACTAACTTCTTTCTCACTCTAACAAGTTTTGGAAATTATTACTATAAATTTTGAACATTTATCAACATCAACTTCATAATTTATATACTTAATGTTAATTTTAATTGATGAAAATGCAACAGTTTTGTTTGTTTTATAAAGCAATTTAATTTTGTCCACAATAATCACTTATTTATTAGAGAAATGAAGCACTTAAAGCTCATTAATTATTCACATTCAATTTTAATGATAATCGAATGTAAATATTTTGATAATTTGATTTTAGTATTTAAATTTTAGGTTTCCCTTAAAAAATTTTTCTTCTTCATGTTTTTAACAAAATTCTAGTCTATTTCACTTCTAAGAACTATTCTCCGTTTATTAAGGGTTTAGAATCTATCAGATTATTTTTTCATCATTTTTTTAAAATAATTTAACCGACAGGTGTAAGCTTCTTAAAATTTTCCCATAACAAAGCTAAATGAATTCTATGAAATTCTTGTTCATTTGCATTTGTTCATGCTATTTCATGCCACTTGTTTGAATAAGCAATTAAATTTATTCATGTGAATGTGATGATGCCGTGGGAAAGAAGCTTGTAGATGTTTTCGCACTAACACTCTTTTCTTTTTCTTGTAATTTTGCCTCTGGCTGAGCTTGAACTTGTTCTTCAACCTTTTTTGTTTGCCTGTTATGTAAAAAAGACTTTCTTTTGATCAATTTTCACCAGAATAAATTTTTTATCTTTTGATATCAGTGTTTGTTTTGCAATTTTTTATTATTCACTGCATTTTAAAATTTAAAAAGTTTTCAAACCAATTTTTTACACGCTGATATTTCGATAATCTGATTTTTTTTTTTCATTCACTTTTAACATTCGTTAATTATTCAGCTCTCTTTAAATAACAATAATTCTTTTTCATATCAATTTTAATGCTGAACTTTTGCTTCGCAATTTGCTATAAAAATAATGAGATTTCAATTTCACCTTATTATCATTTAATTGCATAATATACATAAATTTGCATTTTTATATTTACGCAACAAAATATTTTATAATTGATTAAAAGCTTAATATTTTTTTCGTATCAATTAAATGATAATGAGTGAACTTTTTTTGTGTCATGTGTATGTGTTTGTATGAGTATGCTTTACAGCTCGTAAATTAATTATCGAGGTTTTTAGTTTTTGAAAATTAATTTTCATCCTCTCGCTCTCGATTTTGCGGTCAAATGCATCTCAGATTGAATGAAAATTTATAATTTATAAATGTACACATTTCAATAATTAATCAGCTCATATAACAGCAGTTTTTTGTGGTTATTTGACTGTGCTTGATTGTTTGTGATTTTATGGTTTGATAATTTATTGAAAATGAGAAATTTTAATTTACAATTCAAGGTTGAATAATTTCTAATCCACAAAATAAAACATAAAATACAGACAAAAGTCAGAAAAGCGTTCGTCCCTTTATATGTAAATTTCAATGAGAGAATTTATTTAAACTTGAAAGAAGTGTTGAATTAACCCTCATGCATGTTTGCATTTTTAATGCTCTACATTGGCCACAAAAGCGAGACATACATGAAGAGAATGAGCGAAAAGCATACACAATACGTTTGATAGAATTATTTTTACTTTATCACAAAATTTCAACTGCAATTTGATAAAAAAAATTATTTAAACGCGACACAAATTTGATAAATGGAATGAAATTTATAATTTTTTCAACACTTTTCTTTTTTTGGTTAAATGCCAAAAAAATTATTACGGATTACATCGTTTAACGTCTCACGAATCACTGAGATGTTTCCGTCTGATAATTTTCGTATGAGATGCTGCCTCGTCTACATCCTTTTTTCCTGCAATGGAAATGAGAAAATTTCTCACTTCCAATGATTCTCTCTTTCTATTGATATAACAAAAGACGGCGTGGCTGTGAGCTTTTTTGACTCTTCCGACAGTCAGTGATGTCTGATATGTACGAGAAAAACTTCTATATTGTTGTTGGTCGTTGATATTGAATTGAGAAAGAATGCAAGTGGAAGTCAGTCTCTCTTTTCATCTTCTTATTCTCTATGCTCTTCCAAGTGAGTTTGCGTTTGATGAAATCTTTTGGTTTTTAATTTTTAAGTCAAATTTTGATATGTTTACATTGATAATTTTTGGAAATTTTGGTTTTTAAATTTAAATTGTTCAATTCTTAAATTTAATTAAAATTTTCTTTCAAATTTCATTGAAAAAATTTATTTAATGGGATGCTGAAAAGGAAGCAACTACAAATCTTTCTCTCTTTTAAATATCTTTCCATTCTCTCATTTCTTCGCTTCCAATGAAATTTTTTTTATGCGCATTATAATCGTGTAAAAAGCATTATCATCATAAAATAACTTTTTTATGGCATTATGAAGTTAAAATAAAGTTAATCACTTGAATAATTTTTGATTAAAAAATTTTAATTACTTTTAGCACTTTTCATGTCGATTGATGATTCATTTTAAAGTTAATTTATATTTTTTTATTCATATTTGTTTCTTAGAATTTATATTCATAGCAACTGCAATTGGCTGAAGTAAGTGTAAAAAAAGAGAGAAAAAAAATGAATGAGTGCTTTTGCACGAGTATGCAGCTTCACATATCAAAAAAAAAAAATGAACATTATGATGCATATGGAGATGTCTTATATTAAGTGTAAAATGCATAACTAACTATCTGTCATTCATTGCAAAATTTTACAATAAAAGTGGCATCATAATGACTGCAATGTTACCATTGAGTGCTCTTCATGATACTAATAAATGAATATATAAATAGAAGAGTTTATGGTGGAATAAATGGTAGTAAAATTTCTTTAAAATTTTTCTATTTTAATTTCTACATTTTCACAACAGGAAATCTCAAAAATCTCATAATTCACGTTGTGCATTTTTTTGTAACTTTTTTTAGCAATAAACAACATCCTGCTGTGTATACCCGAATATCTACGGAGAATTATGACGAAATTTCCTACAGAAAGCTTCTGGAAAAATAATTATTTACATATCCATGAACTTTTCATCTTTATGTCTTCAATTTTCTTTCTCTTCGAGCTTATTCGATGATGCAAGATAAAACATGTAAAATACAAAAGGCAATTTTCCCATTATAAACACTCCCCTGCATGCATCTTTCTTATAAACTCCTACTCACCATCATAGCAGTCAAAGTCAAGTCAAGGAGCAGCAATATAGAGAGAAATCTCATTAAAAAATTCCTTCTTTACAAGCTACTACTGTTGCTGTCTGATGATTTTACCTTTGAAAATTGCAATAAATTTTATATTATGCATATACAATATTGTATGTATTTTACATTCACACACAGTGAAACCTATTTGGTGTTGGTAGATGATGCTTGTCTATAGATAGATAGATAAGTGAGTGAGTAAAAAAACATATTTAACCATATAACCGTGAGTTTGTGCTTTTCAATCTCATGAGATGAGGATTGAATATGAAAATGAGATATGATGAAAATAGATTAAAATCTCTAACATTCAATGGTTGTATTTCAATATGTAATAAATAAAGTGAAAGTTAGATATTTATGAGAATATTTTTGAGAATTTATGAAATAAGTAAAAGTTTTAAAATAATAAAGAAATGAGCTATTATAAATGCAATGAACATGAATTCTTATAAATTTTTATGTTTTCAATGAAGTTAATTTAAAAACTTAATCCGCTAGAATTTAAATATAAACATAAATTACACATTTCTTTATTGATGTGAATTTATCATTACATACAAAAAAATATTAAATTAAATATTTTATAGAAAATTCACATTTAGCAATCAAATAAAAATGAACTGAAATATTTATTTTTTTCCCATTTTTATTTTTGTTTGATCAAAAAAATTTTATTAAGGCAGGAAATTCTTTTGATGAGAGAAAACACGCAGAAATTTTTCTTGTTTTTACTCGCAACAGGAATAAATCATGATTAACCAATAATGAACTTGTATGTGAGTTGGTTGTACTTTAAAGTCACAGCTTTCTATGAAATTTAATCAAAAACCGGTGTGAATTCATTAGCCCGTCTACGCGTGCAAAAGTAAAAAGGTTAAAAGCCCTCAGACAACATGAATCTCAAAGATTGATTAAATTAAAGCTTCGTCTCATTTTCTATAGACATAGAAGAGCCATATTTAATTGATTTTGTCAACAGCAATTGAAACATCGTCGCTGAGGGTTTTCCGGACGTATCTTTGCCTTCTATTCACTTGAAATGCGATATTTTTTGTGTTAGAGCTTCAATTTTAAATCAAACTTCTCCTTCTTTGCCTTCCTTCCGCTCTTCTCTTCTAATCAATCAATTTTCATCAGCTCCAAGTGAGAGGTGTTTATGAATGTATGTGTGTGTTCAGAGTGTTGAAAAATTTGATACTTTCTGCTTCGCAAAATTTTGCTTTTTGCCTTCTTCATTTTCTCTGTCTTTTATCTATAAGTGAGATAAACATTTTTCTACTAAAACTTGAAAGAGAGTGAAAAAGTTTTACCGCAACAATGTCGAAAGCAAGTGAAATTGATAAGATTTATTGACACAAACTTTTTTGGCTGAAATGTTTACAAATTTGATTAATTTTTCAATAAGGGTGAAAAATTGATGAAATTTTACTCAAAATATTTTTATTGATTGAAATTTTATCAATAGAAAGTTTTATGCAACTTAATAAACAAACATTTTTAAACTCTTGCAATTTTATAATAAAAAACTTTTAGTTTGCCTTTCAAAAGTTATTTTATAAGTTAAAATAACAAAGAACATCTTTTTTGAAATTTTTTCATCTCATGTGAGAAGCTTGTTAAAAGTGTTGAAGCTTTTTTAGTGTCAATATCACTTGAGCTCGCTTGAAGTTTATTATTCTTGTATAGTGAAAAAATATAGGTCAAGATTCTTTTAAAAATATTGAAAATTACAGAATAACATTAAAATAAAATATGAAAGAAATAAAAATTAATAAATTTCAATATGAAACTTCAAAAGTTTAATTTGAAAAGTTTCTTTAGTTTTCTATTGATTTACTAATTTTAAAAGTTTTCATATTGAAGTCATTTTAGAGAAAAAAAGCTAGGGTTCAGTACTTGCAAGCATACGTGACTGGTATGCACATAGTGACTTGACTATATGCATGCAAGTTGACTTATACAAAAATTTCTCTAGTACATTAAAATTTTATTTAATTTGATCAAAACTTTCTAAACTTAAGAACCGTTGATTTTTGTACAATTTTGCAAAGTTTTGACTAAATTGAATAAAGTTTTAATGAATTAGAAAATTTTTTAAATTAACTTGCATGCATATAGTCAAGTCACTATACACATATCAGTCAAGTAGGCATGCAAGTGCCGAACCCAAAAAAACCTTTCTGTAAATCTTTATAAAAAAATCTTTTACTGCAGCAAATCTCATAAAATTAAATTTCCCATCATTATAATCATAATTCTCACTTTGATTATCAACTTCATAAAGGATATTTCATTCATAATAGAAAGAGCCTTCAAAGTATACTTCACAGAACTTTTGACTGAAAAGAGAAGGAAAAAACTCTTCAAGACAAAGAGCGGTAAAGAAGCACTAACAAGCAATTTTCATGATGTCCACTTTTATTCATAGCTTGAAGCTTATTTATAAAGTTAAAGTCCTTTATTTTTTAGAACAAGGAAGTTTATGAAAACTTTTAAATGAGACTTTTTAAAATTCTGTCACTTAAGCTGCGTTATGATTTTTTTGAACTGAAAATTTCTCAAAAATTTTGTTATGAAAATCAATAAATTTAAGAAAAATCATTAAATTCAATTCAAGAGCTGAAAAAATTAAAAAAAGCAGGAATTTTCTCAATATCAAATTATTTGAATTTATTTGTCTATCTATCTAAAACTAATTAAAATTTACAATTAAATTTTTTCCACTACCAACATTTTTTTTCTAACAATTCTGGAATGATCATTATATGAACAAATTAAAAACTTTATCAATAAAAAAAGAAATGAGAAAATAAACCAAAACTCGACTTAAAAACTAATTAAATTGTCTTAGAAAATTTTACTCTTATATATTGTAAGAGCAGAGGCCTAAAAGTGCTTATATATGTATTTGATAAATGAAGATAAACGAAGAACGCTTGTGATGATATCCCGATGAAACGAGCTGTTGAGTGGATAAGTCATTTGTTATCATTACCTTTTGCATTTGAAGCACTGTTTTGAGCAAGCCTTTAAAACTGCTAATTTGTGCATGACTTGCTCCTGCCAAAGACATACAGAAAGAAAAAAAAAGAAATGGAAATTTTCTGTTTAGTTTCACTTTTCTAAATGTATATTTCATGCTGTGGCTTTGTCAGATGATGAATAGAAGAAGAGATGGAGAAAATATTTTCTTTTTTATCTATCTTGTGTTTTTTCCTCTCCATCTCTCTCCTTTGTTCATCAAAAATGAACTTTCTTGTTGATTTTGCTACTACTACTACTATTGCTGTCCTGAGCTGAGCTTCCGGACAGAGAGTTCTTTTGTTGTTTCACTTATTTGTTATAAAAGAACTGTCAACAAAATGTTGAGAGAATGTTGTGCTCTTACCTGCATTAAATTAAAGCACATTGCAATGAGAGCCATGCCGAGTAGTAGATAAACCGAGCAAAATATAAATGACAAGTCCACATTTCTTATTCCAACATCTTTTTCGTCCTGACCCTCTTTCGGCTCTATTTTGAGCTGTCGAGAGATGAAAAGAAATAAAGAAAGAGAAATCAGTAATATTAACCGTCAGAGACGTGTTAAAAGCGCATTTTCCCACAACAGATTGTTTTGTTTAAAAATTCATTGAAAGTTTCAAAAAAAACTTTTTACGGCCTTTTTGAAGTCTGTACAGCCAAAAACATACTTGGGTCCAAATGTCCAAAAATCACTTCTGATATGTTTTCTCGACGTTTTATGACATTTTAAGACTTTTTGGTGAAAAAATTTTTTTTGGTCCATGTGATGGACAACCACCACATGCATGCCCTTGGGTCACCACCAATCTATAAACTTTTTATGCCATCTTATTGTACGCTTCAAGACCTTTCTAACAAGTATAAATATGCCTATATTTAGAAAATTTAGATTTTTGGTCTATGTGATACACCTGTGCGGCACATGCATAGACTTGGAATAAAATGTCCAAAAATCATTTTTAACTTGTTTTTTCTATGTTTTATGATATATAAGATTTTTTGGTGAAAAAAAGTTTTTTTGGTTCATGTGGTGGACGTCCACCATATGCATGTCATAGCTCGGCATGGAGAACGAATCTCGCGGAAAGCTTCCGTTACACCGGTCTCATAGTCAAAACCAACAGATTGGTGCAAAAAGTTTTGAGAAAAAACCGTTTTTTGAAAGACTAGTTACGGAGACAGACAGACGGACAGACGGACAGACAAAGTGGGAACAATAGCGCCTTTTTCTAAATATGATGGAAAATGCGCTAAAAGTGAGATAGGTTTGTTAGTTAGGAAAAGTAGTGAGGTTTGTTGCAGAATATTAATTTTATTGTTGTTGAGAGAAAGAAAGATAGAAAGTTTTATGGTTTGTGTTTATTGTATGTGCTTTTGGTTTCTTTAGTTTAGTTTGGTAATTGAAACTTGGCTGAACTTTGTCATAGCAAATTAATTAAATTTTTATGTTTAACAAAATAATTTGAATCTTTTAAAAAATTAAGAAAAAGTGTTTGCCTATTAATCAATCAGATTATTGCAGCTGCAGTAAAAGCAACGACCAGTGATTGCAATTGCAATAATATTGTAAATAAACAACAATTTACGCATTCAGATGGAAAAATGAATCGTCGAAAGCGATTGTAATAAAGCATAACGTTCATTTATCAGCATGTAACCTTCAACAACTGTGTGTACACAATGAAACAGCAAGTTCAGGATTGTGCATTAAAAAAATTGCAAAAAAAAGCGACGGCAAGTAAAGTGAGTGAATGAGCGAATTTATGTTGTATTATAAATATTTTATTGCCGTTTACTTGTTTTGCGAGAATATATAAAGAATGCATTCGGAAAATTGTTTCCTCTCCTCCTCATTTTCAGTTTAAAATATCTTCTTTTATGCTCGACAAAACTTTTTTTTCGAGAAATAAAAACTAAAATATAACAACAAGTTTATTGCAATTGCAATAATTTTTCAATACATCAAGAATGAAAAAAAATTACTCGAGTTGAAACGAATTGTTATGTCTATACATTAAATAACATTTCTACTCTTACTTTAGAACGATTCGAGAGTTGTTCAAAATGTTGAATTTTGTTCATGGACAGTGAATTACATTGTTGATTCACTGGCTTTTTATTTCTACTCATCATGGATTGCTTACTTATTGTTAGAGAATGCATTTTGATTTACTTTTGTTAGCATTTGAATGAAAAGTATATAGAATGACTTATGGTTTTTATAAGATTCAGACTTTCATGAATATTTCACTTTATATGCGTATATTTTTTTGTCAAGTTGATTTCAAGTTGACTTACACAAAAATATCTCTAATTCATACAAATTTTATTTTTTTCATTTGGAATCCATCAAATTTGTATGCAAGTAAATAATTCTTAAATTAACTATGTATTTTAATTGAATTAAATTCAATCTAAATGAATAAAAGACACAAAAGTGTAAGTCAACTTGAAATCAACTTGACAAAAAAATATGCGCATATCAAGTAAAATATGCATGCAAGTCCGAACCCTAGGTTTTAATGAGATTTGTGTAGAATAATGATAGATACAAATTCTCATAAAAGCTTTTTTGAAAAAGGATTATTCATGTAAAAATTTCTTTTGGAAATTTAAATTATGATAAAAACCAACACAAAATGGTTAAGACAAATTCATTGTTGTTTTTAATACATAATCTAGATTTAAATTTTAAAAATATTTAAAGAGTTTAAACAAAATTAGAAATAAAATTATCTAAATTTATACTTCTTATCAAAAAAAAAGAATGAGAGTTTTTATAAAAATATTTTTTTAAAAAAAATTTATTAAAAATTCTTTTTTAAATGAAACCAAAACATTTATTGTCCTATAGATTTCTAAGCACAAACACACCATCTTTAAAGTTTAATCATTTCTATTTTAAACCACCAAAATACATGCAACATTTCTTTTTCTACCTTTTCAAAAAATTGTTTTACAACGCAAAAGAGCCATTTGGCATTTACATTTTATGCAAAATGATAACAATAAAACGCAAAAAACAAGAAAGAAAATTTTCAATTTTCACGAGGTGCAAAAAACGAGAATTTTTTTTCTCTTGAACAATTTTCGGTTTATTTCTCATACAGTCGACATTAATTTTATGAAAAAAGTGCCGTGTACAGAGAGAACAGTCATTGCGGTGCAGAGACAGTAAACGGTATGACAATAAATTGTTTATACCAAGAAGAAATGAACAGGAGAACAATTTCCATGGAAATGAATATTTTTATTGCTGCACCGTTCATACTCGAGTGTTCAAGTTGAGAAAGAATTTCATTCATCGATTCATAAGCTAATAAATAATTGCACCTGTTTGGCATATTGATATATGTGAATGTGAACTTACTGCCATTGCCGGTGAAAAATCGCCTAGACCGATGGACGACAATGAAATGAAGCAAAAGTAACTTGAATCTAATAATCCCCAACCTTCCCAAGCATCAAAAATGAATGCTCCAAGAAGAATATATCTGTAATGAAATGAAATTTCAGGAAATGAATTTTCAATATAGGCAGCATGAAACTCACCCAATCATAATGGCTACACAAATGGGAATTGGAACGGTAATGTCCTGCGGATTTTTCATAATTTCCATTTCAATTTCTGAATCGTTTTCGTATGAGGATATGCTTCCGCTATCAGTGCCACCACTCTCACTCTATAACAGAATAAAAGACAATAAAAACCAGTTAAATATCCAAACGAAATGACAATTTGTTAGCGCAATTTATGACCCTTGGACAACAACATAAATCATAATTAAAATTCAGCCGTCTGGCTTGCTTAATCTTTAGTAGCATATAGAATAATGTTCAAATACGAAAATAGTCATAATGGTCCGACAGCCTGTTGTTTACACGTCAATAAATTGAGCAAATTATAATTACGGCTGTTATGACTGTGCGTGCTAATAGGCCACCCAATGTGACCAACCGAATATATTTCTGTCGGATCATCATTAACACCACTGCTATTGAATGTGATCGAGTATCTTGACGCAGTATGTGGTAGAATCTTACCGGAAAATCACCATTCTGACGCAGCTTCTCCTTGTGTTTTTCGCGTGCTAAACGACGTCTCGCGATATTTGGACAGACACGACACAAACAGCACTTTGCATAAATCCACTTAAATGACTTTGCTAAAATATCACCTATAATAAATTAAGTAAAAAAAGAGAGAATGAACATTATTTTTTTATCAATGGCAAAAGTGAAAAAGTATTTGGTATTTTTGTTCTCTCTTTTTCAATCTACAACTGTAAATAAGTGTGTGAAAACGACATATTTATGTACATTTTGTCTTTTATTGTATTGTGTATGAAATAGAAAGAACAATTATGCTATGGTCATCACAAATTCACGTGCAGAGTGAAATATTACCAATATTTGATAAATATAGAAGGAACAATGGCATTCCGATAATTGCGTAAAAAATTGTGGCTATCTTTCCTAACTCAGTCGATGGTGTGATATTGCCGTAACCTGTATGAATTGAACAATGATAATTGAAATATTATACAAAAATTTCTCTCTCTCTCTCTCTTTAAAATACAAAATGAAGCGATTGTGCATGAGTTCACAAACAATTGAGCACTCGCTCGTACACATGAAATCTAAATCAAGCGATTTCATTAAACTATAAATTCTCTTTGTGATATGTTAATCCAATTATTGGTGAAAATAGCGAATAGAGTATTTTAGTAGCCAAAATTAAAATAATTGAAAAGGTGAAATATTTTGATGTGTTGGTTTCAGATCAGTTTACAGTAATTACCTAATGAAATTTATTCAAATTGATTATGAGTCACAAGTTTATAGTATTTTCTAGAATTACAATTCTACGAAATGGTTTAAATAATTCTGTCTAGTTTTTAGCGAGAATTTTATTTAAAAAAGTTTTAAAGAAAAGTTTGAACCAATTTACTTTTAAATTCTTCAGAATTTCTTTTGAAAATCTAAAGAATTTTTAAGGTAGAATGAATTATAAATATTTATTTGTTAGTTTATTTAAATCATAAATTAGGTTTCAATACATTTGTAACAGAAACTTTATTATTTCTCATAATTTTAAGAGCTCATTATATAATTAAAATTCAATTATCAACACACTTGCTATGTACATAATAAAATTAAAATCACATCTAATCTTTTTCTAAACCACATCATATAATTCAAAAAACATGTTATTTAGAAAATTAGTTTATCATAACACACATAATGCCGGAAAACTTTCAACTTATATGAAACATGAAAAAGCTTTTAATTGAAATTTTATTTACTCACCTATTGTTGTAATAACTGTGAGACAATAAAGAAATCCACCAGAAAATGTCCACTGAGTACTGTTTTCATTTTTGCCTGATACATCTTCTGTCACACCTTTGCGTTGTCTCTCAGTATACGTATTTTGGTAGTCTAATAGAATTTTCTCTACACTTTTTATAAATTTGATTTTATTAATATTTTTAAAAAAGTAAAAATATTAAAAACTAGATTAGTAAATAATCAATTTTTTCTTTTCTGTAACAAGCGACAAACTTTGTTCAATGTTTAACAGTCAACAGTAAACTTTCGTTTTCTCTTACCACTGTTTTTTAAGACCAAGACCAAAATCAGAGATGGAAAATTCTATTATCAGTTAAAGAAACATAAATTCTAGTATTTAAGTGTTGTAAAAGACTAACGAAGTATAGAATATCACCAGTGGTTTCATACACAGACATGAAGCGTGAGCGGAAAAGTGAGAGAGAATGCAAGGCAAGTTTATGTCGCATAAATTACAATTTCATGCTAATGAAAATCGATTTTTTGCTGCTGCCGAAGAGAGAAAATTCAAATAATTTCCTTCCTTCTCACTCTCATTTGATTCAGAAGTAAAAGAGACAAAATAGACTAAGGGAAAATTGAGCAGAAAATGAAAAAGTTTTTGTTTCCGCAATTTATTTGCTATGAATTTTATTTGCTTCCGAGGGTAAATTATTTTACTAAATACTCAAGAGTGTGAGAGAATGACAATCAGCTTATTTAATTGATGACTCATTTGATTTATTTTGCAATTCGATTTAAAATTTTAATGATTATTAAAAATTTTGTAAACTATTTTGACTTACGTTTCATTGAAACTTGCATAATTAAACATATTGTCGTTTTCAAAAAGAATTTCCCATAGCTTTAGGATAGTTTCATTTCGAACCAATTTACTCGTCTCTCGTCTTGACTGATCGTATGGCTTCTCTATTGCAATAAACATGAATGAACCTTTTTTTTAAGACCATTATCGTTAAGGTCGGTTGTGATTTCATTGTTTCAAGCGTCCCAGCGCGTAATTAAATACATTTTGTTGTTGTTTAACGATATGTGTGAGGGATGAATAGAAAGTAGCACATTTAAGATGAAAACAAAAAAAGGGCAAGAATAATAATAACATTTCTACTCACCACCAATTATGTATAATACAACAAGAAATGTGATACCAACATTTGAGAACATAAATGCTGTAAATGCTCGACAATGGTCTTTTAGTCGCTCGAACGGTGGCTTTGGCCTTCGGCGTATTGACCGTTTTCTTTCCATTTTCAAACCCTCTCTCTGCTTTCAAAATTATCCTTTTAGACCGATATCTATCTTCACACATATATACACACACAGTCTTGTATTTTTTAATATTATTATTATTTCTTTTTTTACTGCTGCTTGCGTGTGCCACTACCTACACACCCTCGTCAAATGAGAAAACTGCACGAGTTCGGGACCTCATTCAATCCCGATCGCTTCACGCACTTTTCATTTATTTTTATTACGAAACTTTCTCATAATCAGGAATTCAGGCGAATTCTAACATATACCTCTTCGCCTACCACCCACTTTCCATTCATTTTTTGTCATCGTATCTTTCATGAAAATTTCTTTCCTCGTATTTTCACTTTTATCTCACTCGTGTTTGCTTCTTATTAAAGTCCTTTAATCTTTAACTGTATTCACACTGCTGTTACTGCTTCTTGTTTTTTCTGTATATGTTGGATTAAAATGTTTAATGAAAAAACTTTTCTTTTCGTTCTTAATCTTTGTATAAAATTGACTTTAGCAATTGAGAAGTTCTCTATTTAATTTATTCAATAGTAAATCACAATAACCTTAAATATTAACAATTCAGTCAATGGCGCCCTTCATAACATCTTTCATTCATCAAAAGATGAAAAGGAAATCAAAATTTTCTCACTGGCATTGGTTGTATATAAATAAAAGATCAATGACGTCAGAATATTTTTTCTTTCTCACGAACAGTCTGCTAGTTTTCAGACACAAAACTTATGACGTATTCATTTCCTCTCCGAAATTTCTTTTTTTATTGAACGAAAAATATTTGCCAATTGTACGTTTCCTTTAAGATCAACAAACTTTTTTCATCTTCTTTCTTGCGAATTTTAATTTCATTTTCATCATCTTAAAAAATGTTTTCTTATTATTTGAGCAGCTGGAAGGAATGAATGTGAGAGATTAATATTGATAAAGTGACATAAGAATAAGAGTCTTGATGTGGGAGCTAAAGAAGGTTGAAAATTTTACGATTTAATCAAAATGGAGGAAGTTTAAAGCTGAATTATTAAAGGTGGGTCGAAAATAGTAAAATATGAATAAATATCCGCCATAGGATGTTTTTTTCTTGAATTTTCTTTTAATTTTTATTCTATTTATCAAATTAATTAATTTCTTGATAATTTTGCTAAGCAACAATTAAACATTACTTCACATGTGAGCAGAAAAAACTCATAAAAAAAGAAGAAAAGAAATCACTGCTGTTCATAATATTCTTTGCTTATATGTTTACAATTTTTTTCTTCCTCAGAGCACAAAAAGAAAAGAAAATAAGATGAGCAAAGCAGAGTAGAGTAGAAAGAAAGATAATATTTTCCAACTCAATTTCCCTACATCATTATTTCATTTCAAAGAGAAATATATCTCATCAGTTCTTTTTCCATCATTTCTTTTTGCTTCTGGCTTAATGCAACAGCAATAAATTAAGGAGAAGAGTCAGCAACAACAAGGAGGCAAAATAAAATTGAAATATGAAATTTTTCTGTATATGAAAGCAAAATGAATTTCAAATCTCTTTTCCATTAAGTCTGTGCAGGCACACATATCAATAAAGCAAGAGACTTCACGTATATACTTTTTTTAAAGCCATCGCCATCATTTATTAATTCCGTATGCCACGCATTCTCATATCTTCTTTCTTCTTCTTTATGATTTTTCCTTTTGATCGTGTGAGAGGAAAGCTATAAATCATGTAAGCGGATTTTTAATGAAATCTTCTCTCACCATACCGTGTTGTTTATAAAAATTTCTTTCACTTTGCCGACTTTACAACTTTCTTCATGTTCGGAATGTTTTACTCCTCATCAACGAGATAAATTTATGTCACATCTCAAAAATTCCTTTGCAAAATGAACTTTAAAGAGGAATTTTTCTTGTCTCTTTCATATCACAGGTAAGATCAGTGACATGTAAATGAGAAAGAAAAAAAAGAAGAAAGAAGGGAGAAATTTGTTTTTGACTTTTATAATTTAAAATTAGAGATGGAGTTTTTCAATACTTGGAAACTTTTTTCTTTTATTTAAATTTAAACAATTGATATGGAAACAGTTGACAAATTTATGATAAAGAAAATTCTTAGTAAACGATATTAAAATACAAGTAGTTGAATAACAAGAAAATTTCTATGTAAATGTTTATCAATATAAAATACAAACAAGTTCTAAGAATCAATGCGTTCAAAGGTATCATTTTCATTTTGTTAAACATTTACATAGATTCTACAATTTCTATAATATAAATCCTAATATGATGGGAAATAAAGTAAATCAAAAATAATAAAATTTAAAGCCGGGAAATTCTTTCACTTTATTCAAATTTTTTACGCTTCACAATTTCAATTTTATATAGGGTAAATGATCGAAATTTCGGACACTTGACTTTTTTTACTCACAAAAATTCAAAAATCTTTTTAATAAAACATTTCACACAATGATTTATAGATGTAACTAAAGTTAATAATTATTCACATCAACTAAATAGTTATTTTAGAGCCAGCAATCTATTTAAAGAGAAATCAACTCGAACAAATATTGATCAAATTTCGGACAAAAAATCAAATTTCCGGACACTTGACATTTTTAAAAAAATACGTTAAAAAGGACTCAATATTTTAACAATTTTACTCTGATTTTACTTCAATTCTCGATTTATAATGATTGCTAATTAATCTTATTCATTTAAAGATTTGATATACTTTTATTCTTTACCTATTATATGCTTTAAATAACATTGAAAATTAATTTTCAATATTTTTTTCTAAGAAATTTTGTCCGATTTTCAATTTATCATTATGAAACTGTTCTTTTAGTGTACACACTATATTTCAGTGTCTTTAAGTCATACATATTCATATTAATATCCTTTTATAGCTCTATATTCTCTATTAAATGATTTTTTCTTAATTTTTATATTTTTCGTAGTGTCCCAAATATGATCAATATTTATTGAGTTGATTTCTCTTTAAATAAGTGTTGCTGGCTTTTATTCTGTGTTCTTGTTATAAAGTGAAATAAAAGCATTATTTTCATATATTTCATTTAATAATTGTGATAACTTTGATAAAGAAATAAATTAAAATAGTAATGGACATATTTGTGAAAAATAGTTCAAAAATTTTCAAGTCAACAAAAATAATCGGACAATTGGATTTTTTCACTCATTTGAAGTTATTTGGTTCAGAACAGAAATTATTAATAAATAATATAAACATAATTATATTCAAATATGAAGGTATTTTGTTTGAGAAATTAATGAGTATAAAATAGAAATAGATAAAATTTCAAAAATGTAAACAAAAAGATGCCGGAATATTGATCTGTACCGAAATTCGATTCATTTACCCTGAAAGTGTGCTGACGATAACGAATAGAAGCGAGTGAAAATTCCATAAAAGTTTTACACATTCATTCAGACTTTAAGTATTTCATTGCATCGAAAAAATAACCAATGGCAGGAAAAGTCTTATTATCAATTTTATAATGTATAAAAAGATAATTCATTTTGCTTCTTAATCACCAGTTAGCCGGGAGTAACGGGCGGATAATAATTTAGTGCAAATCATGCTCGATTTAAAAACTAATAGACATTGTGGCCCATAAAATGTAAACAGTCTAGAATAAAATTTTACAGGGAAATACCATGGGCTTGTAAATGAAAAATATCGATTTATCTAAAATATTTATGAAAATGTTAATACAGATACAAAAAAACTCTCATCAAAAGTCATTTGCAAAAATTGAATTTCATGTGAGACATAAGATATAAAGAATTATTAACAATCAAAATAAGAAAGACAATGACCCAGCCAAATGTAAAACGCATTTCCTCTCTTTTATTTTTACAAAAAGTGTTGCTGACGATAATGAATAGAAGCGAGTGAAAATTCCATAAATGTTTTACACATTCATCAGACTTTAAGGTATTTCATTGCATCGAAATAATAACCAAGGCAGGAAAAGTCTTATTATCATATTTTATAATGTATGAAAAATAAATTCATTTACTTCTTATCACCAGTAGCCGGGAGGTAAGGGCGGAAATTTTTAGTGCAAATCATGCTGATTTAAAAATCCTAACATGTGGCCCAAAAATGTAAACAGTGAATAAATTTCACAGGAATACCATGGGGTTGTATAATTGAAAATTTCGATAATCTAAAATATTTATGATAATGTTAATACAGATACAAAAAACTCTCATCAAAAGTCACTTGCAAAAATTGAAATTTTCATGTGAGCTGATATTAAATTTTAATAACAAATCGATTGATGCGACAGCAAATGTAAAACGCAATTTCCTCTCTTTATTTTTACAATATCGTGGGATTAAATATTTGAATTTTGTAATTTACGTATTGAAATTTTGAGTTTATTTGCTTATTGATGTTATTGAGTGTCGATGTGTGCTTAAACCAATCAAAAATAATTTATTTTCTAAACTGATGACGATAAATATTTTCATCAAAATTCAACTTTAACAAATACAAAAATAAATACTTAAAAAAAAATTCCTGCATTTTAAAAACCCTAAAAGCTAAAAGTGTTCATTGAAAAGTGTTTTCACAAAAGGCTTCTTTATTTCATTTCTCACCCACATTTCACTCGCATTTTGAATATCTTCAGGCTACAAATAACACAACACGAGTTACAAAAGAATCTCAATTCACAACAACAGCAGCAGTACAATAATCTGGCATTTGCCTGAGGTAAAATTACAAGCAAGAGCACAATGTGTATGTGCATACAAATGTGCTTTTGTAATCGACACATTACAGAAATAGAGAATCGACAGACAGAATGAAAAAGAAGCCATTTGAATTTATTTTATTTAGAAAAATGTGAATTTTGTGAGAAAGAAATTTCATTATGATGATTTAATAAAAAATATTTTAAAACCACTATTTTCTAATTATAGTTTAAACGAGAACGAATGAGAGACACGAGAGCATTGACAATTTTTGTTTTAAGCTCAATAAATTCATTTCTCGTTCTCATTAGCTTTCGCAACTCAATATCCAATTACTATATATTTTTTAACAAGCTACAAATATACAAATACAAAATGCGAAATCTAATTTTAATTAAATCACAAGCAGGAATTTATTAAAATATCATCAACACACATAAAATTCAAGATGACGATCATAAATGTCACAAATTTCACGTAAATAATAATTCTTTACACGCTGCTCTGTGGCGTAAAATTTTTTTATGAATGAAAAATTTATGCTGTTGAAATAAAAAGAAGAAATTTTTTTAAAGAATCTCGAAAGTATTTTGATTAAAAACAAACAATCAAAATGAAATGAAAATTTAATTCAATTTCAATCAAAATATAAGAAAAGAAATTTTTTCAAATCAAAATCAATTAGAAAGAAGAAAAGGTCATGAATATTTTCAAATTACATGGAAAACGCAGAGAACTTTTCTTTTACGATGACAATAAATCCTACATTGTAATCATAAATTATATTTTTAACAATCTCATTAAAGCCATTCAAAAACAAACATCGTTTGACTTGAGTGAAGCAGCCAAAAAAAGACTCAAGAAATCCACTCATAATTAATTCAACCAATAAATTTTCTTCTCATTATAATTAGCAAGAGAGAAAAAGAGAAAACTTGACTATAACATATAAGACAGAGTTTTTCTTCAAAGAATTGAGTTTGCCATCAAAAGCTCATCATAATAATATTTATTGCATCTGTCTTATGTATATTGTATCTTCATTAAGTTAAATTGAGCATAACGGACTATAATCAGCAACTTTTCACAGGGAACTAACTTGTGAAAGAAAAGAAAATCAAGTAAATGGCACGTGTAGCTGTTTTCTACATTAATTCCTATCTTAAATATGATCAGCTTTAATGGAATAATAAAAGCTTCCAGATCATTAGATTTTATTTACTATATAGGCATTATTGTGGCTAAATGCACTTCTCTAGTCTGTTGCTCAACAACTTTTTATTGATAATGTGTGTTTTTATGAACCTTTTGCGATATATGAATATTAAAATTATTTTTATAGCTTTTTTCTCTGCTTTTGACGCAATAAATTCACGTAATTGATTTTTCTCTCGTATTTCTCTTGTAATTTATTTATTTGACTTTAAAAAGAAATTTTTATAATTAAGTTTAAGGGAAAAATCAACCTTTTAAAGTAAATCAACACAGCAACTTACCACGAAATCCCATCGCAACATGACAAAAATTCAAAGTAATCAAAAGTTAAAATTTACATTCGCATGTTTTCTTTCGTTCAATATTTAGACTTCAATTTCCTCTTGAAATTAATTCAGCAGAGAAACGACACAAAGTCGACATTGATGATGATAACTTGAAAATTAAATTTATCAGATCAGAAGCGACATACGAAGAGGTGGAATGAAAAGAGTAAGAGAGAGGATGAAAGTTAATATCTCAATATCTTCCAAATGATGCAGCATGTGCTCATGATGGCTTTTAGTTAGAGAATAAGAGTCAAATGGAAGGAAGAAGTCAACACATGCACGTGTGTGTTTACACTCAAAATGTTTTAGCTCTTTTTAGACAAAGATAACCAGAAGTCTAAATAACTGTGCGGTAAATACAATTTTCCTGCCTTTAGTAGCAACTATCTTTTTGTATGTTGAAGGTTTCAAATGTCAAATGATGGCAATGCTTGACGGTCGACTGTTTAATGTATGTGAGAGAGTTTCAATTTAACCATATGGGACATGAGAAGATCATTTGATTGACATTTTAGGGAACGAGTAGAATAATTGAGTCCAAATAGTCGTTAACATGAAGCCAAAAATATCACATAGAAATTCCCTTTAGAACTTAACAAAAAAAAACAACAAAATCTACCTCATCAAATGAAAAGAAAATTAAGATATAAAAAAATTGTTTTCGACAGCAAGAAGAAAAGTTGTAACATATACACGTCGAGTATGTGTGTCGGGACGAATGAGTTGAGTAGAAGGAGGGAAAAATGAAATTTATAGATTGGGATTAAGTAAAGCTTTACGATGACTTTATATCGATAACAAATGAGTTGCCATAAAACTTGTCTTGATTTTTAATACCAAATTGTTTTTCTTTTATTCCAATGCCACTGCCCGAGTGAGGTTAGTGAGAATTGTATGCGGTTTACTGACCGCTGTACTATATTTTTCACTATTTAGCATGAATGACTGCTGATAGACACTTGCAGAAGGAAATTATCACATTTTCACTTTTTCTTCTGCTTTTTTTAAGCAGACACAAAATGTATTCTACTTATTGATGATATTTTTTGGCACTTTAAGTTTTTAACACATCTCTTTTGATCTTTTTTTTCAAAATTGATTTCAAGTGATGCTTTTTAGAATGAACGGAAAGAGGAAAAAATTAATTAATTTTCATCAAAAAAAACATTATTGAGATTTGAGAAACGTTTGATGTTTATGATTATTATAAATTTTAATAATGATGATAATTTGAGAGAGATTATGTGCTAAGATAGTAATTTATGGTCATCTACAAATCATTTGCAATTGAGACAGTTTTAGTGTGAACAACTTCACCTTGATATTCTTCAAAGCTAGAAAAATTTTGTTTTTCCAAAAACCTTCCTATAGCAAGTAAAAACAAGTCATTAATTTTCGTATCAACGAGCCGTAACTTTAGACCTCACAATATAATAAATTAAATGGATCAAATGTCACATTAGTTCTGGTGACAGTTAATTATATCAAATCTTGTGATAAACAAAAAAATTATTCATGAATTATGACCGTTAATTTTAGCGTAAATTTATTTGAATTCTTCATAAATTCTAGCACAAAATTATTTTAAAAATTCATAAATCACAAATTATTGCAATTTTCAAACACTTATAAGATTTGTCATTACCATCTGTTTAAAAAAAATTATTTCAATTATCAATTTGGAATTGAATTTTGTTTGATTTTTATTCAAAATGATGAAAAAAGAAATCATTTAAGTTTACAGCAAAAGAAAAAAAAATTGAAAATTCCAGCTGTGATCAGATTTTTCACCATATGTTTGATCATTTTGAAAACAAGCTAACAAATTCAAACAGGTTGTTTAGACATGCATTTATTATAATAGACTCAAAGAAATATTTTTATAGTAAAGATTTAAAATGACTTTCCATAATAAATCATTTTTTACATCTTAATAAAATTCAATTTTAATTTTTCTCTATTTTCAAATAGCAATCAACAGAAATGCGATGAAAAATATTAACTACAGTTCATTAATTCAATCTAATTTAATGAAACAGACAGTTTTGCAGGACATGCCAAATTTTCATCACAAATTCCTCAAATCTCAGCTCATTTTCACTACAATTTTTTTTTTATTTTTTCCTCTTCTCTCGTTCGCGGTTTTGTGCAAAACAAAAAAGAAATTTCTTCTTTCACAATCTTCTCATTCTCTCAATAAAAATAGACGAGAAGAAAAGTTTTCATTTTTTTCACCCTAAAAATATTTCTCCTCGATTTCGGCCTCATAACAATAAATTTTATTTGGCTTCATTTGATTTTTTTTTCATCGCACTGCTCTTAGAACACCAATTATGTATCGTTTGATTAAATTTTCACTCTAACCGAACCGAAAAAAAAGAACTGCAAAATTGAATTTCTTGTTTGTTCTTGTACTCTCACACAATAGCCACGCGATCATACAGCGATAAAGGAGAAAGAATAGATTCTACGAGGAGGAGAGCAATTTAATCCATTTTATTATAATGAAAAATTCATACTGAAGCTCAGCTTTCGAGCGCAGAGCAAAAAACTGCGAGAAGAAAAATTTTTCTTCTTCTCAATTTTGTGAGTGAGAAAATCGTCTGGGATTCATACAAACGAACATTTCCTTCCACCAACATCTCGCAACACACAAAAAATGCTCATGTTTATTTTAAAATTATAATCTCCACACTCATTCGAAGCACACCGCATCATCTATAGTAGTTTTTTCTTCTTCTGCACGCTCTTTTCGCGCATAAATCGCGCGCCCAAATGTGTGTGAAATCCCATCCGACACTCTTTTTTTTCTTATTCTTTAATATTTTCGTTTTCTTTTTTATTCGAAACACATATCTTACGACGACTATATTGTGTGTCGAACTCTTTCTTACTTGCGTCGTCGTCGTTGTATGAGAAAAACTTATACGTTGAGATGATCATTTGCCAAAAAAGAAAACAGAAAAATATGTAAAAAAGAAGATGAACTTAATGACAAAAAATCATATTTCTTTTTCTCTGTTTTACTAGATATTTCATACACACATTTTATGTTTCGTCATAGATTTTTCTTACACTCTTTATAAACAGATTGAATAGATTAATTTTTTATTTTAGTTCGTTGATCTTTGTTTATTGAGTTCTTTTGAAGTTTTTAAGAAAAGTCATTTGTTAAAATTAATAAGTTTGAGTATGTTTTAATTACCTAGGGATTAGACTTGCATACAGATTTTACTTGATATGCGCATATTTTTGTCAAGTTGACTTACACAAAACTATTTTTTATTCATTCAGATTGAATTTAATTCAATTAAAATACATAGTAAATTAAAGAATCTTTGACTCTCATACAAATTTGCTAAATTTTAAATGAGTTAAATAAAAACTGAATGAATAAAAGACACAAAAGTGTAAGTCAACTTGAAAACAACTTGACAAAAAAATATGCGCATATCAAGTAAAATATACATGCAATTCCAAATTCTATAATTGCATTATGTTTTGTATTTAAATATTTTAATATTGTTTACCGTCTTCCACCAACCAAACATAAGAAACGGGCCTTATATTGGAATTTTGCAAAATTTTAAATCTTCAAAAAAAGCCGTTTAATTAGGGTTCGGCACTTGACGCATGCATGCGTCAAGTAGCATACAAGTTGACTTAGTAAAAAATGTCTCTAGTTCATTCAGGTTACATTTTAATTTGGTCAAAACTTTTTAAATTTAAGAATCATTAACTTTCATAAAAATATGCATGAATTTTTACTAAATTTAATGTAATATGAATAAAGTAGAGACATTTTTGTACAAGTCAACTTGAATGCATGCATGCGTCAAGTGCCGAACCCTACATTTAAATAATAATTTTTTCCATTACTTAATGAAAAATCCGACTAAATTAAAAAAATTTTATAAGAGACAGTGTTTCTCTTGTTTGACGGAAGACAATAGTAAAATATTCGGGTGTGGGTCATGGACCCGATGGAATATTCCACGGAACTTCCATGCAACATTGCGCGGAATATTCCACGGAACTTCCATGGAAGTTCCACGGAATTCCGCGGAATATTCTGTGGAACTTCCACGGAATATTCCGCGCAATGTTGCATGGAAGTTCCGTGGAATGTTTCATGGAATATTCTTTTAAATATTTGAAAATGTCTTAATATCCAGTAAGTAATTTTAATTCTTAATAACTTTTTATAGAAAGTACCTAGATACAAATTGTAAAGGCAAAAATGTTTAGAAATCCTTTAGCTTTTTAATAGCATAAGTACCGGCAAGTTTCCTCGAATTTGGCCGTATTTTGTACATCAATTTTGACTGCTTTGTTTTCAAAAAATACAAAATATTTTGACAAATAGCGAAAATCATATTAAATAACATATTTAGTAGCAGTTTTTAAAGATAATTTGCTTAACATAAATTTTCTATTACAATTTTTATTTTCACTCCAAAAATTTCATGATTTTTGAATTTTTTCATATCAAAACTTTCAAGAACTGTAATTAAAATTCATATATCTTTCACATTTAAAAACTTATGAGCAAGCAAAATGATGAAAAAAATAATATTCCGACTTTTAGTAAAATGCTCATATCTCTGAAAGTATTTGATCAATTTAAAAGATGTATATATCATTTGATTGGACTTAAAATGAACTACAATTTATTATACAGTATGAATTATTTTCAGTAAGCATGATTTTCCATACCTTTTTTAAAATTTTTTTTGTTCACAAATGGCGAAAATATGATCAAACAAAATTTGTTAATTTTCTGTCGCATGAATCTTTTTTTACGTCATCATTTTGAACTGTTATAATATATTTATAATAAACTATGAATTGTATTTAAGTAATTATAAAAGCCTGTTCTATTGAAAATGATGATTTAAAAAAGGTTCGAGTGATAAAATTTTGACACAGTAGAAAAGAAAAATTTAAATAGAATTCGGCACTTGCATGCATACTTGATTGGTATGCCCATAGTGACTTGATTTTAATACATTCAAGTTGACTTACCAAAATTTTCTCTACTTCATTCGAATTTTATTTATTTTGGTTTAAACTTTGCATGTTTGTATGAACACTGTTAATTCTTAAAATTGCAAAGTTTTGACTGAATAAAATGAAATTAGAATAAGTTAGATAATTTTCTTTGTAATTCAACTTGCATGCATATAGTCAAGTCACTATGCGGTTACCAGTCAAGTATGCATGCAAGTGCCGAATTCTAAAGTTCTTAATTATAAAAAATATAAAAATTCTGATTGCAGTTCTTGAAAGTGCTTGAAAAAAACTAGTAATATTGCATAAAAAATTTCAGTCAATGAAAAACTTTCGTAAAATTACTATTAAAGTTTTAAGATGAAAAATTCAAAAATCATGAAATTTTTGGAGTGAAAATAAAAATTGTAATAAGAAATTTATGTTAAGCAAATTATCTTTAAAAAAACTGCTATTAAATATGTTATTTAATATGATTTTCATTGTTTGTCAAAATATTTTGTATTTTTTGAAAACGAAGCAGTCAAATTTGATGTACAAAATACGGCCAAATTCGAGGAACTTTCTATAAAAAGTTATTAAGAATTAAAATTACTTACTGGATATTAAGACAATTTCAAATATTTGAAAGAATATTCCGTGGAATATTCCATGCAACATTCCACGGAATATTCCATCGGGTCCATGACCCATATTCAAATATTCTACTATTAAAAATTCTAGATGAAATAAAAAAAATATTTTTGAATTAGGTTTAAAAATAAATTTATATTTCTTAAATTAAGATATTAAAGACTCACATCTAAATTTCATACAAAAATTAATTACATTTGTGTGCATACAAATCATGATGTTATTAAAGAAATGACTTGATGAATTATTATATTTTCAAGCGTTAAAGAGAATAAAAAAAATATTTTTAGCATTCATTGCATTTCTCATTTTCATAATCAGGAAAAAGAAACAAAAATTTTCTTTCTCATCTCATAAGTGTGTATTTAATGTGAGGTAGAATAAAATCAAGTAAATAAATTTTTTGATATCATCATGCCCCGTCTGCTAATGAAAGAAATGAAGATGAGAAAAGAGTGTGCAGTGTGGCATACTAATTAATCATGAGGCGGCTTTTATTGTTTATTTCATTTTCTGACTAGAAGCATACACACATTAGTGCCGTAATCATCTTCAGGAATGCGGTTTTGTGCTATTTAAATAACTTGTAATTTGTCTCTGGTCAACTCAAAAGATTCATTTGAACAAGATTAGGTGCATTCGAGATTAATTGCAAAAAAAAGAAAATTTTAATCACACATGTCACATCGCGTTTCAACTCAACCCAACTTGTTTGCAAAATCATCCATCACATTTAAGCAAGCAAAAAGCATCTCATTCTGCACACACACACAATTATTGCATAAAAACTATTTTAATTAATTTTTCCTTCTCGGCAGACGATGTTTGGGAAAATTTTAAAATAAATTCTAATGAAATTACAAACATTGCGAATGAAGAGTAGTGAAAGATGAAAAGATATATGTAATTACGATTTATATATATGCGCATACAAACATAGTGAAAGTCCCTCTTACTAACTTGTGATCCATCTATGTCGGTATGTGGAATGTTGTTGACCCAATTCCTTTCACTCCTGCTCTTTCATTTTCTCATTCATACTCGGCAAAAGTTCAATTACAATGCATGTGTGAGAAAATTTGCTGAATTCAGTTGACAAGATTCGTTTTTGTTTTGCTATTGAGATTAATTGAATTTGTTGTTTATTCATGGACAAATGACTGTTTGGAAAGGATATAAAATCAATTTGTTGATTACAAACATGTTTGGTCATCAAACTTAATGACTTTGTTGCTATAATATTGTTTTAATTGTTAGAATCAATTATAAATTGTTTCAATTTGTTCTAATGTTTTAGGATAAAAAAAATTGTTTAATATTTGTGGAATTTTCTAGTATTTCTTAATAAAATATTTGCATCTGTATTTATCAATCATCAAGCCTAACTTATAATTATTATGCAATTTTAAATTTAAAGTTTAATTGAAAATTTACAAAACCAGGACAAAACAAAAAAAATTTTTTTTAAATTTATAATAACCGTTATAAATGAAATTTAATAAAGAACAAGAATACAGATTTTCAAAAAAATTAATCATTGTCAAAATAAAGTTTGAATTCTTTACAATTTTAAAAATTTTAAACCTCATAAGTTATTGTCGCAAAAATAAGCCAATTGAGTGACAAACTTAATAAGATGACAATGATTTTTCTGACACATTCCCAACTATTTTCGCGCTTCTTCAAATTCTGTGTCATTGTAATCAAATCCAACAATTTATTGACGTGTCAGCGATCCATTAACGTTGCGTCATTTTGTGAGCCATTATGTTATTAATAGTCGTTGAAATGCTCGTAAATGAGCTGCTGTTTCTCTATTGTCTCATCTTATTTTCTTCTCCGCACTGAAATTTCATTTATGTGACATTCCTCATTCGACTTTTCATATACTTTTTTTAGTTCAGCAACTTCAATGACAATCAATAATATTTATTTTTCATTCTTTCCTATTGTGCTGCTGCTCATCTAATTTTTCATATGATTGAAGTAGAAAAATAAAATTCGAAAATTTTTCTCGTCTCGCTTTTGCTTTTGACAAACTTCTTCTATTGTTATTTATTCTTATTCAGTGTGAGTATGTCATCTGCAAGAGGCCACAAGGAAGAAAAATAAGAATTGAAAATATAAAAACTTTCTTTTTCTTCTTCTTTGTGACACACAAAAACATGACCAGTGAGCATTGATGAGTTTGAGATGACAAATGGTGTTTGGATTTAAGGTTAAACTTTGATAAATTGCAATTGACAATTTTTCAGAAAGTTCTTCAAGCAAAAAATCTCTCAAAAATAATTTTTACTGGATATTTCAAAGATTGAACTTTTTATCTAAATAGAAATATTGCATCTGTGTACTTTTCTACCTTTTATTCTTAAATGCACAATGCATAATATCAAATGATTTTCAAGTTTACCATCGAAATTTAATCATGATACTCATGCGAAACAAAAATATGTTCGAATAGAGAAGTAGAAAAGTTCGATAAACACAATTTTCAGTTCAATTGCACAGCTATATTAGTTTTTCTCTACCTATCTAGCAAGCACTTTATTGAGATATAATAAAAGAGAAAAATAGAAAATAGATACACGTAAGAGCAAATAATCAAATTCCTACAAAACGTTTTCATTTAAAGTTTTTTTTGCTTCTTTTAAAAGTTTTTCTTTCAGTCTCAAGTCTTTTTTTTATAAACTTTTTCTAATGTTAAATTTAATGAATTTTTGTGGTAAATTTTAATCTAAGAAAAAAAATAATTTTTTTTATTCTTGATAATTGACTTAAGTTTCTTAAAAACAGTGTTGTTATACAGGCCGCCTGTGCTGCCTGTGGTTTAAATTTACAAAAAAGTCCGCTATGAAAAATCTAGATGACGCTCCAAAACGTTCTTAGCTCCTCATTTTTTTGTAAATTCAAACCACAGTCAACACAGGCAGCCTGTATAACAACACTGCTTTAAAACTGTTATAAAATGCAACAATATTTTATAAAAAACACAAATATTTACTAAATTATATTGTTTATTTGATTTTTTTCTAAGGCTCTGACATGTCTTTAGCTTTAGCTTTAATTTAAACTAATTAATTTTCAAGCATGCATTTCATCTTCTTTTTTCTCATCTTGTGCATTTTAAAATAATTGTTTATATTGAAATGAAATTCAAGAAAAGCGAAAATTTACATGGTTAGGACTATTAAATTCAAATAACTAGAGAAATATAATTTGAATAAAAAACTTTATTTTCCAAACATTGATTATTCTTTAAATATCTTTCACCATTCGACCAACATCATTTTATTCTTTTTTTATCATGAATAAAAAACTTATTAAAACAATGCACTTAATTAAAAAAGGAAAACTTCATTCCTTTCACTCACTACTTTCAAATACTATATAAATTACTTGCTCTTAACATCGTGAAAGAAGAAAAAATAATGAAAAGAAAGTCTACAGAAAGTAAATAAATGAATTTGAATATTTCCTGCAATTTTACAAGTATTTTTAGTGCTATTATGAAAGCATTGTTGAAATAGAGTTCCTAAATAAATATAAATGCATTTGTTAATTAAAAAGTCAATTAAAATGCTTTAATCATACTATTAAAAATGCTTTGTTTATTTATTATTATAAAATAAATAATAAAATTTTAATATGTTCTTAATTCAGATTTGGAAAATTATGAAAAATTCAAATAAATTTGATGATTTTTTATAAATAGTACAACCAATGACTGCATTCACTTAAAAAAAAACATCAATGAAATTCTCAACCATTAATCAAAAGAAAAAAATATAAAAAACTCATCTGCAAATTGTCTTTTCATTAAATTTTAATGTAAATGACTCAAGAACTCAAGACAAATGCTTTCATTTTAGTAAATTTAAGTACTTTATATTGCATCATCGTCGACCATTAAGATGAAAATTTGAATTAAAGCAGAATTAAAATGTAAAACTCAATTTTGACGTGAATGAAGATTAATAGCATAATTTCAGAATAAATGATTTAATTCATTTTACTATGCCTTCAAAGTAATAACAATAATTCAATTCATTGCTATATCTTCTTCAAAGAGAAGCTGTCAAAATTACGCAATGAATTTGTTACACTGTAATGTACTACAGAGGTGTCCAATATTTAATAAAAAAGGTTTGATTGCCCAACTACCAGCGCACATTTGTCTTATTGTTTTTTATAATTTTTTGAATTCTATTGTAAATATATTTTTAAAAAACGCAAAAGAGTGCAATAATAAAAAATGGCAGCGCCATATGTCGTGGCCATTGACATTGAAAAGTGAAAATTTCTTTTTCTCTCTCTCTCTGGCAGTCAATTTCGAAAATAAAAATTGATGGGGAGTGAAGAACACAATATCTAATTAATCTTTCCGATGAGATACAGTGGCTAAAGAATAATTGAAAGAAAACAGATGCTATTGAGGTTGTGCAGCAGCAAAGTTTTTATTTATTTTCTTAGGCTCGCTTTTTGTCATCTCGTAAAAGATTGATTTTCTTCTTCTAAGACATTCAAGTGAGTGTTTCAATGTATATGTGAATGTTTGTCTAAGTATTTTTGTATTCATTCATCATTTTGAGATATCATTTGGCTCATAAAAAACGAAAGAAAAAGATAAGAAAAAGAAAAATAAAATTTATTTGAATGTTTTTCATATTCATTTACATACCTTCGAGGATAATGAAAAAAATAACATTAAAGCTTTAACATTTGCTTTTGCATGCTTAAATTATTTGTTATGTTGCTAAAACATATTTAAAAAAAGATGAAACCCTGAAACAATTTAAACTCCACCTTAAAAAATCAATTTATTTGCTTTGCCATAAATTAATTACCAAAAAAAACAATGTAATTTTCAATCATTAATTTTTATATTTATTATGATTGTACAACTGATAAAAATTTATATATCTTCTTTTGTTTTGCATTTAGAATTTTCAGTTTAAACATTTAATTCAAACTAATAAGATGTTAAAGAAAATTTTTATTATTATATTTGTGTATAAAGCTATTAATGCAATAGAACCAACTGCTAATTGTGTTGAAAATTTTGATGGTTCCAAATTCTATGGATGCAAATTACAAAGTTTCAATGATATTCAAAATTTTACAAAATTTAAGCTAACAATAAATCACGAACCTGGATTTCAAAATAATAATGTAGAAAGAATAAGCGGATCAAGTTTAACTATATCGTCTTTTCCAACTGGAGTTTTCAACTATTTCAAAGATATCATAGATTTTAAAATAACAGCTTCTCAAATCAGTAAAATGGATGATCCATTTTTTAACTGTGCAAAGTTACAAATATTAAATATGAATTCAAATAGATTGACTATTATCAAAAAAGGAATTTTTAATGAATGCAAAAGTTTTCAAAATATTTTTTTACCCTTTAATAGAATTACTACAGTTGAGGATGATGCTTTCAGTGGATTAATTAATCTTCAATATATTATTCTACAGAGCAACGAGTTGACGAATATTTCCGAAAATTTATTCAAAGACAATCAAAAATTGAATATAATTAATATTGCTTTACTGAACTTTTCACACAACCTTCTATTTTTGTTGACTGTAAAAATTTAAAACGTATCCATTTTTTTAATAGTTTTCTGATAAAATTGAAAAAAGGTGCTTTTGATGGTCTTTATTCTTTGGAGTATTTAAATTTTGAGTATAATTTAATAGAATTCATCGAAGAAAAAGTATTTTATGGTACGGATGAATTAAATTTGCTTATGCTTAATGGAAACAGACTTGTGTCTTTGAATTCTGCATCTTTTTCGTTGTTGCCAAACTTGAAAATTTTGGAAGTTAACAATAATCCAATCAAAGCTGTTTCATATGATTTTTTTGATAAATTTCCAGCATTAACAACTTTAAAAATAGAAGGTGCAAATTGTATAAACAATGAATTTGCAGAAATCACAGCTGAAGTTGTAAAACGATTCAATCAATGTTTTGCAGAAATTGTTTATTGCAACAATTTCAATAATATTTGTGTATTGAACCAATTTATAATCGATAGCGATAAGAAAGTTTTTATTGAACATCTATCAAAGCAATTTGCCGTTACTCATTTAACTGTAAGTGAAAATTTTACAATGAAAAGCATCTATTTGGGAATTTTTGACTCATTCACTCAACTGCAAATTGTAAATTTTAGTAATGTTGGATTAGAAAACATGAGCAATTTAAAAAATTGTGAACGTTGTGAGAACATTGAAAAAATTATATTAAATGACAACAAACTTTCATTGGATTCAACAATCGATTTTTCCCCATTTTCTAAACTTACCAAAGTTTCAATGCAAAGAAATGGATACAAAACTTTTGGAAGTTCTAATTTCAAATCAAATACAGTAATGTCTTTAAATTTATCAAAAAATAAAATCAGTTCTATGTTTATTAATGATAATGAGATGAAAAATTTGATTATTTTGGATTTGACAGATAATAACATTAGCACATTAAAAGGATTTTCATTTGGTAACATGAACAAGATTAAAGAACTTTATCTTGATTACAATTCACTGAGAATTTTATATAAAGATTCATTTAATGAATTAATAAATCTTGAAATATTATCAATCACTCATAATGTTCTGAAAGTAATTGAACGGGAAGCGTTTACAGAACTTGACAAACTTAAAGTTTTAAATTTAGATGGCAATGATTTACAATCTTTAAGTACGGATGAATTTGGAGGAAAATTACCTCAAAGTTTGGAGCTTATAAGTGCAAATAACAACAGTTTGTTTGGGATTTCAAGAAAGTTTGTAGAATCATTGTCAAATGAAACGATATTCAATGCAATGAACAATCCTTGTTCTACTTTACAAGATTTTTCAAATTGTATTGAGTTACCTCAAATTTTATGTGATTTTGTTTATGAAAATCAACTTTATACTTGTCGAATTATATCAGCAAGAGTAGTTGGGACTGATTATACTTATTTTATAACAGGCGAGCATAAAGGTTCATCTACAAATATCAATGTAAGTGTATTGATTGCAGATAATATAATTGATCCAATAATAGAAAACTATAAGGATTCTTCAAAGAAACATACAAAAAAACCTCATTCATTTTACAAAAACAATCCAAAAGAAATATGTTTGGAACATCCACATCTAAAATCTATAACTTTCGACGGAATGGGCTTACAAGATTTGAATGATTTTTCAAATTGTGTAGAACTTAGATATGTTAGTTTAGAACGAAATCGTCTCATTTCTATATCAAATACAGTTTTTAAAGGTTGCCTTTTTATTGAATATATAAACTTAGAAAATAATATGATTTCCACACTTGGTAATTTTATGAGTCCTTTAAATAATTTGTTGTTCTTTAATTTTGGCAACAATGAAATGGAAAGAATTCCTGCTACATTTTTTAGTAAAAATAAAAATTTGGAAGTACTAAAATTTCACAATAATTTTATTAAAAATTTAAGTCACAATACATTTATAGACTTGAGAAACTTAAAAACTTTAGTAATTCGAGAAAATCCAATTGAAAGTCTTGATTCAAATCTTTTGACACATCTACAAAAATTAGAAGAATTTGATATGCAGGAATTGAATTTAACTCAACCAATTCCACTTAATTTCTTCATTTCTTCTCTGAAATTAAAAAAACTTTTTGTTAATAGGAACAAAATTGATAAAATTTATCAAAATTTATTTAAAAACCAAAAATCACTGGAAATCTTGGACTTATCAAATTGCTTAATCACACAAATTGAAAAAGATTCTTTTGAGAATCTAAACAATTTGAAATTTTTTGATTTACATGGAAATGAAATTCAAGAAATAAATGAAAACCTTTTGAAAAATCTTACAAATTTGAAAGAACTTGATTTATCTTATTGTCATATCAGAAATATTTCCTCAAAGGCTTTTGAAAATTTAACAAAACTTCAAAAATTGAGAATTGATGGAAACGAAATCAAAAACGTTAAGGAAAATTTGTTTAAAAATTTAATTTCTCTAAATGAGTTGATAATAAATTCAAATAATATTTCATTGATTAATAACCAAACTTTCGTTGTAAATATGAAAATAAAATATTTAGATATTAGTTCAAATAAGCTTTCAAATCTATCTGCTAATGTTTTTAGAAAACAACATAGCATGACAAAACTAAAAATCGAAGCTAATGCAATTAATTTGATTGATTCACAAACTTTCAAAAATTTGACATCGCTTGAAGAACTTTCACTGCATGATAACCAAATCCAACAGTTACATTCAAAAATGTTTGAAAACTCAAAAAAAATCAATAGCATTGATTTTTCACTGAATCAAATAACTTCAATCGATTCTAATGTGTTTGAAGTAAATTCAACTTTTGAGTATTTGATAATCCTTAATTTTGCAGATAACAAGATTACACATATCGAAACTCAAGCATTTCAATCATTAATAAATTTAAAAAACCTAAATCTTCGGAGAAATTTGATAAAAACTCTTACAACAAACATGATTTTTAATCCAACAAAAGGATCAAAAAAGGAAATGATAGAAATTGACATAAGTCATAATCTAATCAACAAAATTTCTTCAGATTTCTTCGATTTTATTTCAGTAATGATTTTTGATGCAATCAATAATACTTGTTTGAACAATAATTATAAAAATTTAAATTCACTAAGCGATCTTGATGAATTTAAAAATTGCTCAGCAAAAATCCTTGAATGTAGTCATTATCAAAGTTTAAACAAAAATTGTGAAATCAGTGGCTTATCAATTAACGATAACGAAATAAAATTAGCGCAAGAACTTGAAGTCTATGGAATTTCTGCAAGTGAAGTAGAAATTGTGAGAATTACTTCATCAAATATTTCATTCATTCCTTCAATATTATTTGAAACATTCCAAAATCTTCAAGTTCTAGAAGCTGAAAACATTTTCCTCAAACGACTTGAAACAATCAAAAATTGCACAAATTTAAGAATTTTAATTCTTGATTTGAATTCTAATCTTGAACTTGGAGAATCGAATTTAGTAAATTGTGTGAATCTGCAAAAACTTTCAATCAATAAAATCAAACTGACTGTATTGAATGTTTTGGCTTTTAAAGGATTGAATAATTTGGAAGAGCTTTTTATGGAAGACTCAAATGTGGTTGATCTCAACTACATTCCAAATTTCATGAAAATTCTTCGAATGACAAGAAATAATTTGAAAATTGGTGAAAATACTTTTAAAAATCTAGTCAATTTGGAACAACTTTTCATTGATGAGAGCAATAATAGTTTTGATCAAATATCAATTTACAATCTTAAGAAACTTAAAGTTTTAAATATTTCAAAGAGAAAAATCAAAAACCTAAATTTTCCATCTTTTGATTCTGGAAACAATTTAGAAATTTTAATTTCTAATGAGAATAATCGAAAAACTTAATGAAGAAATTTTGAAAAATTTAACAAATCTTATTGAGCTTGAAATGATGGACAATCTGATCAATGAAATAGAAATTACTACATTTCGAAACTGTATGAAACTTAAAATACTGAATTTAGAAAATAGAGCTAAAATTGGAAGGATCAATAGTTTGAAATCAGGCACATTTTCGAGTTTGATTAATTTAGAAGTTTTACAACTTGGCGGTCATCAAATTTCATCGATTTCTTCTAGGATTTTTGAAAATTTGCTTAATTTAAAATTGTTGTCATTGAAAAAGAACAAAATCACACAAATCGATGGTCAAGCTTTTACAGCTTTGATTAAACTTGAAAATTTGGATTTATCCGAGAATAATTTTAATTATTTGCCATCAAATGTTTTTATTAATTTACACAATATTGAAAATCTTAATTTAAAAAGTTGTCAATTAAAAGACATTCCAAGTAGCATCATAAACTTGAAAACACTCAAATTTTTTGATATCTCACAAAATCAACTTCCTTGGCTTCTTCTTTATCCTTCATTTAAAAATATGGAATCTTTTGATTTTTACTCAAACAAAATCACAGCCATTAATCCAAAATTCTTTAATGAAATTTTTTTAAATGAATCTATTCCGAGTTCATCATTTAATCTCAATCAATGTGAAAATCGAAACGATTGCTCTTATCAATTCAACAATTTGCATTTTTGTAATATTGAAAAGGATAAGAAATTTGAATATTCATGCAAAGTCGACAAATTTGAAATCAAAAAATCAACTTACACTAGAGACGTCGTCAAATATTTAGAAACAAAAAATAAACCATTGGACATTCAAGTTTTTGAACTCTTTGAATTGTACGAAAATGTTTCAACAGTTCAATTATGGAATTCAGACATCACTGACATCTACGGAATCAAAAGTTGTAGCAATTTAAAATTTTTTGATTTGAGAATGAACAAAATTGAAATTTTATATGAAAGTCATTGACTGATTGTAGAAAACTTGAGACATTGATTTTGGTGAAAAATAGAATTTCGTTTATTGATGAAAAATTCTTCGCATCATTAGGAAACTTGAAATTTTTAGATTTAAGTCAAAATCAAATTGGAAATTTGCGAAATGAAACTTTTAAAAATAATACAAACTTGCAAAAGTTGTTTTTGAACCATAATAAAATTTCAATAACAGACAGAAATTTATTCATCAATCTGATCAATTTAAAAATTCTAAAATTAAACCACAACTCAATCAAACAATTATTAAGAGACATAGAACATTTCAAAAATCTCAACTCATTGCTTGAACTTTACATTAATCACAATCAGATAAGCGAAATCAATGAAGAAATTTTCAATGCATGCAAAAAATTAAAGTTTCTCAACATTGAACAAAATGAATTGACTGAGATCAACTTGGACAAAATGTCTTTAAAATATTTGGAATATTTCGATGTGTCTTCAAATCAAATTTCAACTTTTAGGGGAAATTTTGACAATATGCATCGATTGAAAACATTTATTGCTGAGAATAATAGTTGTATTGATAAAAATTTTGATATCTTTGATAAAAAACTTTTTGAATTATCATATTACCAAATTGTATCGATAAGACTAAAGTAGAATTATGATGTAATCGATAACTCTAAAGATATGAGAAATGTAGTAATAAAAAGATTATCACAAAGATAAGATTACTATAAAACTTAAAAATTCTTTTGGCTTTCGTTTTTAAAATTTCAGTTCTTTTGCAAAACTTGACGAATTAAATGGCAAAAATGAAAGTTTTGTGTTTTTTTGTGATTATTTTAATGAGTAAATCAATAACTGAAACAGAGTCAGTTTGTTCATTTTCATATCAAACTTCTAATGCTAGTTCATGTGGATGGATAAATATTACAAGAAACGACAGTTTATTTGAAATGATCTTAGTATTAAATCACACAGAAAATCATTCAAATGATGATATAACAGTGATTACCTCAAAAGAAGAAAAACTTTTGCAATTTCCAACAATCATTTTCGAACAATTCAAAAATCTTACAGAAATTCGATTGGAAACGTGTTCAATGGAAGAAATTAATAACCCATTTTTTAACTGCAATAAATTAAATTCATTATACCTAAGACAAAATAAATTAACATACATAAATAAAGGAATTTTTCAGAACTGTACAAACATAACAACAATACACATATCTTACAATCAAATCACTGAAGTTCATCCACAAGCATTTCAAGGATTGATTAAACTCTCAAATCTTGCTTTGAGTAATAATAAGATCACAGAATTTGACCCAAACTTATTAAAAGACAACAAAGAAATAAGTTTTATTTATTTCACAGACAATTCCTTACAAAAATTGCCGAAAGATTTGTGTTCAGTTTTACCAAAAAATCTTGTTGATTTAATTGTTGCAAGAAATGAAATTTCTGAACTTCAAACAAATCCCAGTTCATTTATTCATTGTGATAATTTCAAAGAGCTTTATCTTTATTCTAATAAATTAAAGAAAATCAAAAACGGAATGTTTGAAGGATTAAAATCTATAGAACTTTTAGAACTTCATGATAATCAAATTTTATCAATTGAAAATAATGCATTTGATGGTATAGAAAACCTTGAGAAAATAACACTTGATAATAATAAATTGATTTATTTGAATTCAAAACTTTTTTTGCCAACACCCAAAATCAAAACCATAAGAATTCACAATAATCCATTTCAAGCGATTTCTTATGACTTTCTAAACTCATTACCAAATTTGGAAAATCTAAGTTTGGAAAATTGTGCTTGTATAGATGGATCTTTTATGGAATTTACATCTGAAGTTATAAAACAATTCGAGCAATGTTTTGCAGAAATAGTAAGTTGTAAATTCATAAACGACATGTGTGAAATTGATGGCCTTAAAATTGATAATAAAGACACTAATAAAAGAATTGTCGTTGATCAACTTGAATTGGAATCAAGTGTGAGTAATTTATTTACTAATGAAAATTCTTTTATGAGTTTCATACCATTGGAAATTTTTGAAGCATTTCCTGAAGTTAAATTCATCAATTTTTCTGGTGTTGGTTTGACAAATTTGAGAAATTTAGAAGACTGCAACAATTGTGGAAAATTTGAGAAACTTATCTTTAACAATAATAATTTAAATAACTCTTCAATTCCTTCCTGGGATTTATTTCCAAATCTTATGGAATTATCTTTTGAACACAATAATCTTACAAAACTTCAAACTTTATTTTCTTCTGATTCTATCAAGCATCTAAATCTTGCAAATAACAAAATTTCTGAAATATACATTGAATATGGTTTTATGCCTAATTTAGAATATTTGGATTTATCATCAAATAAAATACAAATGAATTCTTTTTGGTTTTCGAAATTTGAAGCATTGACTACTTTAGATTTAAGTAATCAACTTGATGAGGGTCCTGATAACACTCTACCAACCGTTTTCAAAATGACAGAAAAGTTAAAGAAATTGTTTCTTTCAAATAGAAAAATTAAATCGATTCAAAATTTTGAATTTAACAATTTAACTGAAGTTCTTGACCTAAGCAAAAATTTAATTGGACATTTTGTGAGCTTTAGTGTTCCTGATGGTATTTTAGGATTGGAGTATATCAAAGTGCTAAATTTGAGTTTTAATTCATTTGAACTTTTCGACATTAGAATTTTGAAAACTCTAGAAATTCTGAATTTGAGTAACAATGGAATAAAGAAATTGGATAGCTCTCCATTTGAAAATAATCAATTAATTCGAGAACTTTATCTTGATGGGAATTTTCTAAAAATATTATACAGTAACTCATTTGTAGGTCTTATAAATTTGGAAATTTTATCAATCAGATACAATGTCTTAAAAGTCATTGAAACCAACACATTTTCAATGCTAGAAAGTCTTCAAAAATTGAACTTAGATAATAACGATCTACAAACTTTAAGCACAGATGAATTTGGAGGCAATTTACCTCAAAATTTGGAATTTATAAGTATCAAGAGTAATTCACTTCAAGGAATTTCAAAACATTTAAACGAATCTTTGCCAAGCAATGCAGATATTTATTTGGACGATAATCCTTGCTCGAATGATGCAAAATGTATTGAAGAATCTGTAATCACTTGCGAGTATATTTACAATAATGGACTTTATATGTGCATAATTAATGAAGCAAAAGTTGTCGGTTACAATTATCCTTATAAAATTAAAGGAAACCATACTGGAAGTTCAACTAATGAAAATGTCAAAGTCTTAAAAGCACAAGCCAATTCATTATTTAAATTCATTCCTAATGTATTTTTTGAAGAATTTACACATTTAACAACAGTCAATTTTGATGGAAAAGGACTAGAGTATTTGAATGATTTCTTTAACTGTAATGAAGTAAGAATCATAAGTGTAGAAAGAAATAGACTATCGACACTTTCAAAAACAATATTTGGTAATTGCACTCTTCTTGAGTTAATAAATTTGGAAGACAATCTTATTTACTCTTTTGGAGATGGAATTTTGAATAATCTAATGAATTTGAAATATTTTAATTTTGGAAAGAATGATTTGACCAGAATTACAAAAGATTTCTTTACTTACAATAAAAACTTAGAATCTTTGATATTTCATAATAATTTTATCAAAGAATTACCAGAAAGTACATTTGTCACATTAAAAAATTTAAAAAATTTATCGATTCGAGGAAATCCAATTGAAATTCTTTACCCAAATTTACTCAAATCATTGGAAAATTTGGAAGAATTTGAAATGCAAAGTTTAAATCTGTCACAAATTATTCCGAGTGATTTGTTTAACAATTCTTTGAAGCTAAGAAAACTTTTGATGAACAATAATAACATTCATTTGATCAATAAAACTTTGTTAAATCAGCAGAGAAAATTAGAAATTTTAGATTTGTCTTATTGCAACACATTAAAAATTGAAAAGAATTCATTTGAGAATCTTGAAAGTTTAAAAATACTTCAATTAAATGAAAATCAAATTGAAGAAATTGATGAAAATTTATTATTAAATGTGAGTAATTTATCAGAACTTTATCTACAATATAACAATATTAAAATTCTTGAATCTACAACAATAAAAACTCTACGAAATCTTAAAATTTTAAAAATCGATCATAATAAAATTGATGAAATTAAAACTGGTGTATTTGCAAATTTGGAAAGGATAGAAAATTTAGATTTCAGCTCAAATCAAATTTCTATCATTTATGAACAAACTTTTGAAAACAACTCAGAAATAACTACTTTAAATTTTGATTCAAATCAAATTAACAATTTAAATAGAAATATATTTAGAAACCTCAAAAAAATTGAAGTTTTAAAGATGAATTTCAACAAGATTGAAATAATTGAAGAAGATACGTTTAAGAACTTAACTTCACTTAAAGAACTTTCACTGCATGATAACCAAATCCAACATTTACATTCAAAAATGTTTGAAAATTGCACTAATTTAGAAATCATAGATTTGTCTATGAACTTTTTGACATCGATCAATGCAAATATTTTTAATTCAACACTCCATAATCTTCAAGAAATAAATTTTGCCAATAATTTGATTGAAAACATTGAAACAAAAACATTTCAACGTCTTACAAATTTAGTAAGAATAAATTTACAAAACAATTTATTGACTGCACTCACAGCTAATATGTTCATTGACCAAGCAGTAACATCTCATAAAATAATGTCTCAAATCAACATAAGTCATAATCTAATCAACAAAATTTCTTCAGATTTCTTCAAATTTATTTCAGTAATGATTTTTGATGCAATCAATAATACTTGTTTGAACAATAATTATAGAAATTTAAATTCTCTAAGCGATCTTGATGAATTTAAAAATTGCTCAGCAAAAATCCTTGAATGTAGTCATTCTCAAAGTTTAAACAAAAATTGTGAAATCAGTGGCTTATCAATTAACGATAATGAAATAAAATTAGCGCAAGAAGTTGAAGTCTATGGAATTTCTGCAAGTTGAAGTAGAAATTGTGAGAATTACTTCATCAAATATTTCATTCATTCCTTCAATATTATTTGAAACATTCCAAAATCTTCAAGTTCTAGAAGCTGAAAACATTTTCCTCAAACGACTTGAAACAATCAAAAATTGCACAAATTTAAGAATTTTAATTCTTGATTTGAATTCTAATCTTGAACTTGGAGAATCGAATTTAGTAAATTGTGTGAATCTGCAAAAACTTTCAATCATAAAAATCAAACTGACTGTATTGAATGTTTTGGCTTTTAAAGGATTGAATAATTTGGAAGAGCTTTTTATGGAAGACTCAAATGTGGTTGATCTCAACTACATTCCAAATTCCATGAAAATTCTTCGAATGACAAGAAATAATTTGAAAATTGGTGAAAATACTTTTAAAAATCTAGTCAATTTGGAACAACTTTTCATTGATGAGAGCAATAATAGTTTGATCAAATATCAATTTACAATCTTAAGAAACTTAAAGTTTTAAATATTTCAAAGAGAAAAATCAAAAAACTAAATTTTCCATCTTTTGATTCTGGAAACAATTTAGAAATTTTAATTTCTAATGAGAATGAAATCGAAAAACTTAATGAAGAAATTTTGAAAAATTTAACAAATCTTATTGAGCTTGAAATGATGGACAATCTGATCAATGAAATAGAAATTACTACATTTCGAAACTGTATGAAACTTAAAATATTGAATTTAGAAAATAGAGCTAAAATTGGAAGGATCAATAGTTTGAAATCAGGCACATTTTCGAGTTTGATTAATTTAGAAGTTTTACAACTTGGCGGTCATCAAATTTCATCGATTTCTTCTAGGATTTTTGAAAAATTTGCTTAATTTAAAATTGTTGTCATTGAAAAAGAACAAAATCACACAAATCGATGGTCAAGCTTTTACAGCTTTGATTAAACTTGAAAATTTGGATTTATCCGAGAATAATTTTAATTATTTGCCATCAAATGTTTTTATTAATTTACACAATATTGAAAATCTTAATTTAAAAAGTTGTCAATTAAAAGAAATTCCAAGTTGCATCATAAACTTGAAAACACTCAAATTTTTTGATATCTCACAAAATCAACTTCCTTGGCTTCTCTTTTTATCCTTCATTTGAAAATCTGGAATCTTTTGATTTTTACTCAAACAAAATCACAGCCATTAATCCAAAATTCTTTAATGAAATTTTTTTAAATGAATCTATTCCGAGTTCATCATTTAATCTCAATCAATGTGAAAATCGAAACGATTGCTCTTATCAATTCAACAATTTGCATTTTTGTAATATTGAAAAGGATAAGAAATTTGAATATTCATGCAAAGTCGACAAATTTGAAATCAAAAAATCAACTTACACTAGAGACGTCGTCAAATATTTAGAAAACAAAAATAAACCATTGGACATTCAAGTTTTTGAATTCTTTGAATTGTACGGAAATGTTTCAACAGTTCAATTATGGAATTCAGACATCACTGACATCTACGGAATCAAAAGTTGTAGCAATTTAAAATTTTTTGATTTGAGAATGAACAAAATTGAAAATTTATATGAAAGTTCATTGACTGATTGTAGAAAACTTGAGACATTAATTTTGGTGAAAAATAGAATTTCGTTTATTGATGAAAAATTCTTCGCATCATTAGGAAACTTGAAATTTTTAGATTTAAGTCAAAATCAAATTGGAAATTTGCGAAATGAAACTTTTAAAAATAATACAAACTTGCAAAAGTTGTTTTGAACCATAATAAAATTTCAATAACAGACAGAAATTTATTCATCAATCTGATCAATTTAAAAATTCTAAAATTAAACCACAACTCAATCAAACAATTTAAGAGACATAGAACATTTCAAAAATCTCAACTCATTGCTTGAACTTCACATTAATCACAATCAGATAAGCGAAATCAATGAAGAAATTTTCAATGCATGCAAAAAATTAAAGTTTCTCAATATTGAACAAAATCAATTGACTGAGATCAACTTGGACAAAATGTCTTTAAAATATTTGGAATATTTCGATGTGTCTTCAAATCAAATTTCAACTTTTAGGGGAAATTTTGACAATATGCATCGATTGAAAACATTTATTGCTGAGAATAATAGTTGTATTGATAAAAACTTTGATATCTTTGATAAAAAACTTTTTGAATTATTACCAAATTGTATCGATAAGACTAAAGTAGAACTTTGATACAATTAGGATTTTATTTTTGTGTTAAAACATTTTAACTGTAAGCAACAAAGCTTAAATAATACAAATAAATGTCAAATACAAGAAATCATTCAAAAAGTTTCATTTTTAATTTTATTTCTTCCTTAAATGAAAAAATCTCATTAGAAAGCTTTTTTTTATTTTCTTTAGAAAAAAAGGAAGCCTTATTCTGTTGAAATATGAAGTGTATCTGTCTGCGTAGGCTTCTTATTTTAAAGAAAATAAAAAGAATAAAAAGGAAAAAAGAATGAAAAATTGTTTCATAAATCATATCCGCCGATGATACATTTTTTTCTTCTTTTTTTTTGCTAAATTTACGTCATAATAGAAGGTTTTTTTTATTCATCTTAAATGGAAAGAATCAAAACGATTTTTCAGCAAAACTTTTATTCTTTTGTTGATCGATGTAGAAAATAACTTTAAGTATTTTTTTACTATACACAATCTTTCCACAAACCAAAAAAACCCCATTAAAACTTTTCACTTTTAACTCACACAGCTAAAAACTTTAATCAATATTTTACAGTTAGTGCAACAGCTTGTTGTAGATTTTCTTAACTTGTTGTTATTTTTTGTGTCATGTTCATCTTTTTTTACATATATAACACATATTCATTCATCAGTAGAGTGTAGGAACAGAGGAGAAAGCTCTCGTCAGTTAGTCTAAAGAATTTCAATATTTTATTATCTTCAGCTGAATCTTCTTCTCATGAGATGAATTTTCAGTCATTCTACTCGTGTTTATGGCTGCCATGTCACAAAAGGCAGAAATTGTTTTATTGCCGCATAGAATCGTGAGAAAGAGAAAAAGACATGGCCAATGATTAATGAAAAATTTAATGCGACAATGACATGAATTTTCGCTCTTTTCCTTTCGTGCTTTACTATCATATATATGCGAATGTTGAAATAAGATGAGATGTTGGATCTCTTTTTTGGACATTTCGCTGTTGATGCTATGTATCGCTCATGCATGCGATGGTGCCACGAATGTGACAACTATAAGCCACCAGTATGACTTCACGGTATACCATAGAACAGTCACGAATGCTCATCATCATTAAACAACGAATACCTCAGTGTTAATTAAAAATGACGTTTCAATATTCTTTTTTGTCTTGGCATATTCTCTCTTTTACTCGCGCATACTACCACTCATCTGTCCAACAACAAATGAAAAATGATGGAAAACTTTTTCGGCAGATTTACGGCATCACAACAATATCTTTTTATTTATTTTCTCTTCTCAAAATATACAATCATGCTAGTTAGTTAACAACTTTATGTTTACTTATTCATGAAAATTTTCTTATTGATCATAAAAATGATAAGAATAAAATAAATTGTTTAAAAATTTACATTTTTAGCTCATTTATCAAACCAATTTTATTTTCTTCATAAGTCTAAAAATAATTTGAAATATTTTACAATATATTCACCTGCTAAAAGTGTCTTCATTAATTGACATGAAAAAGATTTCATCACATAGCACAGTGCTACCTAGTCAAACACAAACAAATATAAATTGACTGTTTGAAAAAAATGTGGCAATTAAAAATGAAAAATTGTAAACTAAAGCGAGGAAAAAGAGTGTTTAGCGATGTTGACTTTTTGAAATGAATCAGTGACTAAAACAAAAAAAATGTTTATCGTTTATTTGAGCGTGTGTTGGAAATGCCAATGAGACAGTTATGGGAATTTATTTTATTTCTACGTGTTGCTTTTGCAGAAGTGTTTAATCAAGCTTGTGATAAATTTGTCTTTTTCGAATTTTACTGCAGAAAAGTGTTTTTTAAATGAAAGAAAATTTATTTCAGAATGTTATGAAAATTTCCATAAATAATGAGAATAATTATCTGAGTTAGAAGTTCTTTTGAAATTTCAGCTTATTTTCTTTCTTTTACATGCTACAGATAATATGATTTTATAAGTTTTTGAATTATTATAAAAGTATGATATTTAAAATTAAAAATAAATTTTATTTAGAAACTGTACAAGTTTTTGAATAAATTTTTTAAGAATAAAAATTGAAATTTACTAAATTTACAAAAAAAATTAAATTCAAATCTTAGACATTTATTGTATAATGTAAAATAATTTAATAGTATTTTTTTTTTCTAAGTTTCCATCCCTTTAAAATTTTTTTCTTTTTAACACTCAAAAAGCACAATTCACTCACAGAAAAAGCAAAGGAACACAAACAGCCAACCAGTAACAAAGGAAGCAAATGAATGAGTGAGAAATTTAATCTCATTCCATTTAACACACATATCATCATCATCATCAGTGCGAAGCAAAAGAGTGAGTGAGTACGATGAAGAAAATTGAAACAAATTATAATCAACATGGGAGACGAATAAAAAGAATGAACGTGGAAATTATAATTTATGATCTCATACTCGCATCATTCACAGTTTTCGCTGCTCGCATGCCACGAGAATTATTTAATTAATTTCGTGTTCTTCCTCCTTTGAAGCTTCTTTATTTGAAGCAATGGCACTGAATGTGAGTGAATGATATGTCAAGAAAATGTTTCATATAAGAAAGTTGACATGAATTATTATCATTTTAAACAATTTATTTGTTACAAAACTTTACAAAAATACAAGAAGAAGTGACAGAAAGAGGAAACTTTTTTTTATCTTAAATTAAGGATTAAATTTGCAGTTTTATTTCATGTTTATGTCAAAAACCATAAAATGTCATCAAGATGTTTTGCAGAAGATTGTATTTGCAATGAAGCATACAAAATTATAAGCAAAACATGTTTACACGCATGTGATGGTGATGTCAAAAGTTATCAACAATGATAGACCAACATAGAAGGGTGATGATAGCCACAACTAAATGGTTTACAAGTTTCTATTTTTAAAAACTAGGGTTCGAAATTGCATGGATATTTTACTTGATATGCGCATATTTTTTTCAAGTTGACTTATACAAAACTGTCTTTTATACATTGAGTTTTTATTTAATTCATTTAAAATCCAGATATTTGTATTAAGTCAATTATTCTTTATTTTATTATGTAATTTAATTGATTTAAATTCAATCTAAAATAAATTGAAGACATTTATGTGTAAGTCAACTTGAAATCAACTTGACAAAAAATATGTGTATATTAAGTAAAATATGCTTGCAAGTACGAACCCTATTAAAAACACAACTAGATAATCCCATTAAACAAATTTGATAAAATGTTAAGAAAAATATAAGACAGAATTAAGCTACCCCCTATGTATACATGTATGTAACCATTACTGACACTTGAGTAGAAGAAAACAAGTTAAAGAGTGAAAAAATTTCAAGGAAATCATGAAAGCAATGAAAAGTCGAAAAGTGAACATACACGAATGTCAAATCAAATCAGCGTCGGCATCATTGCGAAATCACATTGTGATGAGCAAATCACTGTCATCTGCTGAGTGAAAATACCTGAAAATGAAGAAAAAAGTTGATTTATATTCTTTTGATGTATTTTGGTCTTACACACATTCACAGAAAAATTAATTTCTACCTATTAAATTCGACCTTGTCCGCCCACTACCCGCATCAGACAGTTAAATATATTTTTTCATTCTATTGTTAAGGAGAATATAATAGAAATAAAATACAATAAGATACTTTAAAGTGTGTACATTCTATTGTCAAATGGAGAAAAAATGGGATCAAATTGAATTGAACTGTTGAATAAAAGGGTTAAGTGCTTTTCGAAAATTTCTTTTAATTTTATTTTATCCAACATTTGAAAAGAAATTGATCAACTCTGACCGCAATTTACATATTTTAAAAAAAAATCAAAATTTTATCATAAATTTTCATGCACACAAAATTTTTCATTTACTGGCTTTTATTATAACGACAATGTACTTGTAAAATTTATAGATGTTTTCTTTTTTTCATCATGATAAGATGCTTTAAACTTTAAAATAGAATAAGAACAAGAGAAAGAGGAATATTGAGGCAACTCACAACAGCAACAAAACAATAAATGTTCATTTTTTTATGCTCAATAAACCTTTACATTCGCTATAAAATTATAAGCACGAGCAACAATATTGTTTTTTGCGCTATCGTTGAGTATGACGTGAGAGATACTTGATGAAAAAAATTCAAATCCACTTGAGAAAGTTTCGAATGCTATTGTGATTTATAGATTGGTAAAAAAATTCATTACAGTATAAAATTTTTGCTTGTTATGAGTGGAAAAGTTTGATAATTCACATACAAAAATTCTCCATAAATAAAGAAAAGTTAAATGAAATAAAAAAAATTTCATCATTTTCCTACAAAGTCATTGAGTAATGTAAATTAAGCGTGAATATTGTAAAACTTAAATTCGTTCATAAATTCTGAGCAAAAGCAATATTGTCTCCCACACAATTTAAAAATTCCTCTTGTGCATTGACTATGAAAAATTTCATTTTTCGCCCTTCAATTCAGTTCAATTTAATAACACATATGACAAGGAGTTCTTTTGCTTTTGCTACACACTCTCATCTCTTTTTATTTTATTTTTTTGAGCGGTAGAGAAAAAAAGTGAAAAATCGCTGTTTGTTTTTGTATCATTAGAGCATATAAATGTGTCACTTCTAATTTACTTTATGCTATATCGTCGTCATCATATAATTTCAACTTTTTTTTATATCTGTGACACACACTAAAGAAGCAAAAAAAAACATGAAGAGAAGAAAAAAATTATTTATTATTATTCAGCTGACGAAGGTAGATGTCTGACATGCATAAATGGAAATTTCATTCTCAGAGATGAGAAAAAAAATTTTGAATTAAAAGAAAATCTCAACTTTTATTTTCAACTCTGAAAAAGTTTTCTTTCTTTAAATTGTAAAAACATTGCCGCCCTCGATCTAACAATCTGATATGAATCTAACAGAAAAACAGCATGAAACCAACGCAAGATGTGGTAAGCGGAAGGATAAGGCGTCTGCTAGGTTGCCGAATTGATTATATGAAGTTTAAATTGGCGAGTTTTATTTTGTTGATAGAATTTTCATTGGAATTATTTTTTTGTTTTAAAGAAATGATCTTAAGAAATGAAAATTATGTTGTTTTAAGTAGTTTTATTTTGAATCCATTTGGAACAAAGGTAAATTTTTATTAAATATGAACTTCACTTCAAAATTTCCATTCAAAATTCTTCCATCATAAAAACATTTCCCATATGAATTTCCTGTCTTTACACCGTCCAAAATAGATTATTATTATTTCTCACTGACTGGCGTTTTATGAGCAAATCCATTAAAAAATTCAATCTCGTTTTTTAAACAAATTTTCAATTCTTTTCATCAGACTTTTCGGATTTTTATTGCCATTAAAAATCATGTTTATTATACAAGAGAGAAGAAAATTAAATTCGCAATTTTTTATGAATTTTAAATTTTGTTTCAATACATCATCATTGTTCGTATAAAAGAGAAGAAAGAATGAAAGAGCAAAAAATTATTATTAATAAGATTTTTTATGACTAATTTATGGTGTCGACTAATTCAGATTTATGATCTTCATACAAACAATGAATTTTTTCTTCTTAAAAAAGTTTTTCTTTTTCGCTCTCTCTCTCTCTTGCTTGTTTTGATTTTAGCGCAAAAAAACTAAAAACTCACAACAGAGTGGGAAACACTGTAGTCACAACATGAAAATTCTTTAAATATTTTTAAAGCTGAAATAAAATTTTTAGCGCATTTTCATGTCAGTTTTGATGAAATTCTTTTTGATTTTCTTAAGTTGTCTTTTATAAAGAAATTTTAAGTTGAAATTTCACTTGTAAATTTGCAAAACGCTTTAAAGTCAAGTTGATCAAATTATTCAAGTCACTTTAAATCAAAATGAAACGTAAGTCAAGTTATTAAATCAAGTGCATTTAAGTCAAGTAACAGAAAAATCAAGTCAAGTAAAAAGTTTCATCAAATTTAAGCTAAATTTTTTCTACTAAACATTTTTTTTAAACTAAATACGTTATTAAAACACTTCTGATGAAGATATAACTTACTGATTTTTTATTATCAAACTGAAATTTAATTTTGTCTTATTTTTCACTTTAAATTAAAAATAATAAACTTTATCAAATTACACACAAAGATATTTTTCAGCTTTCATCTTTTCATTAGTCAGATCTTCTTTCTTTATTTCAAGTAAAAATAATCTTTTTTGCTTCAATAATATTTTTGATTAAGGAAACAGTGAGTTAATTAAAGTCAGTGTTTATTTTAATAGAAAATTATTCACGTTGTTGAATGGTTTTTAATTTCTTTCAATTTATTTTGCGCAACTATAAGTAAAAAGGTTTTAAGAGGAAGTAAATTCAATAAAATGAAAAAGAAGAGAAAAAGTAATAAAAATAAAGTGTGGGAACTACTTTTGGTTTTTTATTGGTTTATTTTAAATTAAATTATACTCTGTGGTTTTATTTGTTTTTATCATAAAAAATTCAAGTTGAATTTAGATTGTTTCCACATGAAAAATTTTTGAAAAAGTATTGAAGCATTTCTAAAACCTCTTTTTGTTCTAAAAATATCTCTCTGTAATTTAATATTTCAACAATCTCAATGAAATTCTTTTCTCAAAAGTAAAAATACAAGTCAAAATATGATAAAATTATTAAAAAATCCTTCCAAGAAGCAAACTGTAAAGCTCACATTTTTTAGTCATCAACTTCTTCATCCTTTATAATTCCAAGACGTCTTGCGACATGTTTGACCTTTGCGATGACTTCCTCTTGAACCAAATTGAAGCTCATGGCAAGTAGAGCGATGCCAAAAAGAAGATAAATGGAGCATAATGCGATAGAAAGTTCGGGATTGGCCTTGTTGTCTGTTATATGAAAAAAGTTTTTTTTCGAGGTTATTAAAAGCTTTTAATGAGCGTCATTATTTATTTATGGAATGGACTTACCATTTGGTACGATATCACCAAAGCCTAGGGAATTAGAGAAAGAGCGACAATAAAATCGCAATTTGAAATGAAATTTTTTAAAGGTTACTTACCAATGGTCGTGAGTGTAATAAAACAAAAATATACCGAATCTAAATAATTCCATCCTTCCCATTTTTGAAATAAAAATCCACCACCAATTATGTATCCAATGACCAGAAAAACGCATAACCATATAGGCACTGGTCGAATCTGTGATGCTGGAGGACGATCACCGTAATCCCAGTTATCTCCGTACATTGAGTTTTCGTCCATTATCGATGCTAAATGGCGTGCTTGACGATGTATTGCAAATCCCATTGGGGACATAATGCGCGGTGAAGGCGATGGTGCTATTTCGATAAGAGAAAGTTTTAAAATTGAAAAAAATTGCTGTAATAAATGACTTTATAATGTTCAATTACAATCGTGGTACAAGGGAAGGCGAGACACAAAATTGGCGAAAGGAAAAGAGAATTGCATTCCACATTCCAAAATTAAAAGAAAACACAGATATATTGGGTAAAAGGGTTTATAATGAATAAATTCGAGCAACCCAAGAAAAGAAGGAACAGAAATAACTATTGGCATTGCAAGATATATAAAGTTTTTTGAATTTTGATTATCACAGTAAAAATGAAACTTTTATTTTTTAACGCATTTTTTATTTTTAAATACTTTTTTGTTTACAAACAAAAGTTTTATTAAAATTTAAACAAAATATTTTATAAAAATCATAATATTTTCATAAAAATGCGCTAATAATTGAAATAAAGAGTAGAGAAAAGTGTCTTCCAAGTCACTAGATAGAGTTTAAAAGGTGGCAGAATATTTAGGGAAAGAGAAATTAATGGCAAAAGACAATTTAATTCAGAAAGAAAGCAATTTTCAATTCAACTTGCATAAAACTTTTTGATTTCACGATTTTATCTTAAGCCAATTCGGCGAAATGCAACATTCAATTGGAAAAAAGAGAAAATTCAAATCGAGTAGCATTGTCATAATTTTCAATAATTGATTTCGTGAGGGAAGAAGAAAATTTTCCTGCATTTAATTTCAATTTCAAATTGTTTCCACTCGAATGAAGCTTTTACATTCGCATTTATCTCTCTCATTCTTGTGCTACTTACATCAAGTCAATTTATTATTCCACCATCGCAAATGGAGCTCAAAATTCATTTACTGTTTCAAATGTAATGAAACTGAAAAATTACAATGTGCGAGTGTAAAGTAATTTCCCATGTTTTTTTCCTCTTCATTCATATGCGGTTTTTAATCATATGAGTAATGTGAGCTTGAGTGTGTGTAAATTGTAAGAACTTCAACACCGTTATAAAGTGTAAAAATCATAAAATGAAACTTTTAGTATATGATTCTTTAATGACGCATTATCATTTCTTTCACTACATGATAAGCTTTATGTATTGAAATTTTTTTCCATTTCTTTATTTCCTGTACTTTACCTAAATATTGTCAACTTAAAAACCTCAAAAATAAGACTGCCATTACTGCGATGCAGAAAGCAATGCTGCAGACGTCTGTTGGAAACTTTTTCAACAACATAACCTAATTAAAATGATTTTCATGATTCTCACTTTCACTAACATCTTATATACTCAGAACTGAATGAACGCTGTTGCTACAAGTTTATTTTAATTAGCAATGCTGTTGGAAATATTTTTAAATTTAAATGGAATTTTCTTTACTGAAACTTTTTGTTCTTTTATGTGAAATATTTTTAATAGAACTTTATGTTTTGATTAGAGTTCGGACTTGCATGCATATTTTACTTGATATGAGAAAATTTTTTGTCAAGTTGATTTCAAGTTGACTTAAACAAAAATGTCTTTAATTTATTAAGATTTTATTATTTCAATTAAATTGTATACTAAATTTTAGAATTATTGAATTTTATATAAATTTGCTTGATTTAAAATGAATTAAATAAAATCTGAATGAATAAAAGACATATTATGTTAGTCAACTTAAAAACAACTTGACAAAAAATATGCGCATATCAAGTAAAATATGCATGCAATTCTAAATCCTATTTTTGATAGTACAATATTTAAAATTATTCCTATGTAAAAAATATTCTTTACCAATAACTGCATCATCATCAATAAATTTATCGAATTTACTTTCAAGAATTTTTATTATGATTAAAAATTCTGCATACAAAATTTGTAATAATTCATTTCCTTTCTCTTTTGAACTATAATAAATTTTCCAATATAGAAAATCATGTCCGCTATGGTTTACAAATTATCTAGGTGTTTCATATATTCATAATAAAAATATATTTACAAATTTTCATTTCTAAGGGTACGAATAAAGATAGAAATAGTAGAGCAATGATATTTTTGGGGAAGTAACACATGAACACATGACTCTTCATCATGATTATACCAAACACGTATCGTGTGTATCTATGCAAATGATACTGCTGCTCAATGGATGAATATAATACAAGCACATTCATATTGCATAGCAAGGAAGCAAACACAAAAGTGAGAAAGAGAGAGATAGAGGGAAAGAAAATTGAACTGAAATTTTCATTTTATTATTTTAGATTTTTTCGGGATTGAAATTAAATGGAGGTCAAGGTTTAGACACTTAAGTTTAAAAATATCCCATGAGGGTAGAATAAAATAGACAAGGGTTTTATTTTTCAACATTCAACATTTAAATAACAAAAATACCACAAAATTAACATTTAAAATTTACTAAAAACTATTTATACACCAAATGATACAGAAATGTGAGTATGACTATTTGCGTATACAAAAGTTTCAGCTTTTCGTGCTTTTACATTCAGATGAGATGTTTTAATTTAATCCATCTCATTTTCATGCTACTGACCCTTTTTTGTGTTTATCCTCATACAAGTACAACAAAAAAAAGAATGGATTCAAATGATACAGTCATTCTAATGTGCAACACACTCGGGACCCAAAACATAAAAATATTTTTTCTTCTCTCTCTTCATCGTTCGTCATTTTATGTGAAAAGTTTTTTTTTTTTTTTTTTTGAGAGTGAGAATAAACCAATATGGACATGAACACATTAGAAAAGGATTATTCCTCTTATTTTTTGCTCTTCTAATGAGAGTTTTGCTTTAGTTGGATAAAAAAAGAACTTTTAAAGAATTTTGACTAAAGAAGATCAAAGTTGACCTCAAATTTTTTCTTCTTTTATAAAAAACCATCAGATCAAAAAGGAAGAAAATTCGCAATTAAAAACTTTTTTCTCTTCCTTTTCCTCTTGTAGTTCCAACTGCTGCAATAGCTTAGAATCGAGAGAGAAAAGTTTTTTTGAGCTAACTGAATTGCTGCACGTTTTTGCACTATCCTCGCAACAGCTGTTTGACCTTGATATTCATTTGATTTTTAATTAAAGACAAACGTGACAATTTCCTTCGACGAACATTGCACAGCAAGTATTTTTTTAAAAATTAAATAAAGGAGCAAAAGCAACGGATATGACAACACTTACCTGGTCGACTTGGTTTTCTACCTTTTCGTATTGGCATATCAGCATCAATATCATCATTGTTATATGGTGCTATATTTCGATTGTCACGCAGTGAATTGGTTTGTGGTGGCATTAAACGGTCTCCATAGCGTGATTGCTGACGTGGCATCGATTGACTTCTCATATTTGGTGACCGTTTGACTTCACGTGGACTCGGTTGCTGTTGATCACCTAGTTCATCATCACAAGCATATTTATTACAAAACATTGGCGGTTGTTTAGATTGAGGTTGCTGTTCTTGTTCAAATTCAATCATTACTGGATCACGACGATGCATTCGACGGTCAAGTGATTGAACTCTTGATGATGCTATTTATATTTTAATCATTATATACCATACAAATTAAAATTTAAAAAGTTTCTACTTACGACCAGCTCTTTGATATCTTGGTGATCTTTCACCCATCATTTGTCGATCTTCAGACATATATCTCATATGTCTCATATCACGTGGTGGTGTTTGAGATCTAAAATCTTCTCTTTCTCTCATTCGTTCACGTCTTGGTAAACGTTGCTGTTCAATATCTTCATCATAATCATTGTCAAATGGTGGCTCATTATAGCGTGGAAATCTATCTCTGTCAACTGTGTGTCTGTCAATATTTCGACCGTAACCATTTCGATAACGTGGATCATATGATAATGATCCAGTATGTCCGTATCCACGCATTTGTTCACGTTCTCTACGCTGTGATGGTGTATAGTTTAATGAACGTCCACGCATCTTTTCTCGTTCATCATAATATTGCTGCTGTTGCTGATGATACTGCTCACCGCCACCGTTTACTCCCGCATATCTGAAAGCAATAAAAAAATAACATTGGCAACTCTACTTTACCTCATAGCAATAATAATTTGATCAATTTTCATTTATTTCAGTTTCAACTGTTGTAATTTTTATTATTTTTTTAGCATTCAACGACTGTAACAGAATAGCGGTAACAGCAGTGTTTTTGTGTGTATGTGTTTGCTGGTTGGATGGAAGAACAATAAACGACATCTGAATTTTTATATTGCTTTAATGTCAGATCTCTCACTCTCTCTTGTTCTGTATGCAGGCTGTTGCCTTCAAGCCTAAGCGATGGAAGACAACATCATAAACATTATAATGGGTGACACAGCGAATATTTATGGATTTAAGATGATGATGATTGTCATAGCGATGGATATAAATTTATCGATAGGCTTCTCATTCTTTTAAGTGGGTGAAATGACCAAGGCGAAAAATATTTTGTCAATTCATAAAATGTATCGAATTATATGGCATTAAATCTTCTTCATGTTTTTTCAACAAAAACATAACGATGAAATGATTTCGTGCATGGACTTAAAGAACTTTTTTTTATTAAAAAAGAATTTAATAGATTGTAACGCACTTTAATAAAAATTTATCTTTCAAATGAATCAAAAATAAAATTTGTTTATCTTTCATTTTATTTTATCAGCATCATCAGGAATTAAATTGAGCTCGGTAAATGAATATAAAACAGACAAACACACATTTCCTGTGCTTTGAAATATTTCATTTCGAGTTCAATGACTTTTTTCTGATATGAAATTTCCCTATAAGAGAAAAAAATCTTCCGCATTTCTTGGGAAACGAAGAAAACTGTCATGAAACTAATTGGGCATGTAATAGATTGACATTGATGATGTCCTCAATGGCATAGTAACATCTTATGGATAAAATATTGATATTTTTATAGCTCCAATGAATGTCCGACCAATGTCTACTACTTATATAGTGCTAATGATGATAGTTCTAGTGGCCATAATCATTAAGCAGTTAATTAGTACTGTTTGATGCTATGATATGTATTAGACCAAAACGAGTTTCAGAAGGACTCTTAGATTAAGTGACACTATCAAGAATATTATGCTATTTGAGTATTTATTTATGCAAATAACCAATATAAGAGATAATGACAATTCAATTATGCAAATGAAGTTAAAGAAGAATCTATTCATCAATTAAAGTAATTTTTATTAGGAAAAAAGTAATGAGAAAATATTGTATACCACAAAAGTGCAATTACTTCATTTGAATTTTCATTTACCCAATTGCCATCTACAAACATTCGATTCGTTCAAATATTCAATTGCACATTCAAATACAGGAAATTTTACTCGCTCTCATTTTCAAAACAGCTTTTTGCCATTAATTTTGCGAGAATTGTTCGTTCAACTACGTGGAAATAGCCAAAAACCGCCGCAACGATTGAACAAGATACAGAATATTCGAGAATGGTTAAATGCAAACAATTCCGCACATACACACACGCTATTGATGTTTATGACACTCGAATTTTGGAACTTTTTGTACACCTGCAATCCATGTCTGAATATGCATGACTCATTCCAGCACCCTCATAATAGGGATCGATTCCAGAGTCTGCTGATCTTTGTGATGTTCGTATTGAACGACGCATCGATTGTCCCTGACTTCTGCCAGAAAAACGACTGCGAAAGAGAATAAAATTCAATTGAGCATTCATTTAATTACATAAAATTTTTATCTACCCAGCTCTGTCTTGTAATGCTAGCTGCTGTTGTTGCAATTGCTGCCTTCTCATCATCATTTTTCGTCGTTGATTTCTCTTTGGTTCACGTGTACAAATATAACAGCAAACTCTCCAATAAATGAATCTAATTAATTTCAGAAAAATATTTTGATAAAATTTTCTTAAGCATGAAATAGTTTAGTTATAAGTGCACTATACTAATACCATAACATATTAAATTATCAATCTCTGTTCATCACAATATCAAAGGAATTCATTTACAAATTAGATTTTACTAAGAAAATCATAAATGACCTAAATTTATCAAAGGCATATTGCATTTCAATAACATTATTTAATTTAATGTCATTACAAAAATAATTTTTCTTTTTTGTTCATCCAACACTAGACATAAAACCATTTTGAACGTGATTGCAATTCCATTCATAATGGAGTGATTTTTAAGGGAGGGTACACGGCACAAGTGAAACTTCATAATGAAACTTCGATGTGATTTGAATAACAATTTTAGATTTTTCGATTTCTCAATACCACTATGTGTTTGTTATTGCAAGCTCTCTATCATGTGCAAGTTTTTTTTCTGGATGCTTTTACAATTTCAGTTTGTTATATTTGACATTACCAAGGCAACATTTTATGCTCTACATATGCATTCATTATAATTATTAATGTCATCAACTTTAGAGCACGATGAACTGAAAGAAATTGTTAACTGATAACAGAGCTTGAAAGTTTCAATTGCTTGCAACTAAAATAATTGTAACTTGTGCTCATCATCATCATCATCATTATAAGTTGTTTCTCAATTTCACAATAATAACAATTTATCTGTATAATGCATTGTATCATCTGAATGAAGTGTAAAATTGTGACAATGTTGAGTGAACATAAACAATTTCTATAGTTATTTTGTGCTTTGCTTCTGCAACATTTGCTTCATGTCAAGCAGAATTGATTTTTGAGCAAACAATTTTTGACATTTCATCAAATTTAAGCTTTTAACTTACCTAAAAGAACTTGCCATTATATCACCAATGGTTGACAAACATAGCAACATTAATGGTATTCCCAAAATGGCATAAAAAATTGTGCAAATTTTTCCTGTAACTGTTTTACAAACGACATTTCCATATCCTTTTTTCCGGTTGTGACATGAAAATACAATTAGGAAAAAGAAGAAGATTAATGAGAATGAAAGAAAGAGTGTGGTGAGATGCTTAAAAGGGTTAAATGAAAGCTTTTAATTAAAAATTAATCTGAGATGAAGTTGATTTGGAAAAAGACTTTTATTTTTGTGATTGAAAATTATTTTCCATTAAAGTGTTTGTTTGAAATTAATGTAAATATTTTCCTATCGTACAATCATAATTGCATTGATGACATTGTTGCAACAGTAAACCATCATTATGCACATCAAATCACGTTCTACATCATTGCACAATGTAATTTGATATGCTATTTTCTTGCTGCAAGCTTCAATATTCTCCAATTACGCAGTTGCTGCTGTTGCTTCAATCGGAAGTTTGCAGATTATATTTGATACAAATATTGACAAGATATTGAAGCCTTTCGGGTGAATAAAGGTTGTTTACTAAATAATGAGTGTTTATAGGTTCTTTGAAATGCTTTTTGTTTATTTGTAATTGAATTTCACAAGAAAGGACAATTTCATTCTTGTTATGATTGAATTTTTAAGGAAAATAAAATTTTCATTGCAGTAACCTTTGAAAATTTCTATTTGTTCATTTGAATTCTTCATCTCAACCGAACAAGTCGTTAATTAAAAACAGCAAAAATAAAATCAAAATGGAACCTTCAACAAGTAAAACTATCATTTGTGGTAATGAATCAAGTCAATTAAAAGAATTAATGAATGAATATTTTATTCTTAAACAAAAGAACTTAGGAAAGGTGAGAAAAAACTTTTTTAATTTTTAAACTTAATTTTAAGAAAAAAAATTTCAGAATGTTCTCACTGATTTGCATCCAAGTGTTCGCAAACGCATTTGCGCATTGAAGAATTTACAAAAGGATACCATTTCATTAGATGCAGAATTTCAACGTGATGTTTATAAAATGGAGAAAAGTTTTCAAAGTAGACATGATGAAATATTTAAGAAACGTAGTGACATTATCAATGGTAACTATGAGCCGCAAGATAACGAATGCTATGGAGATTTCAAAGTAGAAAACACCCCTGCTGAAGGTGAAACTATTCCTCAAGGAATTCCGAATTTTTGGCTTACTGTTCTTAAGAATGTTAGCGTAATTCGACCAATGATTCAAGAGCAAGATGAACAAGTTCTCGAAAATCTCATTGAAATTCGTGCCCTTTCTGAATCATCGGACAATCTCACATTCACACTTGAATTTCACTTCAAACCAAATAAATTCTTTAAAAATTCTGTCTTAACTAAGACATATTTGATGAAATGTGTGCCTGATGAAGACGATCCATTTACTTTTGAGGGTCCAGAAATTTTCAAGTCAGTTGGCTGTGCAATTATGTGGAATCAAGGCTTCAATGTCACTGAAAAGATGTGTGAAAATGATAAAACACAAAGTATTTTCAAAACTGATTCATTTTTCAACTTCTTTAGTCCACCTGACCTCAACTTGCATGTGAATACACCAGAATCAGATAGAATTGAGGTAAAATAATGAATTGATTTTATTGATTGTATAAAAATTTAATTAAATTATTATTCAGGAATACTTGGAAAATGATTTTGAAGTTGGTCATTATTTAAAAGAACGAGTAATCCCACGTGCTGTACTTTATTACACTGGTGAAATTGATGATAGCATTTCAGATGATGATGACGAATCAATGACAAATTTGATGGAAAATTTTGATCAAGTCAAAACAGAAAATGATGAAGAAACTGACGATGATTAAAATTTATGACTCATGAATATATTTTTGGAACAACTTTATTTTGTTAAATTATACAAAACATACATGAATAAAATTTATTTGCTAAAAACTTAAAATTTATTTTCTATTTGTAGAAGCCACAAGTAAATAATTATTTTCTATAATTAGAATATCAGACTTCTATGTTTAACCAAAATTACCATTGTTCAACCTCAAATTATTATCATCATAGAAAACAGACTAAATTCTCTGTTCATTAATTATTGACAAAAATCCTGTTTTGAAAATTCTCTTTTGAATATGTGCGATAATTTTAGCTTAACTCTGATGATAATTACACCGTGTGTCACACATTTGTTTTCAGGATAAACAAAGAACAATGGGAATGATAAAAACACAAGAACAGGAATTAAAAGAGGAAGCAGAGAGCAAAGATTAAAGTGAAAATTATGTTATTTCGCATGCTAATAAGATTACCAAGATATGCAAAGTAATTCTGTTAAGAAAAAACTATGAGCATGCTTGTGATGTCACGGGAAACATTAGAGATGTTATAAGGGTGTGAGACATAGAATTTATGCATTTGACCTAAATAAAATTCCAAGAAAATTCAGTTTCCACACCTCGATCTAGCAAACTATATTATATACAATTTAAATGCTGGTTGCTTGCTACTTTAGAGCAGCTCTGGTTTTAATTTATAGTCATACCTATGTGAAAGCAAACATTTTTGTATGACATTGGGGAAAAATTATGTTCATCCGATGAAGAAAAGGCAAAAGTATGTTCTATGAAAAATTCCCTATAGTGAAACCCTTTTTCTTTTTTTCCTTTTCTTTACCATAACACAGAATTATAAGTGATTTCAATAAAATATTCACATAAATTCATTAGAAAATTACCATAGAATCTTGCAAAATTTTCTCTCTCTCACTAGTTCCATATTCTTCAAATTTTATGCCATGAAATTCGCTTATAAAATGCATAAAGCTTAAAATAATGTATGAGAAGCACAGCAATAGTATGACAACAAAGGAAGACATTTATTATTTAAATCAAGCAACCATGTAGTAGTCGACAGCGATGAGCGATGATGATGATGAAGAGATGATGAAAAATTATTTCACATAGACTCAGTCCAATGATCTTTTCTTCTTTTTATTCTCTGCTGACGTTTGTGTGAATGGATAGAGCCGCTAGTTGTAATTTTGTGAATGAATGAATCACATTTTCCTCTTCTTTTACTCTATTTTTATTTTAATAACAAACTCGCTTAAATGACCTTCACCTACTTACTTTATACAGCTCTTTTGACTGTTGTTGTTGTTGTTTTAGTAGAGAATCTCATAAAGAAACAGATTTTTATTGGTCAATCAAATATATTTTTATTTTATTCTCGTAGTTTTATAGTCGGATGAATTTATCACGTACTTGAAACTGATCATTATTATTTGATGATTTTGAAGAGTTAGTAAAGAAGAAGAAACAAATATTTTTTATAAATTTTTCTTTTTTTTCTGGGGAGCTCAAGATAAAAGCCAACCGTTTTATTCTTCAAAATTTGAATTATTTTTTCAACAACAGTCCCTGATTTCCAAAAACATTTTTCCGATATAAAAAATTAAAAAAAATAATTTTTTTTAAATCAATTCCATAAACAGTATGGCTATATAAAAAGCTTGTAAAAAGCATTGCTTGCGCTAGTTTTATGCAAAAACTTAGAAAATATAAAAAAGTCAAATTATTTGTAATAAATTTATAGTGAATATAATAATGTATGTAACGTATTGTTTAAATCAAAAATATTAAAATGCGCACTAGAAAAAGAACCAGAGCACATCTTTTTTTATTTAAATTTAAGGCCTGAGAACTCTTTTTGATATTTCGCATCAAGATAGTTTTGTTTTTCGAAAAATTAAAATTTTTAGAAATGGACTTTTTTTTAAATGACTTCAGTTTTAAAACGATAACATGAAACTATGCATTCTTTTCTGATTTTCATTTCTTATGCTCATAGCTTTCTCTTAAGCTATCAATAAAATTTTTATGGTCTTTAATTAAAGAGAAAATCACAATATCAAAAAAAATCAAAAATATCAAAAGAGTTCTCAAGCCTTGTTTAAATTAAGGAATTTATTTTTAAAAGCCCCAGGTCTTTATTATAAATTTCAAAAAGATTTCATGCGTATGCCTTTAAAGACATTAACACAAAAAATGCATTTGTTTGTTTGTTATAAATATTTAAAAAACTTGACGTTTTCACTTTTTCAACTGGGATTTACTTGACTAAGCCTTTGTCTCAATTGTATTCAAACTAACTCTTGAAAAGTCCTTTAAAAATGCATTCAACTCTACATAATCTCACCTTGAGAGCAATAAAGTCAACAAAAGACGGATGTGAGTGTAGTTATTATTACTTTTGTACTTTATAATCGCATGTCAACGCCATAACAAAAGAAACAGCGAAGAATGATCTTGAAAATTATGAGAACATTTCATGTTCAGAAAAAATTTATTAACAAAAATTTTCATAACTCTTGAGAATCACTATGAAAAAAAACTTTGTCCCAGTTCAGTTGTGATGAATATAATTACATTTGCATATGGAGGAACTTTATGAAACTTTCTCAATTAAGTTCCTTAATTTTACTCTATCTCTCTTATGGATTATCAGGCTGACGTCATAGTTTTAATTTCAATTTTCATCTCACTAGAGAATTTTTGAAATTTTAATGAGTTTTTCAGGTTTATAAACATAACACGAGCACTCTAAAGTTTTTTAAGTTAAAAACTGAATTTATTACACGAGTAAATTTGGAATTACATGCGGTTTATGCCATTCTACTAAATTGACGTAATCATTTTTATTATTATTAAATTTCAATTCATTTAAAAAACACTTCATTATGGTTTAGTTGCTCTAATGCATTTGAATTTTTCATAGTTAACCGCAACAAATAAATTTCACTCAATATGGAATGTTTATTTTAACTCTCCACAAAAATAGTAGCATGTGTTTGTTCATATTGTGGGTGGAAATTCATTTTTTCAAGGTGAAACAACTAGCAATGACAGAGACTTTTACTCACGCAGTAGCTCATTTGCATACGCTCCAAAAATGACTTCGTAAATCGCACCTTGGAGAGACATTAAAATTTTTTTCTTTCTATTCTTCTCTCAATTGCCATTTCATTTCCATTTCGAATGGCAAGCGTATATTTATGAATACAAAATTGCTGAAAAAAATATTTTTCGCTACATTAAACAAGCAATAAAATTTTCTGTAAAAATTTTCATAGTTTAAAGAAAAAAAATATTATAAAATTTAAAAGGCTCAATATCACAACTCCCTTCAGATCTTAAAATAATGTAATAGTATCAGTGTCATTGTTAAAACAATTTAAACCCATTAAAACTTCCTTTTCTTTTTGTTTTCCAAACAATAACAATTTTTCAGTACAAAGCTCTTGTCACAGAACAATCTCTACAATGCTCAATAATGACACCTTACTATAATAATAAAAGCTTTTCTTCACTCTAACAACTACAACAAACTCACATTGACACTTCCTTCGAAATTTCTAGAGTGGGAAAATTCTCATTTTAACTAGCAGCAAAATTTATTCTCATTCACAATTAATTGCCTCATAGTACGACATCCATAAATCACAGAAAAAGTAGCTAGAAAAGACAAGAGCATAAAATGGAAGGCGAAAAAGAAATTGAATAAATCACAATTGTAATAACAGCAAATTGCGATCAATTACTTTAATGAAATTGTCAACTAGTAAAAATAGTAGCGCAGAACTGATAATTGCGAACCCTTTGTCGTAACGAAAATGGAGAATTGTTCTATTTAAGCGAAAAGCGAAAGAATTTTCATCGCAATTAAATGATGAGAATGAGATGACATTAAAGCTTTTTCTCTCTTTTCAAAATTGTTCTACGTTTGCCTCCCATGCGACACATCTTTGCAATGATAATAACGATACAACAACAGCAATTCTAGGTTAGGAAATTTCTAATTTTTAAAATTATTTTAATAATTTTCAGTAAAGAAAATTCAGTCCTTATCATGACATTTCATTTTTTCTCTGTCGGTATGCAAAGCAGATAATAATGAAAGGTAAAAGGGATTCGCTTTCGATTCATTCGCACGACTTCCCTCCCTTTACAGTTATAAAATATTTCTTTAATTCGCAAAAATGTTTTTACTTGAAAATGAATGAGTATGCCAACGTGAAACGACCTCAATATTTTTCTATATTGTATAAATATGGCAATATGAAGCCCTCAACACACTTACATAGATTCACATTCGCAACAGCTATTGCACAAGACAAAGAAAGACTCGTGCTGAGAGTGTGCCATTAAATTAAATAAACAGCATTGGCATTCAGAAAGGTTCTGTTGAGCTTCTTATTTTTAAGACATACATACATATATAGCAATGATTACAATGGAAAAGAGCTTTATGACAACAAGATGCTACTGTTAGTGCTTGTTTTTTTTTCTTCGCACAACCAAAATTGAATGAGATTTCGATCATAAAAAGTCTCATACCGAGTGGCTTCTTTTGCATGTGAACAATAGAAAAATATTTTCTCTGTTATTCTTCAAATAACTGCAACGTGCGTGTATAAAAAAAATATTTTCATTTTCATCACATACTAAAATTATTGCATTTGCTATCGCATAAAATTGCGAATTGCTGAAAAATATTTCAAGAAATAAATTTTAGAATCGATTAAATTTATTTTAGTAATTCTCGCGTATGTGTGAACTATAAAATGAAATTAATGGCCTTAAATTGTAATAGAAAATTTATTATTTTTATCTAGCAATGAAACTTTTGCATTGAAATAATTCAAAAAAGATTTTCAGTTTCAAATAAACATCAAAATTCAAGTTATTTGCATGCAAAAAAGAACAATAAAAAAATTGCAAAATCATCATCAATTTCCTCCTCTGTTCTGTCAAAACGATGAAAATTTCAACTCTCGAGTAGAAATTGCACCATAGTGTCAATTAAAGTCACATAAATGAGACAAGTGAGACAACATAGGGACAGGAAAAATTGCTTTGCAAAGCAGACACAAAAAATTTGCATTCGCACGTCATTTGGCGTGTTTACATTGTGTGTAATTGCACTTTTTTTGCTGATGCCGCTGATGCATGTTTGAATTCAATTTTTTTTGTAATGGACCAAAATCAATTGTTGTTCATTACAACAATAAAAATATTTGTCGCTCTGCAAAAAAAGAATGAATAATTCTACTCTCACTTTCATTTTCAAAATAATGAAATTGCATCACTGTGATGTCAGATGGCACACAATGTTGTCTATCCCACACGTAATGAAAGTAAGTAAAGAGAGGTATGACACTATTATGTACCGAGTAATTAGTCTCACAGCACCATAAAAGAGAAACAAAATCACTCGAGCATGATTTTGACAAATTTGCAGCTGAAACATTCAGTTAGCGACAAAAAGTTCACTGATTTCGTTTGTTATGTCATTGAAAGATAAACTAATAAAAAGAACTTCCGAAATGTCGCCAAAAAATATAAATTTATAGCTATTTCTGAGGTCATTCATTGTTATTTGCTATTCGAAGTTTTTTTCAAGTTCAACTTATGTTTTGATAAAGATAGAGGAAATTTCTCACGACCAGTGGTGATTTTAAATTTTTAATTAAATTTTAATTTTTATGAATATATATAAGAACCATAAAAAGTTAAATCCACTGGCAAACAACAACTAAAACACATATAAAAATATAATAAAATGCCTATTCACAATCTCTCTCTTTCTTTCTTTTTTTTCTCACTGACCAATGTTATGCCATCCATATCAAACACGCAATGCAAATGAGAAAAAGTAAAAAGAAGTTCACAGCAGCAGCACATTGAAATTTATATATAAAAATATCTGAATAAGGTATTTTTTCATTTAACTGGACGACCTAAACGCACACATCTACTGATTCAAGGCTGGAACTGAGCTCGAGAGTGAAAACAACTGAATTGCAAAATTTCCCATTTTTAATAAATAAAGAGTAGGAGATTTGCCATTCTGTGTGACTCTCGGCATTGCCGCTTCTCTCTGGTTTTAGTTTGTAATTTAATTTTAGTGCGGTAACATCACAGTTGAAGTAGAAGAAGTTGAAATAATAAACAACATAAATTTACTCTGAGAAAAAAAGATATGATAATCAGTGAGTGTTAAAAGTTTAAATGGGATAAAAAAAGAAATTTTTTATCGTCTCATTGTGGTTACATGGCATAAACAATATTTTCATTCTCTGCATGGTAAAAAAGAGAGAAAAAATTTAAAATGAAAATTTATAAATTTTTCAAACTTTGATTTTTTCACACACATTCAAACAAAAAAGTTTTCATTTAACAGTGAACAGAGAAAAGCTTTTTAACTTTTTTCCACTCTCACACTAAAATATATTGAAAGTTCATGATAAAAATTAATGAAGTTTTTCTTCTCATGTGCGAACAAGGTAGAAAAAAGGAAGCAGAAGGAACTTTATGTAGTTTAAATATTGAAATTTGCTTTACACTCTGTGAAAGTTTTGTCTTGAGCTGCATTCGATGAAAAAATTCTATAGGAATAAAAATGAATAGAAAATTAAAATATTGTTGATTAAAAAGGGTGGGAACGATATTTGTAACAAAAAGTAAGAAATATTTATAAATTGAAAATCACCAACTTTTAAGACTTGAATTTTCATTCAAATTTCATTTTTATATATTTTAAAGCCTTGAATTTTAATTTAAGAAGTAATTCGCAAAATTTTATTAAAACATGAAATTTTCAACCTAACAAAAACATTATGAACCTAAAAAGTTTCTACACAATCACATTTCATCTGTCATAATGAAATATTTTCCCATACTAAAATTTCATTATAATCATTCACATTGCAAAATATTCACTTTGAGTTAGTTAAATTTAAAGAGCAAAGAGATTTTTTTGGCATTATGCCATGAGTTATGTATGAGGAAGGAAGTTGTTGCATTCATAATTGACATGTTGTTTTGCTAATTAATTGGGTCAAAGAGAAAAAAAAATGTTTGTTTTCACTGCAAGAGTAGCAAATTCTATTTTTGTCTATGAAAATAGACACAAAGTAGTGGGATGAATAAAACCACTTGTAAAATTCAATTAGAGCTCGAAAATTGCAATTATTTGTGAATTAAATTAAAAGCGCAAATAAACAAACTTTTTCTACTCGCTGATAATTAAATATGATCGCTGCACTTAGTTGAGTTTTGTAATTTTCATCAAGTTTTTTACTTCTTCATTTTCTATTCGTGTAGTAGAGAGAAATTAAATTTTATAAAAGAAACTCTTTATAGAATGGAGAGAGATGCAAGAACAATGAAAAGGAAAAGTTTTGCAACTTGCAATATGATGTGAAAAGCACAGCAAAAATACGCGAGAGAGAGATTTATTTAAAAGTTTATTTCAAATTGAAAAGAGAACTTTTTTAGGGAAAGTGCTATACAAATAGAGAAAGAATGCTATTAACAGTTCTAACAATTCCTTGTTTTTACTTTTTTCCTCCTGCTTCACTCGCCAAAAAGTTTGTGCTCATGAAATTTCGCTTAATTACATAATTTGTTCGCAAGATTCCGCTTGAAAATGAAAACTTCTTTTTGCTCCATTCTTTCTCTCTTGCCTTTAATTTTCTTTCTGTATTGTTTCGATAAAATAAAGTCGCTTTCCTTTTTGTCTCTTCAACTCAAATGACAAGTTTTTGTCGCTTTTCAAATGTCTGGAAAACTTTTCTTTAAATAGTTTTAAAATGAAAACCAGAAAATTGCAATTTAAAATCGAAAACTAAAAGTTTTAAAAGAAATTTAAAGTGAAAATTTTAATTGTTTTTTAAAGAATGAATTTTTTAAAAAATTAAGTTTCAAAATTTAACAAAATACCAGTTTTAATATGAAAAGAAATTTTCAAAAAATGAAATATAAAATAAATCATTTATTAGCATTGCTGTGCATTTTATGAACAAAAAGCAAAAAGAATCCTTTAAAACCTTATTTTCATACTAAATTTTATCACATAAAAAACTCAAAGTAAATCAACATCAAAGCAAAATGTTTTGAAAAAATTATAACTGGTCTACACATTTAATTTCTCAAAATTAAAATTTACTCTTTTTTTAAACTCTTTAAACCAGTATGTAAATAAAATATTTACTCGTATGAACGTATCAGAATGTCAAAATAAACATTCCCATTTAATCAACAGACTTTTCCATTACACATATACAGAGAGAGTGAAAATTAAATTTATTCATATAAACTAACCGAAAAAGAGCTTTCATAAACAAACAAAATTCAAGAGATAAAAAATACATGAATAATCATTTAATACTTTTTTCATTCTTGTACTTTCAATCAAATTTTGTAAAAATTCACAATCAATTGTGACCAATGTAAGCATTTGTATAATTAAAGAATTCTCAGAGAATAAATTTTTTATTATACACTTAAAAAAGAATAAAAGAAGAGGAAATATATTTTTTATTTTCACTGTGAACAATTTCAACTTAATTAAACCGCACTCTGATCTATTTAATTTTATTATTTTCGCGTTCTCGCACACAATTTTTTCAATTGTAAACCTTTTTTGCCTCGATCATGCGAGATAAAGAGAAGCCAGATGAATTAAAAGTGCTATAAAAAATTGTCAGAGATCTATTAATGTATGTTGGTGTTCATAATCGTAAAATAAACTCAGTCATCCCTCTGTAATAATTGCACGAGCATCCATCGGTCGCAGAGTGAGGTTGCCATTAATTCATAAAATGAAATGAAGGGCGACTGATGGTTAATCAAAATGAAATTATGCTGAAATTTTACTCCATTATGGAATTAGATTGAACCGAGATATGCGGGCAAACACAAAAGCATAGAATGAGAGTGGATTGTGTGGACTAATTAAATAAAAGTATTTATTTTTGGGTATGATTTACTCGCACTTACTGTTGAGTACACAAAAATTTAATTAACTTATTAAAAAAAATTGTGATGACTGAGGCTCTTGATGCCATTTTCATCATCATCATCATTTACTGAACCGCATGAGCAAATTCAATTTCTGATAATTAAAAAAGTTTTTCATGAAAGAGAATTTTTTTATTTTCAGACTTTTTCTTCTCATTTTTAATGTCATAAAAAAATTTCTGATTACATTAGAATTTAAAAAGCAAGATAAATTTGAGAAAAATTTAGTTTTTCTTTTAAGAGAAGAACTATAGTTATAAAAAATATTCAAATTACAAAACAACATCATTTTCTTGAATTCTTCATAAAGTAGTTGAAAATAGCTTTCAAAATTGTAAGTTTAATCAGAAATTCTACATTTTAAAAACTTTTTTAATCTGAACTGAAAAACTTTTATTCTTTCTGTCAACATTCATATATCAGTTGAATTTTTATTAAAGTAAAACGAAAATTGGCCAACTGATAAGAAAAATGAAATGAAAACCATACAGAAGAGAAAAAATTGGAACGACTGTCCATTTATTTTTTCCTTGCTGTTGATATATCATTGATATAAAGCAATATATCCCAACCAATGAATATGAAACCATCAAGTTAGCAATCTTTCATATTTCCGCATCACTATCCCTCGTCGACTGATATAGATATAGCATTTTTCATTTCATAAATCAAAAGTTGTTTTGTTTATGGATGTTGTTTGCATTTTTTCTTACTTTTCTTCATCTTGCTTCCTACATTCATATAAATTCTCTCTTTTTTTTTTGGTAAAAAAAATATTGCTAAAAAATGTTTTTTCTCTCTCAAATTTTCTCAACAACAAACACATGGGAGAATATCGATATAATTTGCTATTTGTGATGATTGTTTGATTACTTGAACATGCTTTATAAGTGATTTTTTTAAATTCTCTCAACCAATGCATAAACAAACAAAATTGATAAATGAACATTTGAAAGCTTCTTAATTGATTGTTTGCAATTCATTCAACTTTTTATTCGGTATGAAAATCCAATCAGTAAATAAAATTGCTTAAAACTGATAGAGAATGCTTAAAATTTTGCTTTAGAAGGTAAACAATTTATGAACTACACAAAATGGATGAGTAAATAAGCACTTATACAAATTACACTACACTAAAAATATTTGAACCATAAAAATTTTTTAACTCAAAAAGAATCCATCAAAATGTTCATTCAATTTCAAACTTTGTTGAAACACAAATATTTTTTGATGAATGCAAAAATTGTTCATATTTCATTTTTTTCCTAGTTCATTCAACAATGCATAAAACTCAAAAATTACTTAAATAAAACTTAGGGCTTAAAACTAATTAAAATAAAAAGCTTATAAAGAAATTTACATAACAAGAATTATTTTCTGAAATTGAAATTTTCAAGCTTTTACACTCTGCCACTATATCTTATGCAATTTGACTCGAATTTCAATTTAGGTTTTAAATAAACTTTTATGGCTTTGATGTGCATATTTCATCACATATGGATATCATGAATGAGAGAAAGTGTAATGATGGTAGGACGGAGCAATAGAATAAAAACTTTTTTTTAATATCCAATGAAATATGGTGTACCTCAATGTGGTTGTGATGCTTTGAAAATATTTTTACAATATTGAATTTTTTATACTTGAAACATTAAAATTGCATTAAATGGATGAAAAATGTTAAAAATATTGTCAGTGAAAAATTTCTTGCAGTTATTGAGTAACAAATGTGCAGAAATATGAAATTTTCTTTTAATTTGATGAAAAACACAGAAAAAGTTTTTCAACTTGGTCAGATGCGATTAAGAAATAGAAGACAAGAAATTTATTTGAGTAGAATGAAAAATTAATTTTTACGAAATTTAAATAAAACTAACGAAGCATTTAAATTTGTATCTTCATTGTAAAAGCAGTCTAGACAAAGACTTTCAAGATATTGAAAAAAAATCAAGCATCAAGAGAATAAACTATCAATTTCAATTTCTGCAATCAAATTTTCATTCATTCAACCATTAAATTTAAATCAACCGCAACAAGAAAAGAAAAATCAATTCTTTCCCTTAGCAGACTTTAAATAACAAGAGAACTGTGAGAATCAAGAAAACAGTCTGTATTATGTCCTTTTCATAGGAAATGATGGCTTGTTGATAAAAAAAAAACTTTTCTTCATTCCTTTTTTTCTTGCCTGCTTTCTTTCGCAATTTTATCGTATAAATAAGAAAAAATTGAGTCAAGTCGAGATGTTAGTTTCATTCATTCATTATTTTGCAATCTTGAATTGAAATCAAGAATACGAACGAACATTGATGGAATTTGTAATTTTTCACTCTCTTATCAGTCAACAACCCACTCGTCTTTCTCTCTTTTTTATTTTTGGGGAATATTGTTGTGTTTTTGTTGTTGTTTTCTGAACATACTTCAAAAACGGTAGATAATGATGATGATGATGGGCTTGGAACAAAAAGAAAAAAATTTGAAATGAACTTCAAAAGGGTTTCTCTTTCTTTTTTGGGTCAATTTTGAAGTGAATTCTTAAAAAAAGTTTCTCTCTCTTTTTTTATAGAAAATCCAACTTTACTCAACCTTGTGATTCTCACAGGAAGTCTCTGGACGATAGTACTGTCAAATGCCGAGTCTGACAAATGGTCATGGCCGACATCGGTGAAGAGTCAACAAGTCTCGGTGGCAGATAATCGCAAAGACATTTTCTATGAGAGATTTGACGATAATCCAAAGAGCGAGCGAATACGTGTGCCAACGTCATATTATGACAGTGGCAGTAATCGAAGGTGAGGCCTGTGAAAAATTTATTCAACACATGCTCGAAGTATCATCTTTTGTCACAAACACTTTGTGCAGTCATTAGTGAAAATGATGATAATGAAGTGATGCAAGCTTCAATCTTTTTTTATTATACTCTCTTTTTTTTCTCATTGCCTTGAATCAAATTTTCTCAGCTTATTGTTGCAGGTGTTTTGTCAAAGAGACTTTCACATGCAAATCACTTTATTCTGTCGAATCCTTTTGTTAATACGCCCTTCTTCGTTTCTTATTCAATATCTTGCTCTTTTATTGATAAGATTAGAGTTAAAAAGTCGGATAAAGCGCATTTTTATAATAATTTAAAATTCAAATAAAACGGTTTTTTAAAATTTAAAATTTAAATAATTTTTAACTGACAAATTTTATCAAAATAACAGAAAAAATTCAACTTGATAAAAAAATATTTTTCAACTTTCAAATGAAGCTTTTAGTAAAGAAAAGAAAATTCATTCGTATGCAAATTTTTATTTGATTTTTATTATCTTTTAATCCACTCTTTCCCTGTCTTTTTCATTCTCGCTTCGATATTTAAAATAACTTTCTTACTTTAATGCAATTTGCTAACTTAAGACTTGATGTTATTGCTTGTTACTTACTTAGCATTATTGTTTGTTAAAGGATAAAATAAATTCATGAATGCTAATGAATTGCTTGCTATAGTTTGGTATGAAATTCTTTTGTATAGAACAGAAGGGGAGGATTTAGATTGCTTATCGAAAATATATCGACAAATTGTGATTATGAGATAGAAAAGAAGAGAAAATCTGCATAAAATTGGACAAGAGACTTGTGGTGTGAAGAAGTTGATTGAATTTTTGTATTCTTGACTCAATTTCAAGCCAAAGCTTGCAAATAATTGGCATCATTTTATAGAATAGTCCAACTTCAAATTTTTGTTTTGCTAAATTAAGGAAAACTTTTTAAAATAAACAAAAAAACCTTCTTTTCTTTTTTCAATTAATATTCAATTATTAAATATCAAAAATAGAATCAACTGTAATAGAAAATTCAGAAATTAATAATTTTTTTTAAAAGATACCTACACAACTCAATTCTTATCAAAACATCCCACTATGATAGTTAAAAATAGTTTTTCAATATTTATAATCAAAAATTCTTTTTCTAAAACAATTTTAAAGAACAAAAAATATTCATGGTGAAATGAAAAGAAAAATTTTCTCAATTGATTTGAGCACGAGTGCTTGTGCAAACACTAAATCAATTTGATTGTCTTTCTCTCTCATTCTTCCAAAATATAGACCACATTCACAACAATATCAAGTTAAGGAATCTTCAACCAATAAGCCAAAACCATTGAGCGATGAATTCTCTAATGAATATAGTGGCGAAAACTATGGCAATGCTGGCAATCGGTAAAAAACTCTAGCATTTAATTTATTCCCATGACTGTCACTTGCAAATTTTCTCTCTTGCCAGCTTTCCACCAGCATTGAATTTTCCCAATCGTTTTGGTCCTCAAGCACAACAGCACTCAGGTGATTACCCATCACAATTTGGCTATCAAGGACCATATAATCCACAATTTGGACTTGGTGGTGGATTTGGTACTTATCCTCAGCAGTTTCCAGGTGCATTCGGTCAATATCCAGGTCAACAATTTCCTGGCAGTAAGTTGACTTTAAAAATTTAAATTTTAGTTTATTTCTTTTTTAAACTTCCCTACAGATTATTATGGAGGCTATCAAAATCCAGCAAATGGAATTTTAGTTGGACCTGGTGGTCCAACAGGCATTTTTGGCAGACCTCGTTATCCTCATTATGGAGGAAGTTTCGGTTACCCACAACAATTTGGTCATTTTGGAAGCTTTGATGGACAACACAATAATATTGGACCATACAATCCAGCAGCAGCTGGCGGTTTTGCAAATCCATATAATCAACAATTTGGCGGTGGTCAATTTTATGGAGGCGGTCCGCTTTATGATTCACAAAGCAAAAACTCAGCATTAAAGAACAAAATTGAAAAATCTGCAGACTGAGTTGTATTTTCTTTTATGTAATTTTGTAGAATGTTAGTGATTGAATTTTTCGAAATAATAAAAATACGAAAAGAATTAAAAATTGTTTTAAACTCACCAATAGTTGTGATGACAATGATTGAATAAAAAAGTGAACCACTAAATGACCTGAGTGACAGAAAATATTTTATGTAAGAGAAATTTTTAAAAATTGAATTTCTTCTTACCATTGAGTTTTATTATTATCAGTCATTTCAATTCCATCCCATCCTTTTTCTTTCATTTCATTTAACAAACTTGTTTCAAAACCCTACATAACAAAAGGATGAAATTTTTCAAAAATTTAACTTAAAAATGTGAAATCTCACCTGTAACTGTTCAATTGCCAGTTTTGTCCAGTTTTCTTGCTTTAAATATTCCATTTTATTTGTTATGTCCCATAATTTTTTTGTTGTATTTCCTCTTATGTGAACAATTCCTTTCCGAACCTGAAATTGATAATTCACAAATAAATCATAAAGAGATAAAAAATCCATTGGATTGCTTTAATTCTAACAATTCAGCTCGTATTAAGAAAAGAAAAAATTATTATTTATTTTTACGATGAATGGCGAGATGAGAAATGTCGAGCAAGATGTCGCTGATGAATTTATTAAAAAAATATTATTCAATTCTTGCATGTTAATTTTTAATTAAGCTTTCTTCTTCATTAAATGTGTCGACTTATGATCGAATGAGAGAATATTTTATAAGTGCTATGACAACCACAGGAGCAAGCTTTACTTAATTATAATTATTATTATTATCATATTTTTCATTATTAAGTGTAAGAGTGCTCGCAATATGACATTAATTTGTTGCGGCGCTAATTTCGTGTACATGAAATTAATTATGTCGTAAAATCATTAAGTCATTAGCAGCTTTAATAAGTAAACATATGTTGAGAGTATGTATGTGTATGCTCATCTTCATCATTGTCGAGTTTTTGCCACAAGTACAAGAGAAGAAAAAAATTTTCATAGCACTCGAGAAAGTTTTAAAATAAATAATTTAAGAACATCATGATTAGATTTAAAACTTTATGACCTTCTAGCATCATATGCGCACTATCAAATTACATATGACATAAACAACAGTTGAGAGAAAATGTTTGTTAATAAATTATGCAAAGTTTAGTGGCAGTTAAAAATCATAACTCATTTTGTACTTGCAACGATGTAAAGTTTCAACATAAACACATTCTTACATCTTTCATATACTTTTAGCTAGAATATGTTGAAAATTTTAATTAATTTTCATATTTCCCTTCTTAGTCATTTTCAAGTTTTAGTTCTTATGAAAAAGATTAACATGAAAAGTTTCATGTAAGGAAATATTCTACTAAAAATTTTAGTTTCATGCAATTTATTATGCCGAATTTGATTTAAAGTTAATTAAGAATAAATATGTAGGAAATAAAGGTATCAGGTTTCGAACTTGCATGAATATTATACTTGATTCTATTGTCAAGTTGTTTTCAAGTTGACTTACATAAAACGTTTTTTATGCATTCAGATTTTATTTATTTCATTTGATATTCATCAAATTTGTATGGAAGTAAATGATGCTTTAATTTACTATGTATATTAATTGAATTAAATTCAATCTAAATGAATTAAAGTCATTTTTCATAATTCAACTTGAATTCAACTTGACAAAAATATGCGCATATCAAGTAAAATATGCATGCAAGTTCGAACTCTAAATTATATGAAAAAAAAAATTTTGTTTATCTTTAAAAATTGAATTCTATAAATTTTTTAATCCTATAAAAAATAAAATGAAATAATTTAAATTAAATTTTTTCCCAAAAAACAATTTTTCTTTTTTCACACGCTTCTCTTCCCCTCTTTTTTCTCATACATGGCTTAACATTTTTAAGTGAAAACTTTTTCTGATAAGAAGAGCATAAAAAATTACTCCATCTCACTTTTGCGTATTTCATAATGTTTTATGATGCCATAAGCATGAGAAACTCTCAATCTACATCTTACTCACTCGTTCGCTATTACTGCTCAAGAACAATAATTTTAATTAAATTTTATTTCCATAATTTCGCTTCAGTGCCATTGTGTGTTGCTAAAGAAAGTTGTTAAACGAGCGTATGTGTCGGTGAATATTTATTTCTCATATTCATAAAGAAATGAAATATTCAGTTGAAAAAAGCTCTCAAACTGCGCATTGTAGGTTTATGATGAATACTTTGAGGTTTTCTTTAAGGATTATTTTATTGAAATTTCTTTCTTTTGCTTTACTTTTACAAAGAAGAAAAGTTTTAGAGAATAATTTATCAAAGAGATTTGTAAGAATAAGAGCATTTATGCATGAAATTGTGCATTTTATATAAATATTTGTGGTTTATCTGGTGAGTTAATGTGTTTATGTCGTCTTTTGTACATTAGATTAGAAAAAGAAAACCATTTTCTTGTTTGATTAGGAAATAAAAAGTTTTTAAAAAATTAAGACGTTAAAGTAGCTTTAATTAGAAAAAATATCTTTTAAAAAATATTGTATAAAATTAACTACCGTTTTCCATCGAATAAAAGCTCTTATATTCAAAAGTGACGTTTTTTGTTGAGTCATTGTTTATTTTTAGTATGTAAAAATATACGTTATTTCAAAAATGGTTCTTTTATTTGAATACAAGAGCCGGCTCTTTATTTCGAGAAAAGACGGTAGAAAAAAAATTAAAATTGCTAATGTAACTTTACAATTATAAAGATTCGAAATTAGATTTTCATTATTATAAAAATTTTTCAAATTACTGTTTTGATTACAAACTGATTTTTCTTTTAATTTAATTCTAAAAATCTTTAATAAAATTTCAATAACTTTTAAAACTTCTTCAATTTATCAAACATATATAAATAAATATTGCAAATTCTCAAGCTTATTCATGACAAATGCAATGTTGATGATAAATATTTGATTTATTTCTTTTTTTCTCCTTTTTCTTGCTAGCTTGTTTTGACTCCCATACATATGCAAATTGAGATATCGAGTCTCTTGAGAAGAAAAAAAGATTTGCAGCTAGTATGAAATTATAAAATAAATTTCTGCAGTTGCAAATCCTTTTTTCCTCTTTCTCTTGAGTCTAGACATTCATTCGTATTTTTTTTTCAAATGCAAAAGAAGGAAAATAATCAAATGTGAAGAGATAACCAAAGAATTGCGGCTTGCAATGAAATCTTCTTCATCATCATCAAAGCTGATGTTGATTTTAATTTCATTTTCTTCTTCATCACGATAAAAATGACAATTTTATCCGTGATATTAAAAAATGAAAGCACTTTAAGTCAAAAATTTATGGCATTTTTCTTAGGAAATATCTCTTACTTTATTAAAGTATATTAAATCATTTTCACCCATTTCAACACGAGGTAATAATTCTTTAACAATTGTCAACTCAATAATCGCTGGAACGCAAACATACTTCATGGTTAAGGAAATAAATTTACTCTTTCATTCTCAACAGCGACCTTTTATGATTTAGTCGCACAGGTAAGCAATTTTTATTATGAAATTCCTTTTTATTTTGAGCATATTATGAGCTTCATAGTCAGTCAACCACAGGAAGAAAAAAAAATTCGAGAGAAAGGTAAGCAAAGTTGGATAGGAAAAGGGTAGGAGAAACCAATAAAATGCTTGTACATAAATGTGTGAAGTAGAATGAAAGCCTCATTTCTGACACATTAAACCACTCATTGTGTGAATGTGAATGCTTGACTATAAAAGACGAAGTAAAAATCATTCTTTTCTGACTATGAGGCAATTTATATGCATAAAAATACACATCATGGACGATAGAAAAAGAAAGAGAGATTGTCGAGAAATGAAAGATAAGAAAAGTACTAAATCTATTTTGCTTACTCAAATGAAATCATACCTGAGGGGAAGAAAAGTTAATTCAATTTTTTGCTCTCTTTCTTTCATTTTTATGAAAAACTTGAAAAAAAAAGAAAATTTTTCCATTGTTGATTAGCCAATTGTGGAAATATGAATAATACACAAAACAGTGAATTTGCTACACAGAGGGCGAGATAGAAGGAAGCATAGAATCAGCGAAAATTGACAATTGAAGCAAATCACAATGATAAGAAGGAAGGAAATGAGAAATAAAATTCAATTTTTTAGATTGAATAAATTATTTTTTTTAGAGATTTTTGAAATAGACAAAAAAATCAAATTTTGGTAAAAAAAGCTGAATACATAATTTTTATTCTAGGTTTAACTTAGTTAAACCTGAAATGTTGCCGACTTTTCAAATTCAAATGATTGCATAAACTTTAAAAATTTATTCAAAAATAATTTACCAAATTTTAAACATAATTGAAAAAAACGTTGGAATTTTTATGAAAAAAACAATTTTAAATTTTTTTTATTAATCACACAAGCTTAAAAACAATAAATTTTCAATAATCTAGGTCAGTTCATTAAGGTACTTAAAAAACAAAATCGATTTCAGCGAATACCTTTGCTATCAAACCTCTGAATCAGAAGAAAAATGAAAATTTATTATCTTTCCATTGTACACTTCAATACCTTTTCTTACAACTACACTAATTCTCTCTTTAGAGATTTCAAAGATGTCTTCAACTTTAACGCTCTTCCAACTCTTTGACTAGAGAGTAAAAAACTTTAATTTCCTCACACAAGGAACTTCTTACTATATCTTAAAAGTGGTAGTAGCAGAATGTTAATTATTTTCCATTTCGCTTCATTTTCCTTCTTATTGTGTTATCTCATACTATGATTCTTTAATATCTCACACCATTCTTCACTCTCAGGAGAGCGACTGTGAAGAAAATTGAATTTTAATCTTCTCCTTAAACTCCTATCTCGTGTAGTTCTTTCTGAAACTCTTCTGTAAAGTCATAATTTAATTTCTCTAATGGATTTCGCATTTTCACTACTGCTACTCGCCAAGTTGAGAATGGATTGTGTAACGAAAAGCAACAGGAAAAAAAATCCTTTTTCCTTTTTTTGAAAATTTAAAAATGTAAAACTTTTTAGGGCAGCAATTTTTTCTATGAAAATTTAAACATCAATCTTTTCAAAAACCAACATTTGTAGCTTAAAAAGTTTTTGCTCATTTTCATTTCTATAAAGTTCTTTTTAAGTAGGTAAATATTATTAACTAAAAGTCTTAAAAGATTAATTCAAATGAAAGCAAAATATTTCTTTTTGCATGCATTTTATTAAGAAAGCAAAAAGTTTTTTTTCAGCTAGCTTTTAACAGTTCTTAAAAGAAACTCAAAGACATGAGCAAAAAATTTCTTTTTAAAGATTTTCTAACAAACTTAAAGTACAATCATTAACCTCATTCAATCTAATCTGCACTAAGCTCTTCTTCGCATTTTATCTTCATATCATCGATTAAACAATCGGACATTAAGCTAAATACGGTCATTTAATGATAAAGCAAAGTCCATTAATGTAATCATAAAAAATTGTTCTTCTTTTTTTTCATCGTATTTCGTATTCTTTCTATTTTCATTGAGATTTAGTGTCTTTCATGACAATTGTCACAATCTATATCTCATTTAATTAATCAAAAAAGTAAATTGCTTGAATGAAAGAAAAAATGAAGAAAAAGGTCAAGAAGAGATTATGAAAAAATAAGAATTTTTAATAAATTTAATTTATATATGTTGAGGTTTAAGGAAGGACTCAAAGAAAATGAAAGCAGAGGGTTTTGGAACTGAATTTTAATTGGATTATTGAGACTTAAGAAACTCATTTGAATAAATCTCATTGCAGAATATTGAAAGTGATTTTGATTTAATTAAATTTTTGACTTTTTATAATAATTAAAGTCAGGCAATTCTTAATTGTGTGATTTAAATTTTTGCTAATTTTTATAATTTAATTGCGTTTAAGAATGATTGAAATTATTTAGGGTTTGGATCTTGCATACATATTTACTTGATGTGCGCATATTTTTATCAAGTTGGTTTTAAGTTGACTTAAACAAAAATGTCTTTAATTCATTCAGATTGGATTTAAATCAATTAAAATACATAGTAATTTAAAGAATCTTTGACTTCCATACAAATTTAGAGAATTTCAAATAAATTAAATAAAATCTGAATGAATAAAAGACAGTTTTGTGTAATTCAACTTGAAAACAACTTGACAAAAAATATGCGCATATCAAGTAAAATATGCATTCAAGTCCGAACCCTAAAATAATCAAATTAATAATACAGATGTTACAAACTCGAATTTTGCTTAGATCTAAAAGTTATTTAAATTTACACAAGAAAGGTTTTATGATTTTTGTGTCATTTTAGTTATAAAATCAAATACAGGAAAAATTATTCTCAGTCTTAAATAAGTAGCAGACAACGGCAGTAAATAAATGTGTTTAATTACATCAGTTACTTTATTACTTTTCACATTAACAAAATGTTTATGGCCATCTTACCTCTCTTTCATTATCTTCTTCCAGTTTCTGAAACAAGAAGCCGCCAGCGACACAGTACAGCACCACGAGTGCGATAAGTGTGACGTGCGAAAAGACATAAGAAAAAATCTTCCAAGAAACACATATACAAGTTAAACATTTTCCACGTGGTGGCGGTTCTTCCCGTTCATATCTATTGCTTCGCATTGACATTTTGCTTCACTTCACTCAATACTTGTCACTTAGTGTCACTTATCAAGAGTTTCTTTTTTCACTCCCTTCGCGCTTTCCTTAATTTTCACTCAGATTGTCACACATTCCTCACAAAATCATATACATACACAAAATTGATTTTTTTTGTCTTCTTGTGCTTTATGGAAATCTCAATGATGCCATATTGAGTGCTCTTTCTTTTCTCTATCCTAACAGCATCATATTGTCACGGATGTTTGATTTTGATGATGCCACTTCTCGCTTTTCTACATACATACACTTGTGAGTAAAAATTTTTTTTTTCAAATATACCGGAAAAAATGGCAACACCATGAAAATTATGAAAATCATGCTCACACTGTGGTGATGTGAATTTAAATGGATATAAAAAAGGATTTTTCTCTCTTTTTTCCCTTCTTTCTTTCTTTTTTATGAGTGAATAATGACATGTGATGTATGCGATTAGATGGTACATGAGCTAAAGAACTGCGAACTCTTCCTTTATTTAAAACATGATTTCACATGTGTTGTTGTTATGCTAATTGATAACATTAAAATGTAAATTGACGATGACGGACACAGTTAGTTTTTTAGCACTCTCAATGTATTTTTTTTTTTTTTTTGATAAAGTGGAAAAAAGTTTTATGCAATGTAATTTGTTAAAATTTTTTTTTAACTGCATTCATGCTGTTGCTGTTACGCTCAAAATAAAACTTTTTTTCGAAGTGAGAGTTGAAAAGTTTTATGATAGTTGAGCTGGAATTTGTATGATAGTGAGATTTTTAGCGAGGAATTAGTTTTTGACTAAGTTAATTTGTTGTGCCAAAAGTTTCTGTGACAATTTTTTTGTTAGTCATGTGTTAAATCAATGAAAATATAATAAAATCATTTATATTTTAGAAAATTTTATCATAAAAATACTGGTACTTTCACTCGATGATTTTGACGGTTGAAAATTTCATTTCAAAAGCGATTTTCACACCCCTTTTCGAAATTTGTTTAAATTTTCGAATCTTTCGAAATAAATTTATAAAAAAAAATGTTTGCAAAAAGATCAGAATTATTAATTATTAATAGTTTTCCCTGTAAAGCAATGTTTGGTTTATTGAAATAATATTAACATCAATAACTATTAATAATTAATTAGATGTTGATATTTAAAATTTTTGTCAACAATATTTTTTCAGTTCAAACCCTGATTCAAACAATTTCGAGAAAAACAGTTTTTCAAAAAAAAGCCCCTAACGGTCATGTGAAACTACCAGAATAAAAATATTTCCATTATTTAAAAAATAAATTTTAATCAAATTTCAATTCAAAACTTTGTTTATTTTACACATCACTTCATCTCATTAAGTATTAAAGACTCTTTAGAAGTTTAATTTTCGTCAAACATGTGAGTAAATATGCAAATCTCATTACCACATTCGCAAAGTGTGCAAGAAAAATATTTACAAAACTTCCGTTCAATGTTAATTTTACCACCACCATAACTGTTTACTCATCGCTCGAAATAATTCAAAATGTCAAGCAAATGAGAAAAAGAGAAAGAGAGAGAGAGAGAAAAGCTCGCACGTTTTATTGGCGTAATTCTTAGTGAGTAAGTAATTTTATGCCGCAGTCTCTAATTGTGTCTTCTTAACGCAGCATAAGCGAAAGCAAACGAGAAAGAAGAGGAAAAACAAATCATAATTAATTAATTAATTTTTGTCTTGTATTACACAATATGTCTGAAGCGTCTTCGTATCTAAATTGGATTTTTTTCTTCCTCTCTGTCTCTTTATTTGGGAAGTTTTCCAGCAACACAAGGACAAAGAGAAAAAGTGAGAAATTGCCGCATTGTCGTAAATAATTAATTGTTTAATGCTGCTAGCAATGTGCAAAATGAGGTGACTTACTGAGCTAATTTTTTGGACTAGAAGCATATAATATACGATTATGACTATGAAATTCAAGACCTTTCATAAATTTTCATCTTTAAAGACATGTACATATAAAGCTTCATTAAAAGGATGTAAATCTTTAAAAACAAACTTCAATTCAGTAATTTTCTTTAATATATTTATAGCTCTTTTCATAACATTTCATCATGAAAAGAAAATTCACATGGGAAAAATTCAATTTGAATCAAACATAAAAGAGTGAAATGCAAAAAACTCATTAAACTAACGAGAGAGAAAATTATGAGAGATTTCATGCATGAAATTATTTCAATGGTTTTCAGTTGACTTTTTTAATGAGCTTGATTGCCTCCATTGAATTATATATGAAATAAGAAAATATAATTAGTAAACGGAAAAGGATTTTAATTGAGCAAAAAATTCAATGAATGGACAACTTGAATGGAACTAAGGTTTATTCTATAAATGAATTCAATTATTCTTGAAATTTCTAATTTGTAAACAACTCTATTATTTTCACAATCCATTGACTTTAAGTTTCCTTTAAAGCATACAAAAGAAAAGACAATAAAAATCATTTCAATCCACCCAGAAGCATCTTGACATTAAGCAGAACACAAAATAATAAAAATTCAATTCACACATAAGCACAAAAGCACGTGTAATGAACTCATTAAATGATTCAAGAGATAAAGAAATGGCGCAATTAGTGATAATATTCATCGCATTAATTCTCACACTCTGTTATGTTGATGATGATTGTCAATTTAGCTAAAATTACACAACACACTTTTAATTTGCATCAATTATTGTAGTAAGATGTTATAAACATTAATTTTTATTGTTTTTTTCCAAAAAGAAGGTAAAAAGAAAAAAAAATCCATAAATATTATTTTTAAGTAAAATTGGCATGTGCCAGTTATAAAGGACAGACGAGTATAAACAATTCATGCAAAAGATTGAGAGCAAACGGAGAAGAAAGAAAGAGAAAAAAATCTTTTAAGATATTTTTGTTTTTCCACACACATGTGAGCGGTGGCAGCAGAATGATGAAAAATTATAAATATACACAGAAAAAGTTCTCTGAGTACTCTCAATTTATATCTTCTTGTGTGCTCCCTCTGAGCAAACCGGCATGATGAGAAAATTTTTCTTCTTTTTCTTTTTATGAATATTGAGAATTTTTTATATTAAAAATTGAAAAATTTACTTTTATTCTTTATGTTTTGAGATTTTTTTAGTTTGAATTTTTTTTCACTAAAGATTTTTAAACTTTTTCTCACAATTTTAGATTGTTTAAAACTTTAAACTTGATTTCTCCAGTGATTTTAACTCAAAATTCGCTTGATTTTCACACGATCGTCGTTGAGACACTGAAAAATAGGAAAGAAAGAAAATTTTTGAGTTCAGAGAAGATCTCATTCTGAGCATATATTTTTTTCTCTCTTCTACTTCTTCTGTATTGGTGAGAACTTCAAATAGGAAAAATCTCTCAAAAGTCAAATTGAGTTTATAATATTTTGAAAAGAAAATGAAAACCACATAGGAAGTGCTGATAGAATCACCAATAAAAGTTTCACTCGAAAAAGAAATATCATTGAGCTGCACCATGGGAATTTTTTAGTAGAGTTTTTGTTAAATTGAAAACAGAAGATTAATTTATATTGAAGAAAAAATTGATTATGTTTTGAAAGAAGGAAAGAAAGTTAATAAAATTTATCAATTTATTTTTTACAAACTTATCAGTGATTGATTTATTTTAAACTAAGAAAAATTTAAAATAATTTTTTTAATTAACGGTCAAATAAAATTCAAAATTGGTGTTTTGTTTACATTTTGAATTTTTTTAAATTCAGATGCTTTACTAATATTAAATGCTAGCAAATATCAATTAGTATGATAAAAGAACATGATGACTCAATATCAAAAATTTTAAATTTTGTCTACATTTATAAAGATAATTTTCAGCTTTATTTCATCATTCATCAACTATCAGACATCTAAATATCAACATGGCTTGACTAATTGAATTATTGCTAAGTTAACAACATGAAAATTCATTTATTAACTTTCCAAATAAAGCACAACCTTCATGCATTTATGTGAGGGAAAAGTTTTAATGAGAGTTTCTACTTACAAGCACATCATTCAATAATAATTCATGGGTCAATAATTTTTTCCTCACAAATAGACAGAAATTCCAAATAAAGTGACATATGTATGTCACTGATTGGAAACGATAAAAGTAAAGAAGGATGGCAATCAAACTTTTGCCTTTTTGCCAACTCACTTAAAAACAATTGCCCAAAACATCAATTAATCACTCCCACTGGGCAGTAATAACTTGAGGTTTGCTATCAAATTCAGAGAGAAAAAGTTTCATTTCGAATGTTGAATTCATAATTAGTAACGTAAATGAAAATAATGACGAGTTGCCCAGCTTCAATTCATTATATTGTGACCCGAGATTTATTGATTTCTAAGCTGACGAAATAAAATTCTATTTCTACTCCATGTTGCGGGCCAATTTTCTCTCGTTCTATTTTTATATTCCAAATCGAATGAGAAAAGTTGATTTTATTGTTTCACATTTCCATTTTGTAATTTTTATGCATGCATAATGATGATGATGAATAAATAAAGACGCAAATAATTAAATCTTAATTTAAATTTTGTTTTTATTGATCAAAAAGTTTTAATTTTATACAAAACCTGTAGCTAAAAGATTGCTATTAATCTTGATCAATTGTCTAATTAATAAAAATCATCTGAAATTTACCTGTAAGAAAGCATAAAAGCAAGAAAAATTTCTATTCCTTTTTGCTTATTTGCCATTCAATTTCTATAGTAAGAAAGATTGAACGTGCATTGAATATCCATTTGATGATTATTATTGGTTTGAGATTATTATCAAGATTCAGGCATTTTTTCACCTTCATTCTATTTTTTCATATCGCCTTTTTTGATGCGTGAAGAATGAAAGTTATGGAAGTGAAAAGGTAAAAAGGAAAAAGAAAGAAAAAGGGTAAGAATGAAAATAAATCTCGTAGGCAGAAGAATGAAAATAATTTTCTGCAGCTGATAAGAAAAATGCCTTTTATCGAAGGCGAAACAAGAGAGCATGAGTGAGTGAGTTGGTAAGAAAATTCCATTTCGGCAATACAAATTTCCATTTCTTTCTAAGTGCTTATCATAAATCAATTGAAATGGAGTGTATGTGGTGGTGGTTTGATCTTTTTTGATGATGTTGTAGTATGAGAATATTCAGATGAGCTTAAATTTGAATTTCAATCACTATATGACTTTTTCAGCTGAAATAAAAATGTTGAAACGCAAAAGAATTTTTTGGTATTAATTAAAATTTTTCTTTATTTTTTAGCAATTTTTTTACTGAAAATTTTCTATCAATTTTTTATCACATTAATAAATTAATTTTTTTGTTTATTAATCATAGACAATTAATTTTAAATCTTCTTGGACTTGTTTTTAGAATTTTACTTTCAATTTCTTGATTATTATTATCATAATGAGAAGTAATTAATTTGAATTATTTTTAATTTTTTTACAATAAAAAACTTGTTTTTAAGCAGAGAAAAATTTGCGATCAAAAGTTATTCGCATTAAAATTTGAAAAATCATTTTTTTATGTTTAACAATTCTTTGTTAAAATTCCATCTTTAACTGTTTAATGGTAAAAAATTCCCCTATTAGTCTTTTAGTAGATTTCTTCCAATCTTACATTTCTACATACTCTCATTTTTTCGCATAATGGAACTTTTTATATTCATTTCAATTAGTACAAAAAGTTAGTGAACGAAAGCGACATTTTTGATGAAAAATCAAAATTGGTATAAGTAATAAAAGCTATTTTGACCTTATTAGCACAAAAGTGCCGCATTCGCAAATTGAACTTAAAAATTATGTAACAATAAAAAAATTCTGAATACTTCGTTCGATTTCTTCTTCGTCTGGTTGAATGATTTTATGATTTATCTTAAAGTGTTCTGACTCTATCATAAATATCCTGCTGTATAATCGCTGTATCAACGCAATGGTTTCATCTCAATGGAATTAAATGGTCCCCAAATAAATAAAATATCTGGTTTAACTCCTATAAAAGGCAACCATAGGAGATACAAGCTGGCTAATTTGAAATTTATTTATACGGCAGCAATGAAAAAGTTTTTATTTATTTATGTGAATGTGTGTTGATTTAATTTAAGTTTTATAGTCGAAATGGTTCTCGTTTATCCATCGGCGTTGTACCGCGCGATGAACGTTGTCTGTCATATTGTGGCTCTACACTTCCCTTCCTTGGCGTCTGCATTCCTGATGGAGTTGATGATCCACTCAAGTTTCGCCTAGTTTTTGAAATAAAAATTAGGATAAGAAATTTATGTTTTAATAAACTTTTTTTATAAGCAAAAGAGGTTAATTTTATTAGCTTTTTAAAGAATCTGAAAAGTTTAACAAAAATTTCATATTCTTTAAAATCATTTTGTAATCAAAACAACAAAATAAAGCAAACAAAAAACATAAAAACTCTTGTTTTTGTCTAAAGAAATGTTGTGAATTTATTTTTTTGTAAATATGTTGTGTTGGCCTAATAATGTAAATTGTGAAAAATTTATTGCAAAAATGAAGCTTACAATAATTTAAAATTCTTCGAAACTTAAAAAAATTTAAAGAAAAATACAAATAAAATATAAAGCAAAATTATAACTTTTTTCTTTTATCAGATTTTTAAGTTTGAAAACTATTCGATTTTGAATTTACAATTTCAAAAAGTTCAATAAGCAAACATAAAAAACTTTTTTAGACTAGACAAAAAATGTCAAAGTAGAAAATAAAAATGTCAAAACTATGTGTGCATCGTCTTTGAGTTAAAAGAAATAAAAAAGCAGAGTGCAAACACAAACCATATTGAAAAATGATAAATTTATTCTCGTTATTCAATTTTAAATGTGTCATAAGTAATTGAATTTCTTTCTTAGCACACAATGAGTAAAATGAAATTTTTCATAACGAATGAATGAGCTCGAAAATGTCATTTTACACATACGACATGTAATCTATTGAATAGTGTGCATATGAATCGATCAATCACAAAAAAGTTGGATTGAGTGAATGAAAATTTCAATTCCAAATGCAATTCTTTTGCATCAAAATTGAATTTTTTCTTTCTTTATGCACATTTTAAAATATGATGAAAAATGTATAATTCAATGAAGTGAAATCATGATATTTAAGTGAATTGAAATTGAAACTGAATTGGAATAAAAACTTCATGTGCATAATTCTCTTTTTATATTTAAGTTATGACCTTTTGACTTTATGAATTGTTATCATCATCGGCAAAGAAATTTAATTTTGAAATTCTATTTAAAAGCCATCGGCTGTGCGTGTGTATGAGATAAAAAAATTCATCATCATGATTCGCTTGAACAACAATAACAGCAGTATTAGAATAAGAAGAGAAATAGAAAAAGTTTTGCTGATGAATCGACTTCAAAACAACGAAAGACACACACAAAAGCCAAAAGCACAAAAGACGCAGATGATAAATGGACATTCATGTTTTATGGTTGTGCTGAGGGATGAAAAAATCCATAAGAGAGAGTGAATCGAGCATTGTTATTGTTATTGTTCGGTGACTATCTGCTGGCCAAGTGAAGCTTTTGAAAAAAAAACATTTCAAAGCGTTGCATTGAAGACTGAGAGATGAAAAAAAAAACTTAATTTTCAATGAATGGTAAATTGTATTGAATGAGCAATGATGATGATAACAATGAAGGCGAGAAAAAGCAAAACAACGTTATGTGTGCTGTAGTAGTATTCTTTCATTCATAGAAAGAAGGAAATAAGCTCACTTGGAAAAATGAAAATATTTTCTCAACAAACACAAAGACAGATAAAGCTACTGAAAAATATGTCTATTGTATCATATTGACTGCTATGTGAATGTGTGTATGAATGTAACAAAACAAAACAAAATCAAGGTAAACACACAAAACACTTTTTTTATAGAATTCTTTACCCAGCAGCTGACGATGAATTGGAGAGATTTGAATGCTGTCTAACTGGAATCCGGGATGGTCGACTGCAATTGCATTTCATTATTCAATGAGTAGCAAGAGAGAAGAAAGAAAAAGATAAATAAATAAATAGAAATGTTAAGCTTTCCATTCATTTTGCTTCAATTGTCAATATCGAGCTTTATGAGAATGAAAGATTGCAAAAAATATGAAAAAGGGGAGGAATAAAGGGGATAGATTATGTCATTGTATTTTTATCTTGTTGTAGTTTTCCAATGGAAATAAATGAAATTGGTTTGGATTAAATAATCTGACAGATTGCATGGATGAATAAATTGTGATTGAAATTGCTGACTTTAGTTGAAAATTTTTTTATTCTTTTGTAATATTTTTAAAGACAAAATTGATTTAAAATTTATTTCATCCCAAAAGTCAGTTTCATTTAAAGAATAGTTCTAATTAACTCATATCATCAGTTTACACACATTCCATACTTTAAGAAGATTAAGTTGGTTTTTTTTTTGCTTTTTGACGTTGAAAAATTCCATATCTATGCCTGCACATATTTACCCAATAATCCCTTACCCACAACTTGAAGTGAGAGAAAGTTTTAAATTACTTTTCATGATTGCCCTTGTCAAGGCTTGAAAATCTCTTTAAATTTTGTTAATTTAGTTAATTAAAGAAGTTTTTAGTAGAGAATTTACTATACCTTGGAGTCGGAAGTCCTGTTAATGTCGGTATACTCGATGATCGACTCATTCCGTTGCCATTCCTATTAGTTATTTAGTTTTTGATTTTATGAGTGAATTTTGAAAATTTATTTCAAAAGTTAATTAAATTAAGGAGTTAAGGAGAATGAGGATAGAATTTAAGAATGTTATGTTGATGATTTAAAGTGACTTTTACAATAAGTAAAAGTTTTTACCTTTGTGGTGCTGGACTAGCTGATCCTGATTGTGGTTGTGTTGAACCATTTGATTTTGTTGCAGAGCCAACTGACAGTCGTACAGGTCGTGATGGTGTCGATGAAAGAACTCTTCGTGTTGGTATTCTCGTGGGTGTTCCATCATCTTTATTACACAAATAAATTATTAATAAGCTGCACAATCATAAAATATTTTTGAACTTACCATTGCTATTTAGTGAAAGATTTGAGCCATGTCTTGAGCCACTGCGACTCAATGGTCGAGAGTTTGGTTTTGAGTTGCCACGTGAGCCACCGGGAGTAATTCCAGTTCTAAACAGTGAATCATTAATGAGAGTCAATAAAGCAAAAAAAGTTTAATAACTTACCTCAAACCAACTGACGACTTTCTTGGAGTATATCCACGTGAGCTGTTGCCCTCATTATCACTTAGAGAATCTGGCGTCGATGCTGACAGTGATGATCGCGACGGACGTGACATTGCCATGGATCTCGATGAACGCTCACGTACCTAAACAAAGTTATGAAAGCGAAGTGAAAATGAAGGAAGAAGCAGAAAAAAAATTAATTAAAAAATTTTCCATTTCATTTTTCTTTTCTTATTCGCATGTCTTTTGTGTTTGGAAGGAGACTGAACAGAAAAAAATAATGAAAATTGAATCAACGAACAGCAGAAATGGCAAAAAAACATTTAGAATTCAACAGAGAAGATTAAAGTGCGAACTTTTGCTCTAGATGGTTGGTTGGAAAATTGACATTGACAGCAGTGGTGGAATCACGATTGAAATTGCATTAGTTGGTGAGAAAATTAAATGAGATGTTTATCTAATGAAAGGTAGATAGAAAATGTTTTCTTATTCATTAAAAATTTAAAGGGAAAGCTCTTAATGAAATTAAATGGAACAAACGAAATTTAATATATTGTTGATAATCACTGAGAGAGAGATGCTTTTAAATCTTCACACCTTTTTGCACAGTGAAAATTTCATCAAAATCTCGTCTTTCTTTTATCTCACTTGGTAGAGAATAATCCTAAGCTAAAGCTTCTTTTGAATAAAAGTAAATGAATGTAAGTAAAAATGAGAAGATAAAAAAAAATTAATCTCATGTAATTAGAGACCATTTCTTTCTGCTCATCATTTCATTCATCGTAGTCATAGTCGTCTCTGAGACTGAAGATTAAATACACAATTTGATATTGAAGAGGAAGAATAATGAGGTTGTATTAAATGGTTCGTGTTTTTCTTTCTCTTTTTTTGTTGTCTACAAGACTGTGAATGCAGAATGATTGAGGGGACAACTAGGAAAAATCACTCGCTTCCCATTAGCCATGAATCCTCCTTTCACTTATCATATAAATTGTGAATGACTTCCATCTTATTTCCTCTTTTTCTTCAATTCTTTTTTCCATTCTGATGAGTGGGAATTACGAGCAATCGATTATGAAATAATACAACATAAATCTTTATGTGTGCGGCAAAAAAGTTTTTTGGTTTTCGCATTCAACCGGAAAAAGTTCTTTTTAGTCTTTCTGTGCACATCAAAATAAATAAATAAATAAACAGAGAAGAGAAGTGAGTTGAATTGATAGACATGACAACGATTGGTGGAAGGAAGAAGAAAAACTGCACAATATCCTGAAATTTATGCTCTTTTTTTGTATATGCTGTGAAACTTTCGGATCTTGTTTATCTGTGTTTTGACATTCAATGACAGTGATAATGGTTGTGATTGCACAATATGAGCTTGTTTCTGTTTGTTGTTGGAAGTTTTTAAATTTTCTAAGTTCAAGAAAATTCAATGACTAATTTTAAATTTGGTGTACAAACAATGCTTTAAATTCTATAAACTTTATCCATTTAAACATCAATAAAAATCAAGAGAGAAAAACCAACTGTTTTTGATTAAATCATAAATCTCATCCATAGAGACACAAAATCACCCATAGTAGCAATAATAATCATAAAAGTAATCAGTGGATAGCTCGAGGATACTCACACAGTAGAGGAGAAAAAGAAGTGACAGATAAAAATGATTTTAACTTACCCAATGCGTCGAAGGATGACAATGCGCTGCATGTGGACTTAATGGCGTCGATCGACTACCACCGCGTATAAAAGCTGTGCCATGTGAAGTTACATGTAAAGGATATGTGCATGGCAAATCACCTTGAGCACGCAATTGCTCAAATATTGGCATTAACTCAGCAAGATGTTCTTCAGCTAAAGATTTCACATAAAAATTGTGAATTTTTTCAGTGCGAAGAATAAGAAGAAGTAAAGAATGAAAGCATTGAGTAATTATGACACTTTTTGATAGTGCCCAGCCCCTATCAACAGTTTTAATGGATCATTTAATTCACTCGAGTTATACGCGCCATTGATTTTATTAACAAACTTTTATTTCGCATTTTCTACACTTTGATTAAATTTTTTTTCAGTAACAAAAACAACAACAATATCGTAAATTGGCTATTGGTAACTTTTTTTTAAAATTGATTGCAAGATATATTTCATGAGATGGAGAAGGAAGAGAGAAGGAAAATGTAAGGATGAAAAAGCCATTTCAGATAATAGATGTATTTTAGGCTTGTTGAAAGGACAGAAAACTTTAATCCCAACACTCTTTCAAAAAAAAAGAGCGAGGATTAAACTTGTCCACACACTTTTTTTCTTCATGATGAACATCGTCATCATTCGCAAAAAATGTTGAACAATTGAATTGGATTTGAAAATGTTGATGCGAATATTTTTGCTGATTCACAGTTGAAGAGTTTTCTGTGACAATTGTGGCATGTTTTTGAGCGCTTAATTGCGCTTGATTTTACGGGTTGTTGTTAGGAAATAAAAAAGCTTATTTTTTGAATATTTTCATCGCTTCGATAAGCTGTTGGAAGCTTTTATTTTTAAAAGTATTTAATTGATTATTGAAATGGAAAAATTTTTTCTTTTTTTCTTAATTTAAAGTCAGACAACTTTAAAAAAAAGAAGAAGAAAAAAGTCAGCATACGCAAAAACCACACTCATAAAAAGCATGAAAAGATTTCGCAATAAAACTTTTTTTTCTCGTTTCGCTCATAAAGAAGAATGAGTGAGTAAGGGAGAAAATAAACAGGGGACGATGGGGCAGTGAATGTGTAGTGGTTGGTTTTTTGGATGAGTGAGTGAGAATGAAAAAACATCAAGAACAACACAAAAAAGCAAACAATGAAATGTACATCATCATATTGCACAAAAAAAATAAAACTTTTCGCAAAAGCACCCAAAAAATGAAAAATGATATTTAACAGAAATAAAATCATGCAAAAAACCGCAAACAGCAACATAAAAAAAAATTATATGAAAGAGACGAGAAGAAATGACAGAAAAAAAGCTTTCTATTCTATTGCTTTTCGTCCTCTACTCGTGGTCATTATCATATAACAAAAAAAATACATAAGAATGCATAAACCATATGTGTGAGATTCATTCCAATTTGCAGACATAGAACAGCATGAACACAAACAACAAATAAAAAACAACTAGCAAAAAATATCTAATTCTACCTTACCTTACCTTTTAACTCATAATACTGTGCATTAAAATGTATGAATAATGTGTGCATTTTAATATCAATTTTCTCACAGTGCTTGCAGCACTTTTATACATATTTATACGAAAATGATGAAGAGAAAAGATTTTTTTGTTTTTTGGTGCGGTAGGAAAAAAGACAGAGAGAAAAGATTTCACCTAAGCCGCAAATTTCTATTTGAATAAATACAAAAAATTTATGCTTATGAGGAAGACGCAAACCATCATGTATTTTCATTTAAAAATTTAAACTAAAAAAAGCACCATAAAATAGTTTTGTGCTTAACTATGGTAAAAGAATATATAAAGAAAAAAGACAGGGGAAAAAGCTTTATCTTTCCTTCCACAAAAGAGCTTAAGACTAAAAACTATAAACTAAACAACTAAATTTACCTTCACAATTGGCCCTTGCGTTGGCAATGGCGATCCATTCTGACTTGGCGATTGCGGAGTAAGCGATAAGCGCGGTTTGAAAGCTGTCATACTTTGTGACACACCGTCAGCCAGAATGAATTGTTCACGTAGTTCAATGTTGGTGCGTCCCTTGGCTAATGTTTTTTTTCAGTTAATTTACATGAGTATTTTTTTGCGGTTGTGTGTGACAAACACAAATGGTGAAGTAGGCAATATTTTTTAGATTTTTACACACAAGCCGAAACGCGCGCAAATTAATCCACAACAACAACAAAAAATTACGCGAGTAACAAAATGAAATTATAATCACAAAGTTGGCATAAATGATGATGATGATGATTGGTGGTATATGTGTATTTATGGATATTGTAAAGAATAGAGTGGTTTTGTGTATTTATAAATATTTGAGCCAACCAGGTAATTTTTTTTGTTTGTTGGGTTAAAGAAGAAAGAAAAAAACAAAAAAATCGAATTAAGTTAAAAATAAATTTTTAAATGACAAAAATTAACAAAACAAACACATTTTAAATTGAGAATTGAATGCATGAATGCACAAATGCAATCATCATGATGCATGTAAAGCTTGCAGCATTTTCATTTACTCAATTCTCAATTTAACACAACAATAAATAAAATTTTTATGGAGAACGAGAAAAGAAAATAATTTTTTTTGCCTTTATCATATTAAACGAGTGTGACGAACAAATTGGAAAATATAATAATTAAAAATAATGGATATGTAAAAGAGCAAGAGATACAGAGAAATTTCTCTTTTATTTAAATGTGCAGCAATGAATAAATTTTTTTATTGAAACTTGTATCGACTTTTATGATGATGAGTTTTGTGAACTAAAATTAATTCGATTAAAAAGTATGCGAAAAAATGTCATTTATATCCAATTTAAAGCTCAACTTTTCCTTTGATGCTTTTATATCTTTTTGTGCCATCAACTCAATAAAACTCTTTTTAAATTGATGTAACATTTTTTTCTTGAAGTTTGTCGCAATTTCAGTAAATGTAATTTGATGATACTCAAAAAAGACTCGGTGAAAATTCTTTATCTATGATTTAAGCAATTCGAATATTGCAGTAGCATTTCTTTGCTTCCTTTTTACTCTTTCAGTTGCTTGCACATATGTGCAATTGAATTTGCAGTGAAAATAACATTGTGCTTTTATTGAAAAACAAGTAGAATGCATTGAAACATGCACTTTCTTTCTCAATGTACTTGAGCATTCAATTGAAAACAAAATGAGAATTTTAGATTTTTTGGTTTCTTTACCTCTTTCACTTATCGATAAAGAAAGAAATGTTTCAAATCAATTCTAACTACTTCACAATTTCCAAAGTAAAGCATCAACATCTCATTTTTGTAGAAAATTTATTCAACTGCAATTTTCGTTAAAGTAGAAAGTAGATAAGAATTTTCCTTCTCAACGAGTTTTCTTCCTCAATTTGTTCACATTTCTCCAATTTGTTCTCTTATTATCTGGAAAGCAAAATTCTTTTTCTTTTCTCTCCTCGATGTTCTTAATGTTTAGCAAGAAAAAGTAAAAATTGTGCATTTGAAAAATAAAATTTTTTATAACTCATTTGTGCATACAAAGCTATGAGACATGATTAAATGAAAATTGTGAAAATTATCATCAAGAGCTAAAGCTAGAGCAAGTTAATTTTAAAAAATCTAATAATACAATTTGCTCTAGTATCAAATATAATCCAATATTCACAGTCTCTCGCAATGATATTAGCACTTTGTACAGCACAAACATTGACAATAACAATAATAAAAAAATCATAAAAGACAGTCTACAATAACAACAACAAAAATAATATAGCAACCACTAAAAAATGCCAAACAGATATGAGAGAGTTATAAAATGTTTAAATTATACAATTTATCTACACTATATTTTGCTGATGCATGCAAAAGTGAGGCAAAACATTAATTGGCATGTTCATATACATATGATAGAGAAAGGTAAAAATGGTATATTGATTAAATTGTTATATATGTTTAATGTTATGGGATTAATAAACCTTCACCTCCACTACCTCACCTTACACATGGCATCATCAATGTGAACCAAATACACAAAATATATACATTTAAAATTTAAAAGAGAATACTTTAAAATTAAAAACATTGCAGGCATCACATACACACATTCAGATAAACAACAACAACAAAATAATTTCATAAAGATAGGGGCAGGTGTATGGAAAAGAAAAAATTGGATTATCTCATGAATATTTAATTTGTATGCTTCAACTATTAAATCACCATCAAATATTCATGCGAGAAAACTTTTTTTCGTTATTCAACTCTTTTCACATTATCATGAAGGAAAGTGGAATGAGATTTTTTTGTTTGGATTATTTTTTAGGTAGAAAACATTTTGCCAGCATATCACCACACAAAAAGTGTGTTTAAATATAAACAATAACACTGATAAGGCGGAGAAAATCTTGGTTTTTGCTTAAATCAACTAAATAGCTTTCTTGCTCTTCTATTGTGAGGAAAATTTATAGAAGCAAATCGAGGGAGGTGAAATTCACAAATTATTCTGAGATAAACATAACATGGCAGACTTTATTTTTTGTGCAGAATCAGGAAGAATCAGAATCACAATTTTTGGTTTAATCCTCTAGGGTAAAAGATTTGTAGCTATTTATTATCGAATTGTGAATGGAAAAAAGGTTAAAATTTTCAATTAGCTTTCCAACTAATTTGTCAAAAATAAACAAATTATTGTGGTGATAAATCTGGCAAAATTTTAATATTCAGGAAGAAAGGGAGGGATTAAAAATATGAAAAGTCAACTAAAAAATTTACTAATAACTCAAATCAACATTTTATTATTAAAAACAAAAATTTTCACATTGCAAACACAGGAAAAAAAATATAATTGAAAAAAAGAAATAATCTCTGAGTAGATAGTGCAATCATTATTAGCTGTCGAATCAATTATTTAACGAGCCATGAGGATAAAATTTGATATTTATGAAATTTCATGTATCATTCAATTGTTTTAATGCGTTGCATGAATTTGATGGAAATTTGATTTCAAAATGAATGAAATATGAAAATCCTCAAATGCACTCAATAAAATGTTAGTGAAATTCAAAAATAATTCCCCATCAACAACTTCACTCGAATAAAAGAAATTCAAGCTTCATTGCATCAAAAATATTTTCATAATTCCTTTTCTATATGCTTTATTTTCGTGTTTGAAATTCATAACAATTTCAGTTGTACTTCAATTATCGACTCAATCGAGTCATAAAAATATACAACAAAAATAAAATTCTTCTGCAGAAAATTGATTTTTCTGTACTACAATACTTTTTTAAATAAGATGACGGCTTCATAATAGAAGAAAGAGAGGAGTGAAATGAAGGGGAGTTTACTTATTGAGCAGAAGACTCATTGATTCAGCCTTAGGCTTATAATAATGATTCAATCTACATTTGAGATTTTGTGCTATATGTGTTTTCCACACGGGTAATTCCTTACACAGGATGCAACATTTCTCATGTTGTTCAGGTACAGATGGATCAGGAATGGGAAGTACAAGAGCAACTGATTATTTTTTTTCATATATTTATTTTGCATGCAATGTTTTTTAAAGTCACAAACACACACATTTATATATTGAAATTGTGGTACGTGGAAGAGGGAAAAAAAGATTGAAATATGTGAAAATAAAATAATGAGCGGGTCAAAAATGAACGAAAAATAACAAAAACAAAATTTAATCGAACATTTGTGTAATCGAATTATTTGCGGTTAATTGGTTGTTGATCAGTAGTTGTTACGTTCATCCCGGGATATAAATTGGGTTAATTTTCAATGATTTTTATATTGCAATATCACAGAAATATGTTGAAATCAATGCACATTAATTTTTCAATTTTTTTAAATTTTTTGCAGGAATAAAAAAGAAGAAAATGAAGAGAAAAAAAAATGTTTTTTGATTAGTGTAAAAAGTTCTCTTAATTGAGCAACAAGAATAAAAAAATTCGCAACAGATTTAATTATTATTAAATTATATAGCGAGCATTTATGAGATTAACATTATTAATTATTAATAATTTGTTATGAAATTCGGCATAAATTATTCATTTTGATTGGCAACAATGAGAAATAAATTTTTTGTTATGAAACAGAAAGCAATTTAATTATAAACAAGAGGAAAAATGACTTTCATTATCAATATACACTCATAATTATGTAAAATGTTGAAAAGTCCATTAAAAATAAATTGATTGACTTTCTGAATATTTTAATTAGAGGTTTTTTCTATAAAAAGATTGCAAAAAAAAACCTAAATTTGTACCAATCAAAAATCAAATAATTTACCCAAAAATTTCCTTTTTCATTAAATTTCATTTTCTTTGGTTATACAATCACATATCAAAGCTAAAAAATTATCACAAATTTGTTATTGCGGTGGGAACAAATAAAAGAGTTATTAAATTTGTTAATAAAAACAATCATTATTAAAATTATTAGTCGTCTTTTTTTGTTTGTTTTTCGAGTTAAATGACCATTTTCCTAAATTTTAATTTTATTTTGTGGGCTTGGCATCTTTTACGTTCGCGAGAAACGTTTTTTTCGCTTAAATATCAACTTTTTCTCGACAAATTTCTTTTGAAAAGGCAAAATTAGATGAGTTTGCAATAACATACCTCGACAGGGATCATTTTTGATCAAGAATTCATCCAATGCCACCCAGCCACCACCAACACGAACCATAACTGTACTTCTGAGAATTCTGACCAATCTGAGTTTCTGACTGTCACCAAACTGTTGGAAAAAATGTTGAAACATTAGAAAAATTTTCTGAATATTTTTAAAAGTTTTGCTTACTCTATATTTGCCTTCGCCAACTTGGAATACACGGAATTTTTGTCGACATGTGCATAACATTACCAAACGTTTAACTTCATCGTGAATTTTATCAGCATCTGTCGCTGGTTTACGTTCTTGCCAATCAGGTCGGAGTGCAGCAATAAACTCTTGCCAATCTATGAGTCCTTCGCCATTGCGATCAAACAAATCAGCAACTGCTCCCATTTCCATACGTGATGTATCGAATTCTGTGAAAAAAAAAAATTTAAATTTTGCTAATTATTTAAAAATCATCTTTTTATCTTACTTGTATTGATGATTCCATCAATGAAAACATCGCGTGGTATCAAACCATTGTTATCCTTGTCCATTTTTCTGAACAAATCAGTGAGACGCGATTTCTTGTGATTCATGAATTTCAGGAACTGTAGAAAGAAAAAAGGAGAATAATTAAAAGATGTTTTTATCACTCACATGCGACCGCTATTAAAAATTCAATTAGAGAACACTCTCTTTATGACCATTGCTAACCGCCACATCACATCGACATCATTTAAAATTGAGCACGTCAGCAGCGAATATAAAATGGTGTCAATTTATTGCGAAAAAGTGCTCGTCTGTAATCCGATTATCGAGCAATGCTGCCGTTGATGCTTTGATGTCGAGGGACATTTAATTGCAAATTGAAGGTCAACGAGCACAAAGTAGCTTAATGGACTTTTAATCTTGCACACACACACATATAGACTCACCCTCTTACGCCAATCATCCCAACTGAATTGTCGTACACGTTCGAGCTCTTGCAGGTACATCAAATGATCATGTAATCTCTTCTGACGATCCCAAGCCAGCATCCAGACGTGACGCCATTTGTCCCACAACAACTTAGCTCTTGGTGACCGCATCTCAGGCTCAACAGAAACGCTGTAAAAAGAAAGAAAATTAGAATTGTGTCGATTTCAAAAAAAAAAAAGAAAATCTAAAAAATTGTAGCAACAAAAGCAATGCGAAATCACTCTGGACATGATAATGAGTTACCTGGGTGAGAATCTTGGTCCATAATGCGGCAAGCGATCACGTTCTGGTGTTTGACCATCACGCATTGGACTGATGCGGCTGTACCATTCAACAACAAGCATAAAAAATGTTGTTGGTTCAGAATTTCCCCAAAGGACAGTCACACACATGGACAATGGACATGTTTTTTTTATTTATGATTTACGAATAAAAAGAAGTTTACAAAAAAAGCAGGCAGATGATAAAAAATTTTGTTTTATTTTCACGCAAAAAAAGAAAAAAGAGAAAAAAATTTGGATTTAAAAAATTTTGCTATAAGAGTTTTTGATTTGTCAATTTCCATCACCAATTAAAAAAGATTAAAAAAATGTGCGAATTTTCTAACAATTTAATAAAACTTCAATCTACCTTGTTCGTCTTTGATTAAGACCCGCATCCTTTGAGCCTTTAAAGCTATACCATGCACAACATCATATTCATCAATCAGATTTCCACATCAAATGTATTTGTGTGTGCATTAAAAATGAAATTTTCAGAAAATTTCATTCCCATCAGGCGAGTAAGGAAGAGAAAAGCACACAATTCACAAATGGTATATGTGTATGTGCATGCATGTATATATATGAATGAAATTGATGATGATGCGAATAATATTATGCGTGATTCATGAAACACAAATAATAAATGCGAATATGTGTGTATGTTTTTATGTGTACGGATGATTCAGTGTGACAACAATAACATGAAAAAGTAAAAGAAAAACGAGAAAGAGAGAGAAAAAAAAATTAAGAAAAAATCGACATTAATAATTGATGAAAGCATGAATAAAGGAGAGGGAGAGGAAAGTATAATGATGAAGGGAAAACGTGCACATGCTTGTTGATAGATTATTCATGAATTGATTTTTTTACGGTGAAATAAGATGATGCTGCTGATTTTGATTTTTCAGCTTTCAATTTCGTCAAATTCTTATAAATTTTTTATCCCCGAAATTTTTCTAATCTCAAAAAAAACTAAAAATATATCATCACTCTAACTACAATGCAATTCATGAAAAATCTTTGTGACATTCACCATAAATATTGTGAATAAAATATTACTATGTATCAACAAACTCATGCAATTTTTGTAAAGAGTAAAAATAGTTTTTTTTTGCTTTGTGCATAAAGTGAAACAAACCTTTGCTTACGACCAAGAGTGCTGTGGTCTGGTGAACCTTCTCGCAAGTCTTGCTGCGAGCTACCCTTTCTGCTTTTAACCATTATATGTGATTTTTATAGATATAAATTTGCATTTGTGCAATGTTGTGAATAATAATATGCAATAATAGTTTCGGGAAGAAAGAATACACACAAAAATAAATATAAAGTTAGTTGAAAAACACACACATAACGATAATAATGAGTGAATTTATGTGATAAAAACAAAATTTTAAATTTCCATGCAAAATCTGTGCCAAAAATCAAACAACAAAAAGTGATAAAATGAAAATGTCAAATACATACATGGGTGTTCTCAGCACTGATGCCCTCGATGGCTTACGATGGTCTTTTGCGGGAGGCGCGACAGGTTGTTTTGGCTTGCATGCTCTGTCAACCTCGGGCTGACGTCTCGCTGTATTCTCCATGAACTCTTTATGATCATTAATCAATTCTTCAACGGCTGGAATGCTATCAGGCAACTGTTCTGCCTCCAATGTCAACAATGTTGACTCAAGTCCCATGAGCCATCTGAGCAACTCTTCAATCGAATTTTCCAAGTCTTTCAATGCTTGCAAATGTGACTTCAATTTGCCTTCACGTGAAAGCGACCATTGAGAAATTTCTTCCCATCGTGATTGAATTATTGAAATCCAATTTTTAATTATTGGTATGGCATCTGGATGAGCTTTTTGTAAAATTGAATTGGCAATTCTCAATGTTTCGTCTTTATCGCGTTCCTTTTCACGAAGCTCTCGTGTAAATTTAGTGTGAATGTCAATAAGTTGTTGTGTAGCGATTTCATCATCTGGTAATGCAGCTGCGTATCTAAGTTTTTGTTCAGCTTCTGATAACCATTCAAGTAACATATGAACATGCTTATGAAGACGTTCAGCTTCACGCATTGCATCAGTCAATTTGGTCTTTCTCTTTCCTGTCAATGATTGCACATCATCCCATAATTTTTGTAGTTCTTTCAAATTCTTTGAAGTCTCACGAGTATCATCAGATTTCTCTAAATCTCGTCCAGTCTTTAGCACTTGATTCATTTGTGCTGATCGCTTTTCTAAATCTGATTCAAGTTGTTTATGTTGATCCATTAAAGCTGTAACTGTGTCCAAATCACCATAAACTGGACCATCATCTGAGAGTAAGTTTCTAGTTTTTCTCAACCAGTCGAGAAGTGCTTGAAGTGCTTCTGAGAATTGACCTGAGAGTAACAAAGCTTCCTCTAACTTACGTTGTCTATCGACACTCTTTGAGCAAACTCTTGTCCAGCTTTCTTTCAATTCATTAATCATCTTAGTGAGTTGTAATTCATCACTCTTTGGTGCACGATCAATAAGACCACGTCCAGTTCTCATTGTTTGATCATAAAGACCTTGCTTGGCTGACAATGCTCTTTGAGTTTCACGAATCTTCTCCAAATGCTTCTTAATTTTTACTGGATCATTAGTATGTTGTGATTCCTTCTCAAGTATGTCAAGTGTTACTTCAGTTTCTTTCAACCATGTTGTTAATTGTTGCCAGCTATCATGGAATTCACGTGCTTCTTTATAGCCATGGTCCAAAGCTCTTGTTCGTTCAGTAACTTTAGCAACTACACGTTCCCAACGATGTTGAACTGACACCAAAAGATTCTTGATCAAAATCACATCTTGTTTCTGACTGAAATATTTCAAATGTGTTCCCTTTTTGTCTAATAACAACATTGCCTCACGATGAATTGAGACATCTTTTTGCAAATTCTTATGTTCTTCCATTTGCTGTTGAATAACTTCAAGAACTCTTGAAACAGCTGGTGCTGATGTAAGTTGTTTTTCAGCAATTGTCAACCATTCAACAAAAGCTTGCAATGAATCATGGAATTCAGTTGCTTCTTTCAATGCAATTTCTAGTTTAATCTTCTTATCATTGGCTCTTGAGAGAACTGCTTCCCATCGTTGTTTCAATGTTCTTAAAATATGCTGTAAATTGCTTGATGTGACATTAAGTTGATTTTGTTTCTTAATGTAATCACCGCCTTGTGACAAAAGTGTTTCAACTTTTGGACGATTTTCTTCAAGTTCATTGAAAACTTCCATAAAGCGTTCGAGTTGTTCGGAAGCTGTCTCTGGAAGACCACCAACTGGCTTGCTTGCACCAATTATTCCATCAACATCACCCAACCATCCGAGCAAGTCTTGAATTTCAGCTGTAAAGCTTTGAGCTTCACGTAATGAAACTTCAAGCTCATGTTGACGGTCGGCTGCTTTTTGCAATAAATCTCGCCATTGTTTGTTGAGTGTCTTGAGCTTTTCTTGGGTTGTTGATGCCTCGAGTGAACCACGATCTGTTTCAATCAATTGACGACCAGCATCGTTTAATGTGTCCACTGAACTTTGATGAGCATGAATATCATTAGCCAAAACTTTAAGTTTAGCTAATTCAACTTCAAGTAGTTGTGGATCACCAGGAATTGGCTTGAGTTGATCAAGTGTTGAATCAGTTTTGTTGATCCATACAAGAAGTTCATTAAGAGCGTGTTGGAACTGTCCAAGATGCAAAAGTGCATGTTCAAGTTGTTTTTGACGATCAACCATTCCACGAAGAAGATTTTCCCATCGCTTGTTGACAGCATGAAGTGGTTCACGAATAGCTGCAGCTTGTTCTGATGATGTACGTTCCGTCAACTCAATTGCTTGTCTATTTTGAAAAATGATATAAAATATTAGTAAAAAAATAATGTAACTTTAAATACTAAAAATAATAAAATTTATAAAATCATCAATCTTGCCTGTTTAGTGACCTTTAGTGGTATGCATTAAAAATTATTAAAAGTGCAAGAAATTGTGATCAAAATTCATTACAATAAAATATATGCATTAGCTCACCTATTCAAAGCTTCAACTTCAACCATGTGTGGATCAACGTCATCTTTGAAGAGTCTCAATTGCTCAATTTGTTTCTTAACAGCATCGATATCAGCACCAATTGGTCCTAACTCAATGAATCTCTTTTCTGCTTTATTTAAGAAATTCAACAGATTCTGAAGTGTTTCATGGAATTCCATAGCTTTCTCCATAGCATCTATGAGATTCTCTTCACGTTTAGCATACAATGCTGTGATATTGTCCCATGCATGGTCAAGGTCTTCAATGTGTTTCTTAACTTCTGGTTTGTCTGGTTCGCCGCACAATGACATCAAGTTATTTCCTGTCTTTCTTACTTGTTCAACTTCTGGCTTTGTTTGATCAATTTCATGGCGAATTTCTTGCAATGCAACTTGTTGACTCTTGATTGCTTGTGGTTGAGCTGCTGGTGGTTCTTGCGATTCAAGTGATTCTTTAAGATCTCTTAAAGTACTCATTACACCTTGTAATTCTTTCCAGAATCGCTCAGCAACCTTTAATGTATCATCTAGATTGGCTCCTCGTTTGCTTGTTGCATTTTGGACTTCATTCCACAAAGCATTTAATTTTTCAAGTTTCTTTTTGATGTCTCTTACAGCTGGATCTGATTGATTATTTGCCTTATTAATAACATCATTAGCTGCACGTTTAACTGCAGTGTAAGCATCAGTTCGCTTATCTAAATCATCAACTAAAGCTGCATTATCTTCAATTTGATCACGAATTTTAGGTGGATGAGCAGATATAGGATCAGCTTGATTAATTTGATCGGCAGTATTTGCAAGTGCTCTCAACATTCCCTCAAGTTTGTCTGAGAATTGTGAAGATTCCTGAAGAGCTTGCTCTAATGCTTGCTGTCTTTCACGTAATTCTGTCTTTAAAGCTGCATAACGTTGGTTAATTGTATCCAAAAGTTCCTGAATTTTCACTGAATCATCTTCAGCAACAAGACTAGCTAATGCTTCACCGGTTTTGTTTAATTTATCCAAAAGTGGCTTATGGTCAGCAATTGATTGCATAAGTCGCTCATTTTTATCTTGTTGAATGGCAATTTGATCTGGTCTAAGTGCAGGCATTGCGAGAATTGAAATTTGATGTTCCATATCATTTAACCATGCTGTAAAACCATTATGTGAATCAGCAAAATGCTCTGATAATGGTAATGCTTGTTCCAAAACTGATAAACGTTCAGCGCAAAGAGCTGAAACAGTTTCAACAATTTCTTTAAGATCTTCAAGTTTCTCGCGCAACATTGCTGTGTTTTCGCTTGGTTGTGATTCACGAAGAACTTTCTTAGCTGAACTCATTACATCCCTGACTCGTCCTTTTTGACTGCTGACATCGTCATTGATCGATCGATGTTCTTGCAATTGTGCACGTACGAGTTTTGGTTGCATTGCTGGTGGATCAGCATCACGAAGATTTGCGTCCATATCTCTAAACCATTCAAGTAATTCATCGATATCTGTTGTCACTTCCTTGCTGCGTTGTTTGCTCAAATGAAGTCGTTCAGCTTTGCGTTGAATTTGTTCAACAATTGCTTCATAGCGACGATTATCTCTTGTTACTAAAGCTTCAATTGTTCCTGCGCCTTCACCTGGTGATGTTTGACACAATTGTGGACCAACAGTATTGATTGTTTCTAAAATTGGTCTCATTTCTAGAAGATCACTTTCTAATCGCATGATGTCATTTTCTTTTGGTTCTCCTGATGCTAATGTTGATTCAGCAGTTTGCATCCAATCAACTAATCTAATATGTGATTCATGGAACTGTTGAACAAGTGGAAGTGTATCTTGAGCTCGTTTCAAATAATCACCACCTCTTGTTGCTAAATCACCATAACGACGTTGCAATGAATCAAGTTTATCTTTCAATTGCAAAGCTTCATCGCTTGTAATGTGTTTCATGAGCTCAGAACCAGCTTCGACTGTAGATTCTACATTAGGAGCACGTGATGCAATATCTTCATTAAGATCAACAAGAAGATCCATTTGTTCAAGTAATTTTTCAGTATGTACTGGAATAACTTTAAAGTGATTTAATCTACTTTCCATTGATTCCATCCATGCGACTAAATCTTGATAAGTCAACACTAAATGTCTCAATCCCTGACGAGATTGATCCAAAAGATGACCAATACTTTCACTAGCCAAAACCAAGTCTGTGTATCTTTCAGTTGTAACTTTCACTTTTTCACCAAGACCTGCAGCTTCGTCATCACCAACCAATTTCATCAATTCAAAAGCAATATCAGCGAGCTCTGAAAAATCAGGTTTTTTACCCAAAATCTCATCATGAAGACGTTCATGTTCACGAATTCTCTGCTGAATCTTTTCTTCATCAGTTGGTACAAGTTCCATTGATTTGACTGATTTTTCTGCGCCATCAAGCCATTTGTTGAGCGGTTGGAATTTATCTTGGAATTGTTTGGCAATTTGCATTGCTTGTTCAAGTGCTTCAGTGCGATTTTGTGTCTTTTCTGTGAGATTATCGAATCTTCTCATTAAATCTTTCATTTGTTTTTCAATACGTTGCTTTTCAATTGGATCACAACCAGCTGCAACTTCTTGGCCTAAACTGACAAGTGATGAGAGTGAATTTTGTCTATCAAGCAACATTTTAACAAGGAATTTTTGTTCTTGTAACTGGGCTTTAACAACTTTATAATCAGCTGATGGTGGTTTTTGATTTTCAACCATTTCTTCTGCATCACTGAGCCATTTAGAGAAACCATCAAGAGCTTCTTGGAATTTACCGCTTTGTAAGAGACCAACGTCAAGTCGACGATCGCGTTCATTCATCTTTTCTTTCAATTCATTCCATTTCTCATTCATCTTTTCGAGATCTTTCTCAAGTTGATTTGTTGATACACCAGATTGTGCTGATCTTACCAAATCTTGTCCTAAACGATTGACACTGTCAACATTCTGACTTAATGGTTCAACAACTCGTTGTCTAAAGCGTCTGAAATCATCTTGTTGATTACGTATTTGCTCAAGTTCACTTGAAACTGCTTTCATTACTTTCAGCTCTTGAGCAACTTCCTGCAAATCATCCATAATGGCAGCATGAGCATCGTAGAATTTCTCTAAAGATTTCAATGCACGCTGTAAAGCATCTTCATGATCACGTGTACGATTTTCAAGACGTCCAAGTGTTTTTCTCAATGATGTAATTTGATCACGAGTTTGAGCAGTATCTGGTGCAAATCCATTATCGACAAGAATTTCACCTGCACGTTGTGCGTCAGAAACTTTATCTTGAAGTCTTGCCAATTGATTGTAAATTGTATTGACTTCATCGATTTGCATAATAATAACTTTGATTTCACGAGCTGGTGGTTGTAAGCTATCAACTTTGTTTTCTAAATCTGACAAATCAATGGCGAGTGATTTGACTTGTTCATTGAATTGATGAACTGCTGTTGCTGCTGATTGCAATTCTCCACATCTATCCTCAAGTCTTCCACATAAATCATCAATTCTATCACCAATAGCATCAACTTCGTTAGTCAAATGATCAGCATCGCCACCTGTTGCTCTGGTTTCATTACTTATATCATTAGCAAGTTTTCTCAATTCACTAAGTGGTTTCTTCAGGGCAAGTGTGTCTTCTTTAATAGTCTTTACACGCTCAAGTAATTTTGGATCTTTAGCTGCGCCACCAAGTGCATCATGAGCTGCCAAGCGATCTTCACATCTACACACTGAATTATCAAGTTGTCTCAATTCATCATTGAAATCACTCAAACGACGAGCACATTGTTCTAGAGCTTGTGATTTAATCAAAAGTTCATTGTTGAGTTTTTCCCATCGATCTTTAATGTCTCTTAATTGAGCTGTAATTGGTTCCTTATCAGTATCACAAGCATTTAGGAATGTTTCTCCACTTGTCTTTGTTGCCTCATAATCACCAGATTTCTTCCAAACTTCACTGCGGAATGTCTGCAAGTCTTTCAATTGTTGTTCAATTTGTTGTCTCTTGAGCACACCAGGTCTAAGATTTGCGAGTTTTTCTTCAGCATTTCTCAACCATGACATAAATGACTCTGATATTGTATGGTATTTTTTGCAATGTTCCATGCATGTCTGTAATCTCGTGTGACGATCAACAGTGTCGCGTCTAAGTTTTTCCCATTGACTTTGAATCTTTTCAAGATCACGCTGCAAACTTCTATCACCGCGTTGATCTTGTAAGTCTCGACCCTTATTCAGCAACATAATAATTTCATGTTCACGCTGCATAACTTCACGATATACTGGCTCATGCGTATCAATTTGATGTTGAAGTGTTGGTTTGTGTGCACTAACCAAAAGACGATCAGACAAGCTTGACAATTCTGATGCCAACCAACCAAGTGTTCTTGCACAAGTTTCAGCAAATTGACGTCCATCACGAAGAGCTGCTTCTGTTTCTGCCTTTCTTTGATCGAGTTTCTTTTGTAATGCTTGATATTGTTTGCCAACTGAACCAATTCTCGCCATGACATCAGCGCGTGATGCTGGATCACCAAGAACTTTACATAATTCATCAGCTGCATGTTCAGCATCAGCCAAAAGTGGTCTTTGACCTTCAAGTTGTCTATCGAGATTTTCAATTTTTCTTAATGTCTCTTGATGATCACGATCATATGGCAAGCTATCGAGATTATCGCTAATATTTTGTAATGCTTCTCGTAAACGATTAAGACCAGCATCAAACTCCTTACTCGAATCAACAGCTGCACCAAGTGAATTTGCACGAGAATCAAGTTTTCCAACCAATTCATCCCATTTTGATTCAATATTGTGGAGTTTGTGTGAAACTGCTTGACCTTCAGGTGATGATTCTCTCAAGTTATCGAGTAAAGAACGTCCAACATCTTGAAGATGGTTCAATTGAGGCTGTTGACCACGGAATTCTTCACGTAAAACTTGAACTTGTTGAATTTGACTCTGAACCATACGAGGATCTGATGATATTGGTCCGAGAACTGCAAACATCTTTTCCTTTGCATTCAACCATGTGTTAAGATTGTCATGTGTATCAAGGAAGTCACGTAATTTTTCAGATTGACTAATACGATCTTTGCATAAATCTGTGAGGTTCTTCCATCTCTCAACAACAGTCTCAAGTTCAACACGAAGTGCCTCACCTCCTTGTGCGTCTGGTTTGCGTTTAAGTAAATCTCTGACTTGTGTTCTAGTGCTATCAAGCAAACTCTGCTTCTCATACATTTCTTCTAATACTTTTCTAGATGCTTTAGTACATTTTTCAGCATCGTCTTTACTGCTTATAACATTTGTTGGCACTTGACGTTGTATCTTATCAAGGAAATTACTCAATGTTTTCAAACTTTCTTGATGACGACGAACTTCATCCTTAATTGAATCAAGCTCATTTTGACGATCATTAAGACGAACTCCAAGCATTGAATAACGATTATTGATTTCCATAAGTTGCTGTTGAATTGGTGACATGTCACTCAACTGGAAGCCTTCTTGTGATGATCTTCTTGGTGACATTGGTGAAGATCCTTTTGTTGGTGATGGTGAACGAGTTTCAGCACGATAAGGACTCACAGTAGTTCTCTTAATTGGACTATAGACATTACGTTTGCGGCTAGGTGAATCAGGACGAATGAGTGCATCGTATTGTGTTCCCAAATCATTTACTCGATCAATTGTGATAGCATAATCACGATATTCTTTCATCATTGGCTTCAACTCTTCACTCTGACGTTTTACAATTTCTAAATCAATAGCAACTGGTGCGAGTCCATATGTTCTCTTTTCAAATTGTGACAACCAATTGAGAACTTGATCTTTAAGTGATTCATATGCATTGAATTGTTCTGCTTTCTGTTTGAACAATTTGATCTTTTCTTCTAAAATAATTTCCAAGTTGCGCCATTGATTTTCGAGTAATTTAATGCGATCACGAACAACACCAGTATCTGTCACATCGCGTTTTCCAATCAAATCTTTGCCTAAGGTTATGCAAGCTTCATACATTGGTCGCATTTGTTCTTTGATTTTCAACATATCATTTGTCTTTTGTGCTAAAATCTCTGCTGGTAACATTGAAAGATCACGTGAATCGATTTGTTCTTGGAGGGCACTCAATTCTTGCTCTAAAACTGCACTTTCATCTAAGAACTTACTCAATTGAGCAAGTGTTTCATCCAAAAATTCACCACGTTTAACTGCCTTATCGAGAAGTTTCTCAAATCGATTATTGACATCCTGAAGTTTTTGTTCAATCTTTCTTGTTAAACGTGCATTGGATGCTGATGTCATAAGATCTTGAGCTGCAATGGAGACTGAATCTAAACTAGCACGATGCGATTCTAAATCAGCCAAAAGACCACGATGTTCACGAACTTGTTCTTGTAATCGCTCTTTGATTAAGCTTGCTGGTCTCAAATTGAGTTTAAATTTATCCTCTGATTGATTGATCCATGAAACTAAGCCATCTAAAGCATCCTGAACACCTTGTGATTGAACGAGTGCTGTATCAAGAAGTTTACAACGATCACCAATTGCTTCAAGGTATTGCTGATATTTATCTTTAAGTTCTTCAACCGGAATCTCTAAAGCCGAAATTTCTGATGGTGAAAGTTGACCAGCAAGTGATCGTAAAAGCCAGTCAAGACTCTGCTGCAAATTGTCCATATGTCGACGACCAACTGACAAGAATTCATTATGAAGTGCTTTAGCTTCATTCAATTGATCTTGAACGGTTGATGGATCAGCAGCTGGTTGATCATCAAGACATTTGTTGACTCGTGGTTGAACATCACGCATCCATGATCTTGCCTTTTCCAAGTTATCTTGATAGTCACGTTGTTTTCCACTCAATCCGCTTAATCTATCCGAAAGTGCATTAGCACGATGCAAAAGATCACGATATTGAGCACTAACCAATGACACATCTTCTCGAATTTGTGAATCGCTTGCTGGAATTGGTTCAATATGTGGTAATCGTTCTGGCAATGTTGTACGGAATTCATTGAGAACACCCAAAAAGTCTTTTGATTCATCAACAAACTTCTGAGCTGACATTGTAATAAAACGAAGGTCAGCTTGATGAGCTATGACATCACTAACAAATTCTTTCGTAGAATCTGATTGATTTGGAAGTTTGTTTAAATCTGATAAAGCACGTTCCTTATCTTCGAGTGTTCGACGAGCTGACTGCAGCCAAGTTGAGAATATTTCAAGTTCTGATTGAAGTTTAACAAGCTCATCTCTGGCACCACCAAGACGTTTCAAAAGACGTGATGTGCGATCTTGTGCACGATCAACACGTGAGCGTAGTTCACGTCCTGAATTTTCTAAAGCATTGACTTCTGGCGCTGAGAGAACATCACTTCCTGTGAGCACGATTTGACGAACTGTTTCCAAGCACGATGCAACTGGACGTTGATTGAGGTCGATGTCTTCTTTAATTTGCTGTTAATTATTGAAATTTCTTTAATAATTTGCATATCTTAAAAATTTAAGAATTTTTACCTTCAACAAATTAATTTGATTTCTTAATTCGTCAATTCTTTCTCTTGGACCACCAACTGATGCAATCTTATTCTCAATATCAGTTATCCATTTAAGTAGATGTGTAAGATTCTCTTCACAAAGTGCAAACTTTTCAATGACGGCTTGCTATTTATTTAAAAGAAATTAAAATATTAATAAATCAAGCAAAAAAAGATTTTTTGTGTAAACTGTAAAAGAACAAATAAAATATTCATCAAAAATAATCAAAAAACAACACAAAATGAATTTTTCAAACTCTCATTGACCATCAAATGGAGTGTAGTTTTGGTTTTGTTTTTTAGAGAAGAAAAAGGACACATAAAATAAAGAGGCAGCAAGAATAAAACCAATGAGTGAGACAATCATAAAGCAACAAAATAGTCATGCAATACAAGGCAGATCAAGTGAGTAATTTGTCCTCTCTTGTTTTCCAGCAAATCCAATTGTATTTGGTGCTTTTGTGTAGGAGATAAGAGAAGAGAAAGGTAAGTTCTCTTTAATGCAGTAAAATATATAAGAAGCAAGAAGCCAGGCCACACATAAAATATTCACACACAGCATGTTCTGTATTTTCTGGTGTTGATTCATGCATTCATAAATAAAATTTAAATAAGTAATTATAGAAAGGATAGTTAGTGAAAATTGTGTTTTGTTTGAACTTAAATAATCTACTTGCAAGCTGTTGTGTCAGTGTCATTTATTTAAGCGCTAATTAATCAATTAAAAAGGGTTAAGAGGCGTCTATTTTTAACGTGTTTTGGGTTGAGTTAAAAAATAAATAAACAATAATAATAAAAATCAAATAAACAATATTAAAAAATCCTGCAAATACACAAAGAAAAATTAAATTATATATAAATTTTTATGTATTTTATGTGTTTTTGGCACATCAAGCATCGAGTGAAAATAACAGCAATTATTTTAATTGAGTTTTGTACGTTTGGTATAATTAAGATAGAAATACGCGAATAAACTAATTGACATTTTAAATAATAACAATAAAAATAATTTAAATTGACAATTGTGTGCAATTTTTTCGGTTTGTGCAAATTACTAATTTTAGCAATTCTTAGTCCCGACATTTACTACAACAAAAATCTAACTAAAATTCAATAAATTACTCAACATTTGAAATGTAATATAAAATTTTAATAAATTATGTCGTTTTAGTCACTAAAACATTTGCTGATGTCGTAATAAAATGAAGGAAATGAGGAGAAAAAGCAAATCTTACGATTTCTTGTCTGTAGTAAATATACTAAAAGTAAATTAATGCTAATGCAATTTATCAATAAATTATCGTGTGATGTACGTGTCATAAAATAAATCTCCTATGGCATGTATGTAAATTTATGTATGTTATGAGCCCTCCCAATCTCATAGAATAGAGAGATGCACACCTTGTAGTATGTGTGTGTGTTTGTGTATGTAGGTTTTTGTGTATGATACCAAAAATAGCATTTCTACCTTCGAAAAAAAAAGAAATTAAAATTAGGACATAAAAAAAATCATAAACTAATTTTAACAAGTCCTTTTTAGAAATTATTAAAATGAAAAATGCTCTTCTCTATGTCTGAATTTTAAAATCCTAGAAATTAATATTGATCATAAAAATGTATATGAAATAATGAAATTTAAATAATGCTAAACACGACGTTTTTTTAAAAGTATTTCTTATAATTTTTAGCCACAAATAAAATAATATTTTCATTCGATTAAATCCAAGTTCATGCAACAAATATGAGTAGTAGAAAAATAGAGAAAAATAAAAACATATTTTTTGTTGTTTGAGCCAAAAAGCCTTTTAAACAGCATATATAAAAAATAAAACAAATCATTATTATTATGATTATTCGAGTAGTAGGCAACAAATAATCTCTTCTGCTAACGCTCTGCTTATGAATGCTTTAAATGTATTTTTTGCAGAGCGTCTCTAATGATTTTTTTAGAAAAATAACCAGTCAAAAAAGTATAACAATAACAACATATTCATCATAATAAAGATAAAAATTGATGAGATATAAAAAATAGAGTAGTTTAGCATCGTTAGCAGTCAACATGGAAAAAAGTAATGGTGGTATGAAGTGTTGGAAATAATAAAAAAAGTGTGTTTGTGTAGAAATGTATTTTCGAAGCATTCCAACCGAATTGAGAGTACTTACTCGTTGTTCGGCTGGCAGTAGAAGACCCTTCTCACGAGCTTTTACAAAATCTAATGTCTCATTATCGTTAACTAAACGACCATGTATAGGGTCTATCAAGCCACTAGCTATTGCCGCCGTTAGCGGTGCAATTTGACTATTATCTATATCCCGCACCATTGTTGTTGATGGATCAATGAGGCCTTTCGTAATGGCATCATTAAGAGTCATAAGCGGAGTTGTGGAGGAAGAAGAAGCAGAAGAAGAAGATATGAAGGGATCTCTAAAGTGACCGGGCTCAGATTCATAAAGATTAAAAGCGAGGGCATCAAGCAGGTCAAGGGAACGTTTGGGCGTAATAAGAATAGCATCGTCAATAGCATTCTTCAATGGCAGCAGCCTTGACGTGCTCGTATCGACAACATTAAATTTATCCGAGTCAATAAGTCCCTTGCGGAATGCTTCAGGCAATCGAATCAACTTTCCTTTTGCACCATCTTTTATAAGAGCGGAGTCAGGATCAATTAAACCACTTGTTATTGCCTCTTTTAAATTGCATTTAACTTCATCGTCAGGATTTACATAAGAACCGTTTGATAAATCTAAATGACCCAATTCGACTGCACTTTCAAATGTTTCTGGTGCACGTTTATAAATTACAAGCGAAGGATCAAATGAAAAGTGTGTTGCAGAAGGATCTATTATTATTTTTTTATCCGAAATGTTACCCAAAATTTCTTCTTTTAATGCTTTTGATAGTAAAATAAATTGGCCCGTTTTTGGATCTTTTACGAAAACTTTATCTGAATCAATTAAACCTGCTTTAACAGCTTCATCGAGCGACAATTCATTTGCTGGTACATTTGCAGACGACGATAGCAAATCTACTTGCGATGGCACTATATTATCAAAACTTTCAATTCGCTCAATGGCTCTACTCGTCAATGGCTTACGTATTGTCATTAATAAACCTTTAGTGAAAGCAGTGTCAAACGTACTCGAAATTTTCGAATCGGGATCAATTACTCGACCTTTATTGATGTCAACATCACCTGATTCAATAGAATTTTTCAGTGACTTCTCTTGACCATTAAGAATATTTTTCAAAACAGTCGAATCGCCATCAATTAAACCATTATCAATGCATGACTGAAGATTGAATTTTTCATTATTTGACGGATCAGTAAATAAACCAGTTTGTGGATCATAAAGACACATAGCAATTGTATTTTCAAGTGACAACAATTTTTGATGAGAAACAATTAAACCTAACTTTTTCGCCTCTTGCAAATCAATTTTTTTCGACGTTGATAAATTGACATACACACTATTGTGTGTATCGATAATTGATTTTTTAATTGCATCCGATAGTTTCATATACATTCCTGTCTCTGAGTCTTTGACATAGGACGAAACAGGTGAAATTAAATCATCCTGTAGAGCATCGGTCATCGAAATTAGGCAGTTATTTGATGGATTTATAAACTTTCTCTCATTCACATCATAGAGCTTCATGGTCAGCATCTCGTATAATCCAAATCCACCGCTTTCAATATCGACTATGAGACCAAGATTAAGAGCCTCATTCAATGAAACAAAAGAATTACTACCTAGTTCTTTAAACACTCCCTCACGCCTATCAATCATTTTCATACGACAACACTCACTCAACGACATGAGACGCTCCTCATTCTCATCAAAATAGCATGGCAATTGCGGATTTATTATCCAACGACGCATTGCCTCATGTAATGTCATTTTCCTGCTTGTTGTGGGATCAATAATTTTTCCAGATTGACTGTCATAGGTACCCTGATGAATGGCTCGCTGAATGCTCATTGGCGCCTTACTGTCACACAAAATTCCCAGATCGAATGCTTGCCGCAGTGTTAAGTTTCTCGAATCAATTTTCACATGTGATTCATCATCAATCATTCCTGTGCGAATAGCATCGACAAGCGATAAATCTCTGTAAATGTTCCTGGATGAATCTTTTAATTGTACAGAATTTGGATCGATAAGTTTAGCGCTTATTGCTTGTTCAAGTGTCAACTTATCACCTGTTTTAGGATCCATAAAAAGACCATTGCGTTCATCATAAATATTTTTAACAAGTGCTTCATAGAGACCGATTGGTTTTCGAACTTCTACCAAAATGCCACGATCAAAAGCTTCACGAAAATCAATTTTATTTCCAAATTCATCTATTATTGTACCACGCTTTGTATCGACCATTCCCGTTTCTACTGAGAGCTCAAATGGAAGAATTTTACCACCAACATTAACAACAGTTGATTGTGGGTCAATAAAACCACGCTTAATTGCTCGGTCAGTTGAAAGTTTTTCAGTTGTCAAAGTATTGGCAAAAGTTCCAGAGGATGGATCGTAAAGTCCTTTAAAAACTGCCTCAGGTAAAGAACATTTTCGTTTTGACAAAATTATTATGCCACGTTCTACTGCTTCATTGAAAGTCAACCTTTCGCCATTATATGGTTCATTTACACAACCATTTTTCGCATCAATTAAACCTGTCTTTATTGCCTCTCCAACTGTAATGATGTTATTTGATTTAGGATCATGAACAATCAAGTCATTTGAAGAAATTTCATTCTGTTTTATGCACTCTTCCAATGATATTTCTTTTCCGTCAGCTAATGGCTGCAATTTTCCGGTCAGCGGGTTATAAAGATTTCTAACAATTGCATCCGACAATGAAATCGGTTTTTTTGTGCTCAATATGTAGCCACGTTCATATGCATTTTTAAGATTTAGATCAGGATACGTGAGACGACCATTAATGCTATCAATAAGACCACAGGAAATGGCATCATTTGCAGGTGTCACACACTGATTTCGGTCGTCGACAATCAATGCGGTACTTATGTCAATAAATTCTGATTTAATTGCTTCATCGAGCTTCTGCAATTTACCACACATCGGATTGAGAATGGTTTGTGTTTCGACTTTGTAATACTCTTTGACAATTGCATCGATTAATGTCATTTTAATTGGTTTCGTTACTATGAGATTACGCTCGAGTGCATTCGCCAATGGGAATAATTGGTTGCTTTCTGTGTCTCGCAATAAATTATTCTGAAAAAGTTTATTTGCTAAAGCTTGCTGAAGTGGAATGCTTTCATCCTTTTGTGTGTCTTTTATTAATGAGATATTTGGATCAATTATTGCTGCATCAATTGCATCTTCAATTGTCAACAATTCGTCATTGAGATTTTTAAATTTATTCGAATTGCTGTCAAAACAATCACTCAAAATTGCAGCTTCGAGTGAAACTGGCGTCCTTATGCCATCAAGTAAATTACCACTTTTAAACATAGCATCCAAGGGTTTGCTCTCTCCATTTTTAGGATCAATAAAAATTCCTCTTTTTAAGTCAACAACTCCTTCTTGAATAGCACTCAATAATGGAATCACTTCTCCAGTAGAATCACGTATTGAAATGTTGTCAACCTCAAGCACTCCAGAGTGTAGTGCCTCGCTAACAGGCAATAGTATTCCATCAACTGCAATTTTACCGCTCTCTTCATCCAATAAGCCTGCATTGAGAGCATCCTGCAAACTCATTGATGCAACTTTTTCTGGCTCTTGTTGAATAATCCATTTTCGCTTGAGGCACTCGAAAAATGGGATGCGCTTTCCAGTCTTTGGTTCTACCATTATACCAGTGTTTCGATCAATTAAAACTCGCTCTAGTGCAACTGCCAATGGCACATATTTATCAGCACTGAAATCCTTGACATAAATCAATTCAGGGTCGAATATACCACAATTAAAAATAAATTCATCGAAAGGAACTTTTGTGCCTGTGCTCGGATCAACAAATGTGTTTGTTCGCTTGTCAAATGCTCCAACTCTTTCAAGCTGTTCCATTGATAAGTCTTCATTGATTTCTAAAGGCTTTTTCTCCTTGTCCAAGTAGACTGATTCACCAGGTTCCTGAATTGTACTGAGAACCATTCTATTCTCATCTCTGGACGATTTTCTTGTTATATTTTTCACTGAATCAGCAACTGCCATGCCAGCCAAAACTGGAGCTCCCACTATAGCCATTAATCCCATTTTTGCTGCGTTTGCAATGTTTTTACCTAACTGTGACTCGTTCTGTGATGGTTGTGATTTTTCCTTGGAAATTTGTTGTTTAGCAAACGATGAAGTTTGTAGTGTTGTTGATTTTAGTTGAGTCTCAGTTTGAATTATTGACACTAGTTTGCTCTCTGTCAATGTGTTTTCATCTGTTGTATTTTTACTTTCTGTGTTATCTATTAATTTACTCTCCGGTTGTAGTGGTAACATTTTTTCCTCTATTTCAATTTTTTCTTTGAAAGAGTGTTGAGGTATAAAATTAATTGGTTCTTTTTCATCTTTTGGTATTACATTTTGGTCATCTTTAATTTTTTGAGACAAATCTTTATTTTTGGTGCTTTCATCAGGAATTTTCACATCTTTTACTTCAGTTTTTGTTAAGTTTGTTTCGTCTGCTATTGATGATTTCTCATAAGAAACTTGAATTTGTGTTTCAATTTGTTTGTCATTTTTATCCTCTTTAAGATTTTTATCATTCTCAATCAGTGGCTTTTGATTTTTATCATCTATTGATAATTCTTTTTCATTAGATTTAGGTTTTTTCACTTCGTCGATTTTAATCTTTTCTTCTTTGTCTTCAAATTTGTCAATTTTCGTCGATATTTGTTGATCATTTGTTTTCAAATTATTTTCAATTTGTGCGTCTGATTGGTTACCTAAAGCCACTTCTTTTTCATTAGGTTTTAAATTATCTATTTCATCAGATTTAACATATTTTTCAGCAGCTAAAAATGCTGTATTTGAATCTGATGAAGAAGAGAATGGTTTCTTTTCTAGATTGATTTCTGTCTTTCCTTTCAATTTCTCATCATCTTCTGTTTGTTTTAATGCGCTAAGAGTTGATTTTGATTCGTAATCAAAACTTTCACTCATTGATGAATTCAAATCATCTTTTTTGATAATCTCCTCTTGCAGATTTTCATTTTTTTTACTTAAATTTTTAATATTTTGAAGCACATCACCAGCTTTCTCAGATATTTCAACATCCTTCTTAATTGCATCATCAAAAACAACTTCATCACTCATAGCGACTTTTTCATCCACTTTAAACTTTTCATTGCTTCCGCGAACATCCTTCAACTTTTCTCTATCTAAAGTATTTGATGAAATTTCCTTATTAGCACTCGGCTTCTCAACGTTCTCGTTTTCACTCAAAATTGAAGGACTTGACAAGATTTCCTTAGCGGAACTCAAAGGATCATTTTCTATCGCACTCACAGTGGCTTCGGTTTTCACATCTGAAGTGAATTTTAAAATTTCCTCATTTTCTCCAAGAGCATGAGCAATGTCACTTAACTCATACTTTTGATCAGTTACGGAAGAATTGAAAATTTTCTCATTACTCTTATTTTTTTCCTCTTTTGTCGACGGCTGTTGCTCTTCGACTTTTATCACAGTTTCAATAAATGCTGATTCAACACTTTTGCGTTTTGCTGGAATGGGTCTAATTGTCTCTTCTTTCTTTTGTATAGCTGCCATATGAATTGGTGAAATATTTTGAATTTCTTCTTCGACATTTTCGTTTGTTGTTGACACCAGCAAACCTTTTGCAATTGCTTCTTTAATTGGAAGAACATCATTTGTTTTTGGATCAGTGTAAGAGTCATTTTTTAAGTCTAATAGTCCCCTTTGAAGAGCTTCAGTGACACTAACAGTATCAGTAATTGATTTTCTAGGCACAGCAACTGGCATCAATTTATCTTCATCCATACTTTCGGAATGTTTTCTCGATTTCGATGGCGTTTGTGCCATGTCTTTTGGAGTCGGAATATCAAAACTTGACGTTTGTGACGAATGTGTAAAATCACTAATTTCATCTCTCGATACAATTCCACGTTCAACTGCAAGTTCAACTGGTATGTGTTGATTGGTTGAAGGATCAAAAACCATTTTTAATGAATTTATGGCACCAGCAGCTGCAACGACTGGAGCACCAGCTACAATCAACAATCCCATTTTCACAGCATCCATCAATGAAGTCTTTTTGCCACTTGAATCAGTAATTTCACCAGATTGCAACGAAACCATGTCTTTTCTCAAAGCTTCGTCAATTGTAATAGAGTCACGTGTGGAATGATCATAAATTTTCACAGCTTTTGGATCTATCAAATTATCTTTAACAGCCTGCATAATGTTTTCTGATTTTCCAGTCTTCATATTAATCACAAGTGCTGTCGATGGATCATAAAACATGCCTGGTGAGAGCTCAACTGGTTCTGGACTTGTCAAATCTTCTTTACTTGAAAAAGTTGTTGTTACAACTGGTGATGATACTGCAGGAATTTCCAAAACGACTTTGGTGGTAACTTGAGGTTTATTCAAAATCACAACGCCTTTTTCAATACCCTTATTCATTGGCAACCATCCATCATTTGTTCGATAATGACCAGTCGAATCAATAATATTTCTTTCAAGTGCACGATGAACTGTAATTTCTTCTTTATATTTAGGATCGACTATTCGCAATGATTCTGGATTAATTAAACCTAACTGTATGCATTCTTCGAAATTGACTAATCTGTCTGTGTTTGGAATTGTGAAAATTCCTGAATTTGGATCAAAAATGTTTTGTTCAATTGCATCAGCTAGTTTAAGACTGCCATCACTTTCATATTCTGGCTTTGAAACATCATCATCTGTGTAATCAGCAATTTGAGTGTTTGCAATTGTAATATATCGCTTTTCCATTCGCGTTACAGTTTCCGTTGTCAAAGTTATATTTAGCAAAGAACTTAAGAGTAAAGCACCTTCAGGAGTGATGATTTTACGCTCAATAGCGTGATTAAGTGGTAAAATTTGATTTTTATCAAGTAAATAACCCGTTTTAGGATCAATCAAATCATAAAGCACCAAATCAAGCACAGATAATTCACGCTCATCAATAAACACACCCACACGACGATTCAACATTTCATTCACCTCTTCACGCACAATACCCATATTAATACCCTCACACAGCGACACTAATTGATTTTTTCCCATATCAATTTTGAAATTATTCTGTGTTTTAACAAGGGTACCTTTCGAAAGAGCTTCATTAAGCGAAACAAACTCATTTGAATATGTGTCCTTAAAGCCATCAATATCAAAAATCGATTTTTGCGACACTGACGAGATAAGACCCTCATCTACCGCATTTTGAATTGTCATCGAATCACCTGTAGTGAAATTTTTAAAGCTATTGTTAAGACCTACAATACCACGACCAATGGCCTCATTCAATGTTAATAAATCACTATCTGTACTTCCGAGGGAAATTGAATTAATTTTATCGCCATCTAAAATGCCAGCTTTAATTGCCTCCAAAATGTTTAATTGCCGTTTGCGCGTAGGCGAAAAGATTAAACCATCTCTATCAATTAAATTTAAATCGCAAATGTCTTTTAAAGTCATCGGTCGCATAATTAATTGCCGATTTTTAGCTTCAATAAATGTCAATTTTTCTTTTGTCAATGGATTAATATATCTACCCGTTTTTGCATTTAATAAACCTAACTCAATCGCATCTGCAACAGTCACTTTAACATCATTTCGCGTGTCAACAATTTCTTGACAGTTTGACAAAATTAATTCATTTTCTATAGCCGAATCAAGTCGAAATTTATCACCGGCATTTCTATCAATAACCCAGCCAGCTTGATCAACAAGACCATGTGCTATTGCATCAGTAAGACAAAGTGGTGTTGATTTGATTTTAACTGACTCATTTTTGATCAAAAGACCTCTCTGATAGGCATCTGTTATTGTTATGGTCGTGCCATCAGAAAGTTTATAAATTCCTTGAATCGGATCAACCGTTCCATCTTTTATAGCATCAGCAATTGTCTTAATATTTGATGAAGTTTTTATAGTTGCCGTAGAAGTCGTTACCTTTACACGTTTTTCTGAAGCCTCATGTCCATTTTCTGCTTCAATTAGTTCACGTCTAACTGCATCTAGATGGTCACTTAATTTCGTTGCTAACTCTGGATCGATAAGCTTATGTTCTGCTGCCTTCTCTAAGCTCATTTTTTCGCCCGAAATAAGTACTAATTCACCCGTTCTGACATCAAGTAAATGCAACCTTATTGCCTCAGCAACAGTCAATATTTTTCCACTTGTTGGATCAACAATTCCCGATGTTTCTAAAAGTTTGCCTCCCTCTGCATCTTTTGAATGTGCTCGTTTAGTTGAACGAATTTCATTAAACTCTAGTGACTGGATTTTCTTAGCATTGTCAAGATTATTATTGCCGTTTACTGATGTTGGAGAAGAAATTTTTTCACTTTGATAGACCGTCGTGCGTTTTGTCGTGGTTATTCTGTGTGTATATTGTTAGAAAAGGTTAGTAAAATATTTTATGTATGCTCATGAGTGTATTATACAGCAATTATGGTTAGTACTTACTCTGATTTACTATAGCTAATGTAAGTATCTTCATCAATATTGTCAGTTTCATCAACTTCTGGACTACCAAAACTTAATCCCATTCGATAAGTTCTCAAAGGTCGATGAAGTGTTTCAGCATAATTCTGTAATTATTAGTTATTTATATTACACACGATTGGATTGTTGAAGAAAATTCTTCAACTCACCAATCCTTCAGCACCATTAACTTCAATTGCAGTTTTCAATCGTTGTGATAATGACTGAATCAATGACTCATATTTGCTGTTTAAATTATCAAGTCTTTGACTATAAACTTCAGCTGCACCAGGCTCGCCTTCTCTGATATCACGACGTGGTGGCGAAAAACTAGGCCGAATTTCCATCAACCAGTCGATATAATGTGAACATTTTCCATCGTAAATCTAAGTTTTTGGTGTTAATCGTTGTTTGTTGTGCAAAAATTACGTGTGTAAGTGTTATTGTTTAATTTTCATTAGTAAGTGTTGGTTAAATTAATTAATTCTTAATTCTAAATTGGGTTTTGGGTTTGAGAAAATTAAAAGGGTTTTATTGTACAGAGAGTGAAAATTTTCTTTTGGCATTTAATTGAAACATGAAAATTTTCATTCATAAAAAAGAAGAGTAAAATAAAATCTAAAGTTATGGATATTATTTTTACAAATTTCTCCCCAACAGCAAATTAATTTCGCTAAAGTCAGAGAAATATAGGGTAAGTAAAAATTTCATTTTTAATGCCTTTTAATTAGATAGAGGGAAAGATTTTTCTTATTTTCCATTTGTGTTTATTTTCGGACGATGAAAGGTAATAATAAGAGGATAAAAGAAGTAAATTGTGTAGAATGTTGAATAAACATACCTTTGCTTCTCTGAGCAATCGACCACCAGTCACATTGACTTGTTCCACTTTTGGTTTGCGCTCAACAGCTGATCCCAACATATTCTTTATATTTTCAATTATTATAATTTTTTGATAATTGGGGAGGGTAAGAATTTAAATAAAATTTTATAAAATTAATGTAATAAATGGAAGATAAAAATTTTTTTACACATCAACGAAGATTTTTTTTGGGAGAGAAAGAAAAAGATAGAATGCAAGATGGAATTCAATTAGTTTTCAATCATCAATTAATTTTCTATATTCACTACAATGTGTGTATGTTCATCGACATGCAACCATTGGTAATTGTGTGGTAATTTTCTAATTTCAGTGTATAAAACAATCAATAGCCCTTCATCCAAATCTATACAGATCTCTCTAACACACTATCATTCATTCAACTTCATTCATGCTCATATTTTGAGAGAATTATATTGAATATCTCCATATTCGTATATTTCGACGACGACAGAATAAGGAAATGTGAAAAAGCAAAATAATGTAATGTTTTAGTTACTCACGTCTAATTCACGCGCTGATGTTGCAGTTGGTAAACTTTGAAGCTTCTCTACTTGCTTCTCAACCCACGTTTCTTCCACTACAATGCTCGATTGTAGATTCTTCATTAAGCCAATTGCTTGCTCAACACTACGTAATCTAGAGTCATTAAAGAGAGCGGTCATCAATTCACCCATTAATTCATTCATTTCTGAGAAAATGAATAAAAAAGAGTGTACTAACCTTTCCGCAAGTTGCACACAAATATTATTCCATCGTGTATTAAGGCGTTCAACATTGGCATGAAGACGTTTCAAATCACTGAGAACTTTTGTTGGAACTCCCATTCGGCCGAGTTGATCAGCCTGATCATTCATTTTATCCATTTGTGGTTGCTGTTGTGTGATTATTTCTTGAAGTGATGAAAGATGCTTGAAAACTTCATGTAATCCTTCTGTTGTTGATGGCATTTCAATATGACGTGAAAGTCGTCCTTCTAACTCTGAAATAACTTGTTCATTCTCCTCTAAACCAGCCAAAGCTCCCTCAAGTAGCTTCAACCGATCTGCATGCAATCCAGCTTGCGTGTTGAGTTCTTTCCACAAATCCTTTAAGCTATCCAAACTCTTTTTCAATTGCGGTGTCTTTAATGTGATTGTTCTGAATGTTTCTTGCAAATGATTCAAATCTGGCTCAAGCAAGTTCAATCGACGACGATAATCTTCCAAAATTTGTACAGCATGTTCTAGTGAATCAAGGTCTCGAGGCAATGGCGAAAGAATTATGTGATCCAATTCACGTGCCATATCCTCTAATCTTGACTTAAAGGAAATGCATTCCTCTGTAAAGATTCTACTTGCTTGCTTGCTCTCCTCTGCAAATATACAAAAAAATTGATTATGATTAAAAAACATAGTGATGGCTAAATGAAATTTAGACCTGAAATTGTGCACTGAAAAAAACTTCGCATTTTTTGTGCTTATATGTTTTCAATACGAGAGTTTTTATGAGACTAAAGAGTAAATTTATGTTTCGACTGGTTCTTAATTGATTAATTACATATCGAAAAAGAAGTGGGGAAAATATTTCTGAACTTTCTCAAGATAAATTTTTCTTGTATCAAAAAGAAAACTCACCTTCGGCACGTGCACGTTTTTCGAACTCATCGAAAAGTCGATTGACTTCATCCATTTCTCTTCTGAGACGTCTCAATTGTGGATCACTAGGATCTCCTTCTGCCAACAATTTATCTGCGTCATCATTTAAAGCTCTACGAATTGCTGTTCTCTGTTCAGCGCCCATGGCAAGAAATTGATCGAAATCCCAGCCCTTGACGACTTTTATTGTTGCGAAAATCATATTCTGACGCAAACGAAGCTGTTTCTTTTGCCACAAAGCAACAGTTCTGTCAAACAATCTCTTCAGACGTTCAGCAGCATCAATTGCTTCATGATCAGGTGGTGGAAGCAAAAGACAAACACCAGGTACTGTTCCTTCAACATTCTTTTGTGTTCGAACACGCCATTTAACACGACCTGATGTATCAATCAAGGTGCATGTCTCATTCTTTTCGAGATTCACTGGACCACCTTGTTTATAGGCACAAATGGATTGAACTTGACTCTGACGATTGACTGGTTGCTTTCGCTGTTTTAATGGCACAACATTTTGGGCACGCTGTTGCAATAATTGGACGGTTTCACCGAATGTATTCAATTCTTCACGAACATCTTGCATTCCACGTAACAAAGCTTCACCCTGATCTAATCCAAATTCTGATTGTGAATATTTTGTGTTAAGAATGTCATCGCGTTTTGCCAACCATGCTTCAGCATCTTTTATATCTGAGAAGAATGAATGGTATTCTGTGGCATGCTTTAGATGAACCTCAAGACAGAGAGTGAGTTGAAGAAGCCATGACCATTGTGATTGAAGTGCTTGAAGATGCTCCTCAATTGTCTTTGATGCTTGATGTTGTTGAAGAAGCAATGCTTCTCCACGATCAAGAATTGTTGCAAAATGCATTTCACGTCTCTCAAGCTCTGACATAAGATTCTAAAAAAATTTATTAATAAAATAAATTTAAAATTTTTTCAAAATTTTGTTCAGCATCAAGCAAAAATATTTAATTTTGGAAATTATAAAAAGTTTTTGATCCCAGAATTTTTAAAAATAGCGATAAACTTAAGATTCAATTTTTAGCTTTATTCAACTTACGTCTGCACCATTTCCATAATGATGCTTGTTTGTTAATCAAAAGAATATTAAAGAAATTAAATTAAACCCACAAATCATAATTTGAGTTTCCAATGAGAATTTTCGAAACAAGAAAAATTATTTGGAAGCTCTAATCATAATATATAATATAAATAGAAATTTTATTTTACCTCATAGTAGCGATGAACAGCAGGCAAATCCAAATTCTTGTCAGCCCAATCACGTGTGATTTCAATTTGTTCTCGATCATGAAGCCATTGAAGTTCAGCTGTAGCTGTGGTAAGAAAATCTTGCAATGCATCCAATTCAGATAATCTCTTCGTGCTTGTGCTCAACAATTCCGCATAAAGCTTTTGCAACTGACTTAATTTTTGTTGATATAAATTCAACTCATCGCCACTAAAATTATTTTGTTGACGTTCTGCATGTTGAATTTTGGAATGGAATTGATCAATGACTTTATGTTCTTGCTGATGACGTTCGAGCTCAACTTTGACTGATGGCAAGTCAGCACCATAATCAGCACCCAAAAGCTGCTTCAACTTTTGTTGACACCATTCAGTATATTCTTGTAAATCTCTGAAGTACGGATTTGTTCCAATCTGACGCTGCTCGACAACAGTTCTGATTTCTTTTTTCACTGTCTTTTCGTGTACTGGATAGCTCAAACCTTGCAACTTCTGAAGAAGTGTCGTATTGAAATTTGTGCGCAATTGCGACCAACGTTGATGCAATTTTGTCACACGTTTTTGCAAGTCATTTGCTTGTGGATAACGATTTTCTTTCAATAAATGACAATCATGATTCATCTCTTGAATAGGATGCTCTAAATGACGAATTTCAGTTTCGAGACCTTCAACAGTATTCTTTGCGTCGATTGGATGTAAACGATCAATGCGACGCGATTCCTCTGAGATTCGGACTTCAAGACTAGTAATGCGTTGCTCTGTGATTTTAATTTCACGATGAACTTTCTCAGCTAAACGCTGAATATTATCAACTTTGCTGATTTCTGATTGTAAAATGTGCTCGCGATCAGAAAGTGCAGATAGAAGACGATTCCATGCTTTTTCTAATGCATCCGGTCGCAAATCATTCTCAATTTCAATTTCACCGGTTGACTCGAAATATCGTTCCAGTTCCTTATAAGTTGAGAATAATCGCTGCTTGTCACGATGCTTTGGTGGAATTTCCTCATTTCTAAACTTGTTTAGATCAGCAAGTAAGCGCTTCAATTCAATCAATGTTGTTCCAAACGACCTCTCTTGCAAAAGCGATGTCTTTTCACGGCACCAATAAATCAGCTGCTGTGCCATTTCACGGTAATCTTGAACCTTACGTTGAGAGTCCATATCAAAGAGTGGATGCATTTGTGGCGGCTCTGGGAAAACATCATAGAGTGAACTCAAATAGGTGATCATTGACTTTTCATCGGGCTCGTTTGTATCGACATCCTAAAATGACAAGTTGTTTATTTATTCAATTAATTAGCTATCGTGAGAAACATGGCTGCCTCAATTAGCGGTATATGGCGTTTGATCGTTTTTGGGCAAAGCAAATAACTAAAAACTATCGTAATTCAATATTACCTCTGGATCGAGAAGTCTTGTGACGCCATATTCCTTTTCAACAACATGGAATGCTGTCTCGAGACGTTCACGTGTTCGCTTTTGACGTGCTTCAGTCCACGATAATAAATCAGGTCGATTTCTGTGAATCAGAGCAGAGAATGCTAGACCATCTCTCCATGATGCTGTAAAGTCATTAACACGAACGCCCGGATAACGAGCTGTCGAGCGACGTGCCCAGCGCAGCAGTGCTTCACGTGCTGTCATATTATCTTCTTGGCCAACAACAATATCGGAAATCTGCAAAAATGAAAAAAAAAAATAATAATGAAACTCTTTACTGTGCTCTTTTATGTGTGGGTTTCTATTTGTTATCTTCTCATCATTAAAATATTTTCTTGATAATCCAAATTAGCCTAGAACAGAAAATTCAATAACCGCCTCTGCATCAGCACCAATACTTTTAGAAATCATTTAATAAATCAATCTTATGCCAAATATGGACATCAAGCACAGTCGCATACATATTACGACATGACGTAATGATTTTAAATAGATATAAAAATAAATATATAGAAAATATTGTTAAAAAGAGAAGTCGGCAAGTACTTGGCATGGCACTTAATTAGACGTAAATATTTATTGACATGAATTGACTCTTTAAAGTTACACAAATGCTGCGCGTTTTACACTATTTAACTGAAATGCTTCATTTTTCATCTTACGAGAAAAAGAGAAACAATTCAAGGCACGAAAAGATGTTTATGCTACTGGAATTCAAGACAGTAATGAATCTTTTCTGATGAAATATGCAAATGATGAACATTTGTTGCTAAATTAAAGCGCGAAAATTTGCATGAAAAATTCAATATATATTCACATTAAACGGTCAAACATTTAGTTAATGTGGATTTTTACTGTTTATCCATTAGCATCATTTTTTGTGTGAGATAGCTTCAGGCTGTTTGTGTTTGATTAAAATCTTTATAGAAAATCTCAAAGTAAGATTGATCATATAATACAACTTTTTGAATACAAAATCAAGAGATTTTATATTCATATTAAACAAAACAATCAAAACAACCACACCTCATTCAAGAACATCAGCAAACGAAATTATGGCAATTAGCACCAATATTATCACATGTGTGTATGAAAATAAAAAATTTAATTTCAATTTCATTTTTATGTAGGCGATATTTGATCGAATATCACAAATATTTAACAAATGTAATTTCCAAATAGTGACAACTGTTAATGTATGTATTAACATCCCAAGAGAGAAACTTCATTCATGAAATTGACTTTTTTATGAGTTTATTTTTCGGCCAGTTGACATTGAAAAAAGATTCAAACTGGAAATATTTATTGTTTTTGTTGTTATAGTATAGAGTGGGCGAATGTATCATTTTTAGCAAACTAGAGAAGTTCTGTAATACCTTAACTCTTTTCGGTCCCTCGATTGCTTGAGTGGACATGAATCCAAGTTCAGTGGTTTTCTTATCATTTGAGAACTTTATCATATTATTTGCTTGTGCACGCTCTTCAGCACGACTCATTGTTGTAACTTTTCTAACAATATGTGTGACATGTCTTCGATGTCCATCAGAGCCGCGCTGAGAGGTCTTTGTTGTTTCAACCGTATTACCGAGTACTTCAGTGGACAAGCGCTTATTTCTTGTTATTTGCTGAAGATCTCTTGTACTCGAAATATCGTCATCTCTCACGGGCAATGAATACACTAGAGACCGATTTGTGGCATCAACTACATCACGGCTATTTTTACGATTATCTCTATTTGTATAATCAGTAATAACCGCTTCAATTGTCTTTTCATGCATCACATCATGCCGAAATTTTATTCCTTTATCATCGATGTTCGTAGTGATTGCGGAACCACGAGGTAAAGTCACTAACGCGTTTGAACTTGTTGAAGGCGCCTCTCGAGTTGCACGCATAAATATACGACCCGGTGGTCGAAACTCATCATCGAACTTATACATGTCTCTTGTTATCTCTCATAAATATTAAATGTTTTTCACTGATTTTTTATTGTCTCTCTTTTATAGTCACTCTCTATCTATGAATTAATTTAAATGCCAAAACACGATAAAATATTCATTTATCATTTGTATATTTGTGCGTACGATTAAAGCCATTTATATTTTTCATCAACAATTCATTAAAAAATCATACAAAGTTTGTAAACATCACAAAAAACAATGAATGAAATTATCTTATCTTATCGGAAGTTTAAAGTTTCAAGAAATAGAAAATTTCAAAATTTTTATGACATGAAAGAATTTTGTTAAATTTAACACGTTTTAATACAATATGCAAAAAATCCTGTTTATTATTTTTTTATTTTGTCATTCCTAACAGTTTTTTTAGCCAAAAAAATCATTGATAAAATATTTTTATTGTATTAAGTCACTATTTAACTCTTTGATCTCATTTTCTAGAAACACAAATATTATTTTGCTGTAAATTTTAACAGTATTTGCATTTGCAAAATATAAAACTGAAGAAGAATCTGTGCGCAGCAAGTGATGTGTGGTAAAAAAGAGTTTAATTGAACGTAGCGAAATAAAAATTTTAAGTAAAGTCATGAAAGAATTTTGAAGCAGTAATTAATGATAAAAATAAAACGATGAGGGAAGTCAAACATTTATTTTTTTGTCTTATCAATCAATTATGATGTTTTATCAATAGAAATTAAGTTTACTGCCCAGTAGTAGTTTTAAAGGTTGAAGAATTTCAATTTCAACACATTTTGTTTCACTTCACTGATTTTATACGGTTTTTTTAAAAAATCATTGATGGAATTCTAAACAATTCTAAAGACCTTTTTCACATAACAAAAGCCAAAATTGATGCTAATCATATTCATAATGAAAATATTTTTAAATTTAGCATCAAAATATGACTCACTATCTGGTACCACCACTCGAGCACCTTCTTGTATCTCGAGATAATTATAAACAAACAAAATATGTTCTGCTTTCGTGTTTTACAATTGCTTGATAAGGGGGCAATTAAATATATCTCACTGCAATACAACCATAAAAAAAGTTGCATCATTGAACAAAATGAAATGATATTTTTTTGTGAAAATAAATTCAATTAGAAAAAAAAGTTTTCAAATGTCTGATCTTTCATACGACACACAGAGAAAGGTAAATAATTGAAATGTATGTCTGCATAATTCGATTATGTCATTAAACTCTTTATTCTACTCCAACTCTGTCTGTCATATTTTCCAATTAAATTTTAATGAATTTCAGATGAGCAATTATGGCTTCTACCCTATCGCACAAATTTTAACCATGAAGTTTCATTCTCACAATTATTTTAGATAACATTCAGATAGTTTTTGCTTTTTTAATGCTATATTTACTATATAATCGCATTCGCAATTAAAAACACATGCACAACAACAGAATTTCTTTTATGACAATTTTTTTCTATTTATTTTTGTTTTTAAAAAAGCACTTCACGAGAGCACGAAAATTCGTTCTGACCATCCGCCTGCCTGAGCAATCGAACACAATATGCTACCACTTTGAAAAGTGTAGAAAATTATTTCGATTAAGTCAGCTGGAAAGGTTTTTTTCAGTGTCGAGAGTGTATCTGTCTATGTGGTAACTTATTTTAGTGTGACTATATGAGAGAGTGTATCCGCTATTTGACGTATATATACGCATACACCTTCACTTTAATTACTATAATAGACATATAGAGAGTTATACCACAACAGCAATAATAATCGACTATATGTGTAGGGTTTCACCTGCAAGTATGTGTGTGCAGCGGATGAGTACAAAATATACACATTTATGAATGTTATTTCATTTCCGAAATATGAAAAGAATAAGAAAAAAAATTTTTTGCGGTAATTTTGATTGTAGTTGTGACTTTTCTATATTGGGTAGTCTTAAGTGGGTTGCAAAATATTCTCTTGTCTCTTCTGCAAGAATTTTCAATTGTGTTTATAAAGTCATTAAGGCAATGAGTCTGATTACGATACGCTTCGATGATCATTTTACATTCTCTAGAATTCATTTCATTACTTATGAATTGTTCATTTATAATTTGACATTCTCATATAAAAATTTTTTTCTCATGCAGGTTCATGCCTTACAACAAAGAAAGGAAGTTGTTGTGCAAAAATATAAAGTAAAATTCACAAGAAATTTTTCTTTTCATCGCGTTTACTGACATTAACCACTGTCTGAAAGGTGAAATTTTTACAACTTTAAGAGAACTCAATGGAACAATAGAACAGATGGTCAGACAGCGAGAGTTGAGCGAGTAAGTCACAAATTGAAAAACAGCTTGTGACGTAATGTTGTACTGTTGTCCCCCACTCACTAATGTCGCCACACATTCATTCATTCATAGCAATATTGATCGTTACTGATGTGTGTAGTAAAATAAAGAAGTTGGTATGCTAATAGCTTCCTTCATACACAGTGTACAAAGGTAAAGCCGGTATCGTTCATATGCAGTTGTTTTCAAAAATTAAAGCGTAGGTCTTAATTAAATTTGCCAGAGATATCATGCTGCATTAATCATTGTTAATCGCCCAAAAAGACTTGTGCGCTTCACTGAACATGTCGAATTTTTTTTGCATTCTTTATTTTATAACCGCTTCGCACTACAATTTGCGCGTAGGTGACACATTTAAGAGAATTGCCCAAAAAAGCAATTCATTTTTTTCACTCACAAATAAAGCGATAAAATGTGTGCAACACAACTGGTGGCACTATATGCATATCATAAATTACGATGCAATGTGCCAATGGTCTCTGTAAAATGGCGATTATTATTTACTTTAAATTACGCGCTTGTTGCATTAAACGTAAATTGACATTTAATATAAAATGTGATGATGTTATGTGAGAGTGCAATATGCTGCTACTTCAAAGCTTGCGCTATTTGTTCTGTATCAATCAAGGCCATCAATTTAATTTTTCATATTTTTTTGATCCAATATGGAAATTCCAATCATATTTGCTATTTCTTCTAGTATTTTTTTAACCATAATTGGCTATATTAGATTTTTCATTTTTAGTTAGTTGCAACTCAATGCATGTGCACATAAAAAGGGGTGAGGCGATAGAGACAGACAGATGGTCGGTCAGTCACGAATATGTAAGTGAGTACACTTGATGCTTAAAGGACAATCTTACAATCAATCATCAATTGGGAATATTTATGTAAGTTTTGTAATAATCACTTATGGAAGGTCATTGACGAGGAATCTGTTACAGACTTGGAAAGTATTGCGCAAATAGTTTGACATAAAACTTACAATAATAATAAGTTAAGTAGGTTTTTAACCTTAAAGCAGCAACAGCAGCCAACAGTGGATGTATGAATGAATGACGACAATTTATTTAGGTTAGTTGGATCGTTCATAAAGTATTTCAAGTACAACAATTTTTCTACGCTCTTTTTACGGGCAACAACAATCATCTAAACTCGGATGCTCGTAGGTGGATTAATAAACAATAATAACATTACACAGAACTGCTTTAAATAAGTTTCGCAATCGGCACACACTCACACGCTCATTCATAAATGTCAGGCAGCAAGTAATGTGCGCGACATTGAATTGATATGTTATGGGGTGCTGCTGCTTATACTACTTTTTGCCATTCCCACATTGCAAAAATGATGATGATCTTTATGTTGTCTTTATGCATTGTACGCTAATTGATTTGTCGAGTTGACTACTTGAACCTCATTCTCATATCTACAGCGATAAATCTGCAGTGCTTAATTGATATTTATGTGAATAACTAATGGAGATTGATTACAATATTGTAATTTTGTTGTTCATTTAAGGAAATTCAAATGATGACGATTTACAAAGTTATTAATGATACTCAACTATTTTTATTTTAAAATAATAATAAAATTGTTAGAATGAATTATTTATGACTCTTTTTCAAATTAAATTATTAAAATCAAAATGATACATAAAAGCATAAACAGCTTTTATTTCCAAAAATGTGTTAGAAAAATTAAATTATAGTGCACGAGCAGCAGCAGGCGGCAATATTATGTCATGACACTCAACATAAATCTGATGCTTGTATATGAAATAAAATTGCCATATTAGGAGCACTTAACAAACATATTTTGATAAAGATGGAAATTTTGCCTTGATTCATATATGCTCAATACACACACTTGAATGCGTCAAATTGAAATTTTTAAAAATTATTTCAAAGAAATTTATGAACGCCATTGAACACCGAAACTAATCTCTCTTACTCGAGGAAAAAAATAAAAATATTCAATTTATAAATTAATTAACTTTTCTTTTCTTGTTGTTTTTCTGTCAAAACGTGATAAATAATATTTCTTTTTCGAGACTGTAGCAAATCTGGCGCCCTTCAAGAAGCTTGAAATATGATAATCTCATTTTTGGAGAGTTTAAATCTAAACAAATTACTTTTTGCAAAACGACGACCACTTTTCTGATGACGTCTTTTCAAAGTGAAGCTTTCCAAAAAGCATAAGAAAATAAAAAAGAAGTATTTTTTGTAGAAGTTTAGCAACAAATATTTTTTTTAACTTGTACGCTTAGCGTGGGATCGAAATCGACACATAAATATTCAAATATACGAGCTTTAGACAAATATGGGCAAACTTTGCTCTCCTCTCGTTAGCTCACAGCTATAGCAAAATAATAACGAGAAAACGAAAACAAATTGTGGGCGAGCAAGAGTGAAGAGTTGAGTGAGAGAGCATGAGAATGTAAAACAGAATTTCATCAAAGACATTTTCAAGTTCAACGCAACAGCGGAGACATTTCATTGCGATTACATCATATGTTGAGCGTTAAAACAAATAACAACATATGACAATCATTTTATCTGTTTTTCTTTTGCCGCTCGCATGCCACTAAATGGAGCCATCAACACAACAAAGAAGCAAATAAAGACGAATGTAGATCGTCGTAAATTTTATCATTTATTTGCTTGCTTTTTAGCATTCCTCTTATCTTTTTATTTTCTGCAGAGAGAATGTAGTAAAGTCAAGTCCATGTATGGGAATTTCTAGAGTCTCATAAGCACATTTTAAATTGTGTAGGTAGACAAAAAAAACTGTCAAAAATTTATCTCATTCATAGTGTGGGACTTGATGTGCGAATTAAAATAATTTTATGAGTGAAAGGACTCCAAAGAATTTATCTATGTGGATTTCATTGACAAATTTGTGAATGAAAAAATCATTACGTCATACACACACAATATGGTTAAAAAATGCTCTAGAATTTCGATAGGATCAATTCTTTTTGGTATTTTTAAAATTGATCTGACAGTATGGAATAAAAATTGAAATCATCTGACATTGACAATGATTTTTGACAACTGCAGAGTGCTTTTTTATCACCCACTTGAAACAATTGTAGATTGTTACATTGCAATGTAAAGAATGTTTTATTCTTAGCATTCTTTCAATAAAATTATTTGATTGTTATGAATAGTCTGATTGTTTTCTAATGCATTTATTTATAGAATAAACTTAAAGAATTAGCTCTAAATTACATAGAAAATATTTAGAATATTTTCTATGTAATTTTAATAACAAACATCTGTTCATTAGAGTAAATAACCCACTCGCTTTCTGAACTTAGTTCGAGTTAATTAAAGACTCTCTTGTATTTAAATGACAAGTTTAGAAACCCATTAATTATCACCTTCTGTGAGGTTTTAAAAAATATCTAATAAAAAATTCAACTCACCTGGAAGTGTAAAATTATTGTCCAGATAAGACCCAGTGTGAGTCTAAATAAGAAAGAAAAAATTATTTATTATAAATGTCACAAAAATGACCCACTTTCAACTCACTTATGATTTCCATCAACGACATCCTCCGACCGGATATTGACAAGCTTTATTTTCCTATATCTCAAAAAGTCCAAAGCCATCTGTACATTTTGCAGCATATGAAATCGCATACGTCCCTTCTCTCGAGGCTAAAAGAAAAAAAATAATAAAGTCAGTTAGTTGATGTTCTACATATACAACACAAATAGATTCAAATCTTACCAAATGTTCACCCGATAATACTTCCAACAGTGACAGTAAATTGTGTCCATCTCGCAAGTCTTCGAACAGATCATCAACTCGTCTCGAGACCTGGCGTCAAGCGGGCAAAGACAGAAAGAAAAAAGAATAATTAATTTGAAATTTTACTTGAATATTGTCGCTGTTTTCGCTCTCATCAGTAACAACAATCGTCATTCATTCACAGCATCAGAGACGCACATTTTCATAGACACATAAAATACATTTTTCTTTCTCACATTCTGACAAACGACTTGGGAGCATGAAAATAAAGAGTGACTTACAGGGCCTGAACAACAGGGAACTCCATTGATATTAACGCAGACATGAAGCAACGTATAAGTCTGTAAAAATGGTTCATTAGGTATGAAAAACTTTTGATCGACAATTGACGACTTTGACACTTTTACCTTTGCAAATTTCCAATGCTGTTCATTAAAAGAGACAGCAATAAAAGCAAGAGGGAAAAAGAGAATTTTAATTTTTATTAAAAGAAAAATATTAGTTTGAATTGTCGTCATAAATGTTGAAAAACACAATGACACTATTGTATACAAAATAAAAAAGCATTCAAGTCATAATAAATTATCGCAAGTATGTAACACGTGACAATAATAAATAAAAAAAGATTGTCTACATGAAAAAATTACTATAAAATGAATGACCTTATTATCCGCAAAAATATTCGATAAATTTCACACAGAGAGTAAGAAAGAAAATTAATTAATTTGATTTTGCATAACTTTCTCATTTTATGTTGCAATATGTACAAGATGCAATATTTAAACATAATAAAAACAATGAAAATTAATTGTATTAAATTAAAAAGAAAAATAAAAACTTTTTCCTCTACTCTCATTGCTACTCATGCTCAAAGTAATTAATTAAATTTGTTTGTTGACTGTGAGTTACAAATTATGCAAGCATTATTGTTCAAATTAAATTGTACATAAAGCACTTTATTCATCTTAAAGGTGTGCGATTGTCAGATCGATGCTCTTCAATTATCAAAAATAATGATTAGGCAACGTGCTCCATTCACTCAGAGCAACCATCAACATCTATAATTAATCCATCATGTCATACTAATTATTTTCATAATTGATGAACGAAATCGAAAAAATATAAATTTGAGTGCGAATAGAGAAAGAAAAAATTATCATGTAGCAGCATAAAGCTAACGTCTGCCATTCGACAACAAAAGTCCTTGGTTATGACCAAACTAATTTTTTTCATCACTTTCTGTAAGCGAGCTACTGTTGCTGCTGGTATTTGCTATTTTTGTAAGATAATCAATTGAATCTATGTCACTGTGCACATATTTAACGATCTGTTTACTGTTGCACTCTAAGTAAATTAAAATCACTTCTGCTCTGTATTTATGGATAATAAAAGAGAGAAAAAGAAAGAGATTGCAAATCTTTTGTTTAAAGTTTAAACAGTAATCAGTGACATCCCCTTGTTAGTGAATGAAACGAAAAAAAACTTCAAAGTCATTGTGTTCATTTTATTCAACCCAATTATGTGATCTCACTGGCTTGTAAGTAGAAAGATTGCAAATTGCTGCGTCGTAATGAATGAAATTACCACAGCAGTAGCGAAAATCAATTTACAGAAACACATGTTGTATGTCTTTTACATTCCAAAATTGATACACTCTTCACTATTTTGTAGCTACATGCATTCCAAACATGAATGCTAAATTAACTATATGAATAAGTGTTGGAGCAAAAAAGTAGGTATAAAATAAGTTAAAACATGACAATGAACATGATGAAGTGACGGTAATTTTGTTGTCGTGCTGTGCTTTGTTTCTAATGCGACACAGAAGTCAAGTGCAGATGCATTCTATATTTCGCTTGACATTTCCTGCTTCCATTGTGTTGCACAATAAGTGACAATTGACTACCCGTCATATTTGCTTAATGTTCTGATCTCTATCGATGAATATATGAGTGTGTATATGTCACGATCAATTAACTGCATAGAAATGCAATTAGTAAGTAGAACTTTCAATTTTCACTTTCTCGAAAGAGCTCAAAGCACACGACTAACGACATGAACGGAAGAGATTCATTTTCGTGATAACAATCAATATTAATAGATGCTATGGCGACCGTTTTCTCTCTATGCTATCTACGTAGTTATCTAGTTAACTGCATAATCAATTGCTATTGTCTTACTTTACTATTGATTCATGCCTTAGGAAACACTTTTTTACATCTTTACAATGTAAGTAAATTAAGTGTGCCATTTACTTGATTGAAAATCTCTTTTTCTCTCTCACTATCTCGATTATTTTTTGATCAAGATTTATTGTTATAGATATTTGTAAATTACATTTTATACTCGCATGTCGATTAATGAACACTTACAAGTGTGCATTAATTTCTTTTACAACTCACGACTTTAGTTTTTTGTGTGTTTAATTAGAAATTTCTTTATTTTTCATGGCTGGATTAAAATCAAAGATTAAAAATTGAGAAATGAATTCTTTTCACCTTAACTGATGTGATAATTTTTGTTTATTTACATGAAAATAAATGAAATTCGCATACAAGGAAGAAGGTGAAATTCAATTATCAAGATTTCTTATATTTGTCAATAAAGGGAATTTATATTGAAACCGGAATGAATATGAAATTTAAATCCGTTGTGCGAAATTCTACTTTTTGTGAGTGAAATACGGACATGAAATTAATTTCGTTGAAATATGCAAAATAAAAATGAAATTGTTACTTGAGACCTTGTAAGATGGCAAAATGAAAAATAAATAAGTCTCACTTAATATTTTCACAATAAATGAGTAGAGAGAGATAAATTTGGAATTTTTTTATAAAACATGTGAAATATTGAAAGAAAATCAAAATAATTTTCTTAATACTTTTGCAATTGTCAAGGTTAAGATCTTTCTTAATTTTAAAAGTCATTCTCGCAGTTTATGAATGATTTTTTAATGAAATTTTGGTAACAAAGTGTCACGATTTGAATTAATTGAATCAGATTTGTATTTGAGCATGAACACAGTTCAAGGAAAATTTGTCTGGATTTTTTTTTTGAAAAATTTAAACTGACTCATGCAGCACAAAATGAATAAATCTCTACACGTTCCTTAAATAATGAGTAAGCAAGAAACAACAAGGAGGAAAAATCACATATGCATAAGCAAGTAAGCCGCCTAAAAGCAAAGCGAAAGTCATAAGAAGTATGAGCCAATCGGCAGACATTCAACCATATGATCTTTGATTTATGAGAACAAAAAACACATTAATTCTACACATACAAAATTGAGAGGCGAAAAGAGGCAAATAATAATGAGTAAATATCACAAAAGAAAGTGTAAAGAGGTATTCTTTTCAGCTGATACATGCAAAATAAAATTTAAAAGGCATTCAATAAAGCACATTCACATATGTACGCATTGCAATCTTCTCTCACTTTTTCTCTCAAGTTAAATAAAAGCGAAATCTTTATTTATTGTTAAATCGTTACTTTTTTGATAATGGCCCGGATAGTGTCACGGGTTGAGGCCACAAACTATAAATTATCGCATCAATCCATACGCATATATAGGAGAGTGCGAGAAAATCATTCAATAAACAGTTACATTATTTCCTTTCCATTATTAAAACCATTAATAAAAATTCGCTTTCAATTCATTCATACAGAAGAAGAAAAAGAGAAGCAAAAGCACAAAAAAGAGTCAAGTCTAAGTAGTAAGTATGTAACACACAAAGCCTTGCAAACAAAACACAACACAAAAATTTCAAACTCATAAGATGCAGAGTAAAAACAACAACAACAGCAAAAATTGTACAAGAATCGTGAATTACCTTTTTCAAATGTTTATTGACCCATTTTGTGAAAGTTTTCTTTTGGATTGCATCGCGTTCATCTGTGGAAAAAGAAAAAGGAAAATATTATCATATGAACTATTTGTGAAATTCAATTATTGCAACTCAAGTTATTTTGATAGCACATAATTGTTTGTATGTGAGTCACATAGACAAACAACGACTGACATGACGTTAAATAATGAGAGAAAACTTATTGAGAAAAAGAGGCTGATTTCTTGGGTATTTTTAATTTAGCTGGAATGAAATGAATGCATATTATATGCAGTAACTATCTATTCATTTATAAATAGAGTTATAAGTCTTTGAACTTCCATAAGAGTATAAATAATTTCACAAAATAATGGATACTTTTAATCTTGATAATAAGAAAATTTTTTTTTTGAAAGCAACATCCATATTTTGAAAGCACATTTTGATATTTCACCCACTAATAAAATTATTCATCATACAATCTAAATTTGACTTTTATGATGAAAATATTCAAATTTTAAATTTTTATGTGACACTAAAAAATATCTAAATAGAATTTTTTACCAATTCAAAAAACGAGATTTGCAATAATGAAATGCAAAAAAAAGAGATTTGCTGATTGAAAATCACGATCGTAATGCAAAAAAGCTTAAAATTATCATTGATATGTGGGAATAATTTGTTTTTAATTTGAATAAATTTTGGTGTGTGTTTGAGTGAATTGAATTTCATTGCTGGATTTATGTCAAGAGATTTTAAAATGATAGAAAAGAGAGTTGATGGCGTAGTATAGATTTCTTGAGAACTGGAAATTTAATTTATTAGCCTGATGATATTTTGAGAAATTCTTTAAATAAATGAATAAACAAGAAAATGGGATTAAACTTGAATTTAGCAGTTTTAAAGCCCTCATTATGGTGATGAAATTTGAGATTCTACGAAGTGTGTGTTCTATCAACAAATAATAGAAAATGTCACATAAGGGCGCCTTATTAAATTAATAATGATAAACTCTTCAACAAGCATCCCTTTAAATAACTAAATAAATAACACACCTGAGTGTGGCAATTATTCACTGGAATAATTAGATTAATTTATTAGATTAAAACATTTTTTGAGTTATTCGAATATCGAAAATGTAGAAAAAACTAAAAATTCTTTATGGAAGTCAGTAGTGAGCGCAAAATATTTTATTGAATAACAAATTATTATACTTGCGAAAGAATAAAGAAAATAAGAGTAAACAGCTTCCACAAATGGAAAGTTCTCGTAACAAAAAAATTAGCGCTCTGAACCCTCGCATTTTTTTTGCACCTAATGATGATCAACATTTTTAGATTCTCAGAAAATCATTTTGAAAATATTAACACTTTAAAGCCTATTAGTCTTCTTTGCAGTGAAATCAATTTAAATTTTAAAATCTACAGCATGAGACTCGAAATTTATTCTTTACATTTTTATAATTTATGCATAAAAGCTCTTCTTAGTTTTTAATAAAAATTTCTCTCTCGATTCATGTTGTTTCACAAATAAGATTTGTAAATCATTAGCGATCATTATTGTTAGGGATAAGTCAGTTAGTGTGTGATACAGAAAAAACAAAGCGGTAATAATTATTAACTAGTAATCCAGCTTCTATGTCTCGGTATTTTTTGCAGCTGTGTTTGAACTTCTATTGACATTTTTTGCTCACACTATGAAAACGATAATGATGAAGAAGAAGATTAAATAACAAATGAAGTGATTAAAAAAGAACTCGTTAGTTCGCATAAAATTTCCATTAAAATCAGTCTCTGAACTCATTTTACTTTATTGCCAGAGCATCTTTGCGCAAGAATTTAATTTTTTTAGTCCTAAAGAAAATTATCATAAAAACGAGATTTTTGTCTTTAGAGAGCAACAACATAATGCCGTCAAAATCATCAATAAAGAGCCAAATATTGATCTCTTAAGAGAGAAAAAATTTGCAAAACAAGTCCACAAAAACCAGCAATTCATGATAATCATTTCGAAGGCCAGTGTGAATACGATTTTTTTTTGGAATTTTTGTCAAGTGATAAAGCGAGAAGAGAAAGAAGATGAAACAAAAAAATAATTAAGAAGCTCGTTCAATAAAAAAACTGCTGCGAAGAGTTCTCTGTAAACAGAAATTCTTGAAAATGGTTAAGAGTGAACGACTGGTTATTGGTTAAATTTTGCTTAATATGAAAGCAATTTAAGCAATTCTTTTAATTTGAGATTAACTTGTGAAACTTTTTATTAAATCATTGAACGTAATTGTAGGGTGTAAGCAATTGCGAGACAAACTGTAATTATTTTATAGGATTGACTCGTGTTTCTCAATTATTTAAATTTGTTTTGATTTAATTTAAAATTCATCAATGAAAACAATTTATCTTAATTTCAAAATATTCAAAACTTTTATCAAGCTCCTTCTTTTCCATTAACGCCCATTAAATTCATCAAAATGAGCATCAATTAATTTTCCATACGAAAAAAAGTTTCTTTAGCATTTTTTAATTACACACGAAAGCAAATTCCCGAGTCAGGTAGAGAACGTTTGGAATCTTATAAGACTAGATAGCATTGTTGCCAAATCTTCTTCATTCTTCTTTTATCAATAAAAAGAGGCAAATGCAAACACGGAAGCATGGATGATAAAACTTGTTCTCGCGCTTATACACAAAAAGACTAATTTTCATGTGTGTTTTCAGGCATTGACAGATGTATATGTTTTGCATGTGGGAAAGGACATGCATAAAAAAAGTGTGTATGTAGGACTATGTCAGGGAAGCATTTTAAATTAGATTTTGCTGCGAATATCGTGTAGGTTTTACATGCATGATTATGATAGCCCACATAGACAAAATATTGTTATTGTTTCCTTGTATTTTCTCTTAAGGAAATTAATGCGAATTTTTAAATTAATAAACATGTACTGTAGGAAAAAATAAATTTGACGAAATATAAAAATGAAGGGGAGAAAAATTATTATTTTTGGAAATTGTTTTGCATGTTCAATTAATAGGAAGCATGTGCAATGTTTGAAATTGAATAAAAAATTCAGCTGGTGATTATTCAAGTATGAAACATAATTTTGGAATGCATTCATCATAAATTTTTCATCACGAATAGCGGAAAGTAACATTAATCTTCCCACTTCTTTCACATAATACCTTTAATTCTCAGAATGTATTCAATAACTCAACAAAAGGTAAGTTCTCGAGAAATTCGCACAGAATTTTGCCTTCAAATGAGTCACACACAATATGCAACAAGAAGGTCGTGTTATAAAACTTGTCTTTGCCACAATTAAACACACAGTCGAGTTCAGTCTTGCATTAAATGAGTCGCTTGTCAACACAAAAACATTTTGCCTCAATAGAGCAATTTTGTCACTTTTTCCATTTTAATCTTCTTCTTTACCATAATTAACATCTAATCATTTATGTTTACTAAAAATCCACTCAAGTTATTTTTTTACTTTTTCTCATCATACACAAGTCTGTATTTTCCGGTGAACAGACATTCATCAAATTACATATGAATAGCAAACAAAAGGAACAAAAAAAGGGAGTTATGATGATAATAATGTAGTTGGTCAGGTAGATAGAACACTAGTTCAATATTACACAGCAAATCCATGCGAGACTGAGAATTTCACACACTAACCGACATACCCATTTTATCTGTATTCTCAACGAAATATTCCCAAATGCTCATGCTACCTTTAAATTGTGATAGTGCATCCTCATAACCACCTTGTGGTGTAGACTCGTGTTGTTGTTGATAAGCAGCATGATGTTGCTGCTTATGTTTCTTAGGCGGTGTTGCATAATGATCATTTCCATTTGTTGAATAGTGGCTATGACTATTTTCACGCGAATGGGAATGACTGCGAGTGCCTTTTACGGGACCATCGTAAAGTGCTTCGCGTGGATCAAATCCCAAACGATCCTTATAATATGACTGATGTGACATGATTTTCTAACTGATTTTTCACTTTATCTTTCCTTTTGTTACATAAAAATGGCACATAAATTTCACAATAACAATTCTGAACCTTTCACTATGCTTTGCTGTTTGTCTCTCTAGTACTAGAAAATAGATAGACAAACTCGTTAATTACTCATGTTTTCTTTGCAATATTTTTTTTTTTTCACATCAACACATTTCATGAGTAAGTCGAGCATTTACAAATAAAGAGAGATCATGTCAAGGGCATTGTTATCCAGCCAAATATGTTCATCGTTTGCCCATTTTAGACTACATTTTTGTGATCTTCTGATGGATCAAGGAAAGCATGTGAATATCATACTTTATATAATATCATTTACACACAGCGGGCAATGAGAATGATCATTCCGAGAAAATAAAATTATAAGAATGAATTTAATTAAAACTGTCAAAATTGACTCTGTCTCAGAAACTTAAAAAGAAGCAGAGGAGAATGAACATAAACGGTCAGTCAAATTCACTTAACGATGATTCTCTCTTTATTGGGATTTACTTTTTTTTCTCAGTAACACAACAACAGTAGCAGGTCAGAGTGAACTAAGAAGTCACTAAGTCACCCTGACGCCAAATTATTATATCTTTTTTAATTATTTAATCTTTTTTTTCGTATTCAAATTTGAAACCACTTTAAAGATAAAAATTTTGTCTCTTTCAATTTCTTTTTTTTTCTTTCTCAATTGCAGCTGACTAATGCTGCGATGGAAGAAAAAAAAAACAAAAACACAAAAAAATTAATGTTGAATTGATCACGATCTGTTCGATTCGAAGCTCAATAGGGGACTAAAAGTTGAACATTGAGAGAGTGAAATACAATACTAATTTCTTTTACGCTCTCAACATTGACGGAGCTTATGGAGTGTAGAAGACAAGACGCTCACTCATATTATGATGATCGCGAATTATTAAGGTAGTATTTGTGTAGTGTTTGCAGCCCACATGAGAGTGTTTTCTTATAAGACTCTTAAACAGGTTTGATCATGAACACAAATACAAACAAAAATCATCAGATGTGAAGTTTTTCTCGCTCTCTTAAGAGAGTAAGAATTACAGGTGTGTTGAATAACAAACAATGACGTCATAAAAATAGTGAGAACTGCTTGAAAATTGCTACTGCACACCCACGAGAATGAAGAAGAAGAAACTCTAGTTCCGATCTACCTTAACTTTGTGTAGGTTGTTTCATTACTTAATTAAGCACCAAATGATGAAGACAAGGACATAAATGGACTTCAATAAGCAAGAAAAAATCTTTCATGTCATGTCTGCAGATTTATTAAAAAAGAAATTAATCACAATAACCAATTTGAACTGAAAGAAAGCCAGACAGTGCGATCCTTAAATGGCTGAGATTCATACATACATTTTATTATATTGCATTTCAATTGATGTTGATGTCATATTCATATATTTTCAACAGACATGATGATGACATGTGTATAAAATAAGAAATGTACATAAACTACAGAATATTTTTAGATTCTATCAAAATTCATATTTTGTTATTTAAAATAAATACAAATTTATAAGCAATTCTTTAATCTTTAAAATTCTTATTGATTGTATAAAATTTTCTTAAATTATGTTACGAAAAAAGCTCATAAAACTTTGATGTTAATTTTAAAAAATAATCACGACATTTTCTTTCATCTATAGCTTTCTCTTAAAATTATGATATCATTGAAGTTACTCAGAAATGTCTCTTTATTTTCCCGAAATAATAAATAAATAAAACAAACTTCAACGCGGAATTTTAATCATAAAGACTGAGAGCGAATATTTGTCATCATCATTCATTCGATTGGTGTAGAAAATTGGTTTAATAAAGGCGAATTGAATAAATTTCTTTGCATTTGCATTTTTAAATTAAGGCAATAAAATGATGAAGGAAAAGAGTTTTAATTTATTTGCCAATATCTTGAGTCATTGATATGCAGAATCTTTTTATCACAATGTAGTGCAGTTCGTGAAAAAATTTCAATATTTTTATTTATTCCAATATGTTTATGCACATTCCATCAATTTCAGTACAACATTCATGTCTTTAAATGAAGCATTTAGTTACATTTGTTTAAGAAAGTGACATCATTCATTCTCATGTGTGTACATGTGACTCAGAACGACATTTTTAGCCATAAATGTCGACACTTTAAAAAACACTCCAGAATATTTCTCTTTTTCTTTCTTTTGTTCGACCATATGAAAATTAAAACTAAGTCAAACTACGAGTGTGTGTGAGTGTTGACGCACCGAAAGTGAGAGAAAACACCTACAAAAGGAATTAATTTATTCTCTTGATTTTTTTAGCTCGAGACTTGCAAACCATACCACGCAGTAGAAATATTATTAATTATAATCATGATCTAATTTGCATTTGCGAGAGTGACTGGACGAGACAACACCATGTGTTATTGCTGATACTCAAGGATAATTACACCAACGATAGCTTTTGATCTGTCATCGAATTGATGTCAATCACATTGTAAATTAGATATTTTTGATGATGATCCAGCATCTTATAATGCCAGCCACTCTAATTCAAAAATATAAATCAATTTTCCATGGCTGCACATTGAATTTTGTAGCCCACACATAGTTTAAGATCAATAAACTTCCATTTGGTCAAAGCAAACGAGAAGGAAAGACAAAATTGAAAACACGATCGGTAACTGCACATTCATTCACTCACAAGCACAACAAATAGCATTGTAAATAACCGGATTATTTAATTAATAAAATTCATGCATGTCACTGAAGTAAGAGAGAAAATAAAAATGAAAATGAAATTATGAATCAATAAAAATATTGAAAATGTATTCCACCTACACATTTACGTTTGCATTTTTTGAGAGTGATATTACGAAAGAAACATTCAGTTGCTGTTGCTTCGAGGTCTAAAAATTATCTTTTTATGAATGCAATAATGTTCATAAGTCATTTGAGTTAGGATTATTAGTTATTTCGCAAAGAAAGGTTACAAGTTTGAGCACCCACTTCATTCATGTTCATTGAATTGAACACAATTTTTTTAATCCTTCTCTTACTGAACATTCCGAAAAAAAGAGAAAAAAAGATTTGCATAAAATAGAATTGGCATTACTTGGCGCATATAAATCGATCATTTTAATTGTAGTTGCTGGTAATCTTATTAGAGCTTGATTATAATATAACTATCTGACAGAGACGCCCAAGCACTTAATTCATAATGTCATGAGACGTATGCATTGTGCGATTATCTTAAACACTTTTACTCACTTCACTTCTCGCTCTTTATCTTTTTTGTCTCGCTTATTTTATTTCAATTTATATTTTATTTTTTCAAGAAAAAGTTTCTTTTTTGGGTATGGCACAATAATGGTATATTCATATATCTTGATGATTGAATGACTTCTTTTAAGAGATGATCATTTCTCATGTGAATTGAGACAGAAAGTGAGTAAAGTGAATAAATTGATAGAAAGCTATTGAATCATAAATGCATGAAAAATTTCTTAAAATCTTCTTAAATTTTTAAATTTTCCCTAAAATGTTTATAAATAAAATACAACAGAAATTTATTATCACTAGTTCACGATTTCTCCATAAATTTAAACAGTTAATTATTTCATGACACTCTCTAGTCATTTATTTAATAATCGTGAAAGTAACAAGCAATAGTAAGAGTGATTTTCACTCATCATAATTATCCTTCTCGTGTGTGGCATAATCTTCACAATTCCTAATTAAAAACTTCCAATATTCATCAATAAACATTTGACATTTTGACATTTTTTGTACCATTAGCTTGCCATTTTTGATTTATTTTTTCTCATCTTCTTTTGTCGCATTCATGTCATATTAGATGAAAGAAGCAGAAGAAGTTAAAGTATGAAGGTGTTACGCGCCACTAAAAATTGTATGTGCTCTTTAGCTATAAATATCCCACCGACATCATTTGCAAACAATTGATCATCAAACAGAATCTGTTCGTTCTTTCGCTCTTTCTGCAACAACAGTAACACACGGGCGAGTGCTGTATGTACACACTTTTAGCACTCGGCAAACGTCAAAATTGGTTGAGTATACATGTTGACATCATCTCTTATGACTCTTCTTCTTTTCGCGAATGAAAAAAAGCCAATCAACTGATAGCCAATTTATGAAACGATTAAATTGTTGCTCATATATCTCTTACTCATGAAACGATAGATAGGTCAATTGTTATAATTTGATACATTACAAACTATTGTTCATTGTTCTGTAACTCTCTGCTTCTCTATTAAATATATTTACCAATAAGATATTCAATTAATTTGTGGGAATTTGATTGATTTTTTGTCTGTGTTGAACTCAAATGTTTTGATTATGAATTAAAGAACTTGTTTTTATATGTCGAAAGAAGAAAAAGACTTGTTTATCAAACAAATTACCACTAATTTAACTCAAACAATATAAGAGAGTGCAATGAAGTAATAAATTGTGCAGTTTAGATAACATTTTATTGAGTCACAGAAATTTATTATTAGAAAATTCATGTTTTTATTAAAGCCGCGTCTCTTGAAATATTTATTTACTGTCTATTCATAAATCGTCATACATACTTATAAAAGTTAATATTTATAAAAGAAAATTCTACTAATCCACACAAAAAGAAACCAAATAAAAAGAAAATTCCTTTTTCCTACTATCAAATTTCCTATCACGAACACACAAAGTCAACATTTGTCACAGAAATAATGAGCTTGTAGAGAGAGCCTCAACAATTCGAGTGTTTATTAAGTGCCGTGCCGAGATATAAGAAGGAAGCTCATCGTTAATGTCACCGATAAATTCTAGAGCGTTCAATGAATATTTCTAAATGATTGTGGTGTTGAATTATCGAGCAAAAGAGAATTAGAATTACGTGAAAGCAATAATGTTTTGATTTATAGGGTGGATGAATTGAACCTTTATGGGAGTTTTTGTGAGAAAATAAAATTTTTTATGATCACTTGAAATCGACTATTTATTTCAATCAAAACATTTTTGAAATGTCATAAAACTTGTCATCAATTAAAAGCATTTTAGGGAAATTTATTATTGACTTTATCAAAATGAACAATAAAATTATAATTTTATGACGCTTAAAGTAGCAACTTGCATTAAAAAATCAATTTTCAATAAATCGTATCATTTGCGGCAACAGAAATTTTTTTTTCATTTCACAATTTCTTGTCACCTTAAAAAGATGACAAAAAGTGCCCATCAATCTAAAAATAAAGCAATAACTCTTTCAAAGAAGACAAATGGATAGATAAATAAGCGCAAAACATTTACGACAGTGCTAAGCTTATAACATGACATAATTGTGATAAGAAATCAATTTTTCGCTTTATCAGTGTCCAATGAGCTACAAATTGATTTCTTACTCGCTACGACAAGATTGAAAAAAGAAATAGTGAAATAACAGGTTCTTTAATTGAAGTGTTAATGGCATTTAACAACTTTAACCTCATTAAGATTTTTTTTCATTCAATTCCGCATGAGGCAAGAGAGCAATAAGCATTTTATCATTGGTGAAAGCACCAATCAATAGTCAAATTAATGATACAGATCTACATACATACATATATAGTATGTGTCGCGGCATCACATCAATCAACAACCTCAAGATGCGAGAAAGAAAAATGACGAGTGATCTCAGTCTTTTTTTGTTTGGAAATCATATTAAATTTATGCCAAATCATGCATGCATTAGTAATTGAATTGAATGAATGAAGAGTTTCAGTGAACGAGAGAGAAATGAGTTTATTCAAGAATTAACCCTAACTGAGATCATTTATGAAAAAGAAAGAAAGAGATAAATCATTACGGTTTACTGTTATTCAATACACGAAAGCACATACAGTTTAGAATAAGCGTTGCTGCACACGACGAGCATCAACCAGTTCTGATGATCAAGAAATGTGCGAGCAAACAAGGAACAACACTAAAGAGATATAAGAAGAAATCATTTCACGTTTTCTTGTAGAAATTTTTAGCATTCCATGTCGTGTTTATGTGTGATTTTTTTTTTCTCTGATGCTACTGTTGTGTTAGTGGTAGAGATTTTTTTGCAAATTTTTTAAAAATAAATTCTTCAATCAACAGAAATTGCATAAAAGAGGAAGATGACTAAAATTAACAATATTCTATTCATGTTTATACAAAATATCAACAACTTTACGATTCACTAGAGCTAAGAAGATCACAAATGAAAGATGAGCTTAATTTAGACACTTGCATGGCGTCAGAATTGTAACCGCAAAAAAATTAGCACTTAATTGTGAAAAGTACACTTGACAAACATTTTTAATTATCACAATGTGAATATTTAATGTATAGATTCGCTCATGTCCTACTTTTTTATTCCGTAGCATTTGAAAGAAATTATTGAGCTCTCAGAAATGTGTTGATGTTTTCAAAATGTATAAGAAAACTAGAATTTATTGTATTAGTGCCGAAGAGAGAAGATAAAAAGTTTTAGTTTTTTTTTTTTTTTGCTTTTCCTTACACATTCATACTATCGCGAGTTGTATAAGAAAAGAGGAGAGAAGAAAAGATCACACAAATTTCAACTTAAAATGGGTCTTGATCGTCGTTTCTTTCTTCTTACACTGCACCGGCTTTATGAAATTTTTTCCTCTCCTCTCGCACTCACTCTCTTTTTTATTTTACTTTCACAAAATCTACAGTTTCTTTCGCTTGCTTTAAAGAGTTATTTCTTTACAATTACAAATGTCCCATTTCTTTCTTATTCTTTATTATAAATTCACTTTACTCTTCACTATGTTCTGCCTATTTTTAAAATTTATGGGACACTTTGCAGATAGTAAAAGAAAAATTGACACGTACACACAAAATGCATGAATATTACTAATAATTACATAATTTTCACACAGCACTGCTCTTTAAAATGTCTAAATATTATTCGAAACAATACTCGATAATAATAAAAATATATTTTTGTCTCTATCAAAATTCTCAATTAACCGCAAATCATTATAGATACCAAAACAGAACTATCGAAGGAAAAAAATTAATTTCAAGTAATAAAAACTTTTTCCTCTCATTCGATTGAGAATTTGTAAGCGACTAAAACATACTTGAAAATGTGTACATGTAGAAGCATGAAGTGAATCATTAAGTCGGATATATATCCGCAAATGTGTGCATGTGTGCGTCGAGACTTTTTTCTTTCTCTTCATTCTTCACTGTGTTGTTCGCTCACTATTTAGTTGTTGTGTTTATATTCTTTAATGTTTAACGCTAATGTTTTTCATTATCATTCAACAAACGATGATTGATTTCTTGGACAAGGTAGACTAAAGAAAGAAGCTACTTCTTTTTGATCATCATAAAAAAAAATAAATATAGTAACAGAAATCTCTAATGAACTAGTCATAATCTCTTACTATGAAGAGAGAAAGATTCATTATAATTTTGTTTGAAAGCAATGCGCACTTTTCCTGTCGACGAGCGACAAACGACAGCATGTGAAGAATTTTTTGTTTTATTTATGATGCATTACAATTGAAGAAGGAATTTTAATGCCTATATAATGCTGCTTTCAAAACCGTAAAAATTAATTTCTTTCCTCTCTTGCTTGTGTATAAAGACGAGTTTGAATTTGAGCTCTGTAAAAAATCAATAATTTGAGTTGACCTCTGAAATTTCATACGATGCATGTTTTTGTTATTTATAAACGGTTTAAACATGCAATAGGGATGGACTTTCTGAATATTTTAAATATCAAAGAAATGTGAAGGTTGTGCAGAACATTCTATTTTAAAAACTTTGTTTCTATTCTAATTTTAGTTTTAAAATATTTTTTTTTGCAAAAATTCTAACAGTAATTTAAAATATTAGGAACATTAACCATCAGCAAGATGTAAGAAGCGCATTATCTTGTAGAAAGTCAGTCTATTATTGTAAAAACAAGTTAGAAAAGTAGATAGACAAAATGCAAAAAGTAAAATCTTTTTCCAAATGAAATGAAAAATGCGCTAAAACTTTATTTTTTCAACCATTGATTGAATCACATAATCAATCTCTAAACTACGTAGAAAAAACTTCTTCGTTTAAAGAACTTTGATTCTTTTTATTAACTCTTCTAATGCAATTAGTTTTGAATAACAGAAACTAAATTCATTGTGTTGAGAGATTAATTTCTCTCCATTAGAATTTTTTATCGTATCAACATCGTTGTAAAGTCTAAAGCTTAGTTGAGAAGATTGATGTAGAAAAATTTAATAAAAAATGTAGATTTTATCATGTATGAGTAATTCTGTGATGGAATGCTGCTTAATGATTGCATTTTTCATCTTACTTTGGTACGTTGATTAAAAGAATCATTTAAAGGTCATTTTTGAGTTTAATTTTGACAAATCTCTTCTAATTTAATTTTTTATGAGATAAATTGATTAATCTAAACAACTCAAAAAATTAATTGCTCAAATTCTCAACACAGTAAGATAAATAAATTCATCAAATTATTCCCAAATCTTTCTTTAATCATGATGAATTGTCACAATTTCTTTTTGTAATAAAAACTATCTAATGACAATCTCACTTTTGCTCTCTTTTCTTCTAATTAATACTAATGGCATAAACACTAATCTGCTTTGCTAATTTTTTTGACAAAATGAAATCAATTTACACGCATTTTGAAGTAAAATTTATATAGCAAGCAACTCTGCACGTTGTGTCTCTCATTTTCTCCTTAAAAAAACAGTACAAAACGGATAAATATTTTATCTATTTGTATGATCGTTGGAATGATTTATTTAACATACCAAAGTTAAATGAGTTGAAGCATCAAAATATTGCATGTTATTGACTGACGAAAGTAACTGATATTTTTATTTTAAAATTGTGTGACAAAACGACTGTTGTTTTGTTGATCAAGAGTTTTTCCTTTTCCACTACTTTTCCCCAAGTATAAATACATCATACAAGTTGTACAGCATTCTTCACTTTATTCTCTACTGTATTGTATGACTTTATACCTGGTTTAATGCATTAATTACAGAGAAAAAACTAAGTAACATAACTTTAGTCAGGACGCAAACCTCGCATCGGCGAAACTTGATTTGAATTTTCATAGTCGAGAAAATTTTTTCGAGAATTTAACGCTTTCGATGTTTGAAGTATTGAGGTATAAATAATTCAAACGACTTGCACACTATTCTTTACTTCAACTTTTTATCTAATTAAAAATTTTGATTTATGTTACATTTAAGTTTTACTATACCAATTTAGTTAAACTCATAAAAATATTCTTATCAATCAAGAAACTACTGAATAGAAAGCAATCAATCAAGCACCAGCTTTTACAGACAACTGCTATCAGTTGATTACTTTTCATTCTTTATTGCCAACTAATTTTTAAGCTTGTAAATAAACAAGAAGACATTAAAAATTCAATATTTCACATGTTCTATATCTTAACATCCCGTAATAACCCAAAAGTCTAATAGGAAACTAAAAACCAAGAAAGAAAAAAAAATTTCATGAGTCATTAATGTGTGTAAAAAAATTCTTGATGTTAAATTAATGAAACTTGATCGATTTCTTTATTTTTTTTTTCTATTCTTTTAATGTTATTTACTACACGGATAAAAAAATATTCTTTATCTATTTTCTCTTTTTTACTTCTTCTCGCTTCCAGATTAAATTACAGAAGATACGAGATTCTCTCTCTTTCTCTCTCCATAGCAATGTTCTTTCAATCATAAAAAATTCCCCGTTAAATTGCTTCTTTTGTGCGTTTCAATTTAAGACAATTCCATGAGATTGAAAAAATAGAGAGAATGAAAGAAAAAAGAAAAGCGAGCAATAGTTGAACCTCTCGTCTACATGTTTTTATGTTTTTTCGATTCATGTTTTTATTTAGCAAGAATTATATTAGAGTCATCATGCAGAATGAAGTTGAGGTTCATTATTAGATGATTATGATGCTATTACATTAATTATAATGCGTTCAATAAAACCCATAAATTTGTTCACAGTAGTTAAATTGCTTTATATTTGCGTGGTGAGCATTTGATGTTTTTAATTTACTTCAAAGTTTATAATAAAACTTTTCTGTTAAGAATCCAATTCTTTTCTCATTTTCATGTCTGATTACTTATTTTTATTTTTGCATAGTCATACAAGCATTAACGCATGATCTATGAACCGCAAAGAGAAAAAAAGAAAACTGCAGTTCTTGTTCGTAAAATAAACACATCGTCGTTACATCGCATTACTGCTTCTATGAATATTCATTTTGATCATCATCAACACCATTTCGTCATTATCACAATAATTAAGTGTATAACTAAGCAAGTGAAGAAATACATGAAAATTCTTGTTCTTATTGTAAACAATCTCACAGTAGCATAATGATACAAACATTCATCATCACTTAAATGAACACATGGCAATAGTCTTTCTTTCTTATTCAAAAATTTTTCTAGAATAAATATTTTTAATTATAATCATGAAGTATATATACTTTGGCAAGGTCGTTGCACTCTTAATTACATGTAGAGTGAGGCCACTTTTGTGTCTAGAAAAAATCTCACACATTTGCTTATTTTTCTATTAGAATAAAAGTTATATTTTAATATGCATGAACAAGTACTACTTTTCTGCCGTGTGAGAAAATTGAGAAAAAGAAATGAAAGAGAGGCAAAATATGATTCGCAAAAAAATTGAAAACACTAAAGAACGTAATGAGATTCGCGTGTGTCCAGCTTTGAAAAATTAGATTATATTACGGATTAGCAATTTTTGAAATGTTTGTGTGTGTTCATAGAAATGTCGATTCATAATCGTGATTGTAATTTAAAATTTTTATTTTTAAAAGCACTAAAAGAAAATTTTGATTTGAAAGTTTATGTTCAAAAAGCAACAAAAAATCACTCCATATAAAGCTACCTAATTTATTCTTAAAACCACGATATTAATTACCACAAAGAAGACATTCTGCTGTAATCTGCTCTTGAAGATCGTGTGAGAAAAGCTTAATTGACTTCCATTCTATCTCTTTCGTCTCACATGCGATAAATTTTAAAGTATATTAGGAAGTCAACAGCTGTAGTTGTAGACACATAGAGAGAATAAATTTTTGATAAGATAAAAGTCACTAAGGCATATGAGAAAATAGAGAGTTTAAATTTGTGCGTCAAAGTGTTTGCCATAAGATAATAAAAATGAAAATTCATCCATAAATGTATGAAACTCATTTTTCGCATGGCATCGCGCGACTTTCCATTTCATGCTCATGGCCAAAATAACAAAAATAATACAAAAGAAACTTCTCTTGAAGTTCATCAGACTTGAGCGCACGAGAAAAGCGGCAGAAAAGAGTTATAAAAAAATATATTTGGAATTTTCAAAAGCAATTTATTTTTAGCGATGAAATTTTGTTTAGAGGAAATTTCTTGTTCTTCTTAATTTAGACTTCTCGCTTCCTACTGATTTTATTTTGAAGGCGTTGAACTAAGCACTGTTTGTTTATGTTTACACAAAATGCATTTCGAAATGCACAACCATGAAAAAAGTGAGTTAAACACATGATTAAAAGATGAACTTCTTTTTCACTCTTTTGTATCCGTCGGTTTCTTAAGTGCTTGCTTTTTTAATATTTTTCACTTTGTCTTATATTTTAATAAAAGAAGCATGCAAAAAATTACAATTGCAATGGAAAAACTTGAAATTTCTAATAAGTATGGAAAATTAAAATGCGCTTTGTTTAATTTAAATCTCTCAAAAATAATTTATAAATATAGAAAATAGCAAGAGATAGAAAGACGCTCTTCATATTATGGACTTGTACTCTCATGCGCATCGATCGCACGATCACAGAGAAAAGGAGGGAAGAAAGCAAACAAAGCGGCAACAGAAGAAAGAAAAGTTCATTACGAGACAGCATAAATGAGTGAAATAAAGCAGAAAAACAAACAGCGTGAGGGGAATAAAGAATGTGGAAATTTATTAAATTTAGAAATTCCTCAAGAGAGAAGTTTTCTTACATACATTCGACAAATTAGCTTCATTTCTCAATGAGATCAATTTATTTATCGCTTTCTTGAACTTGACTTTGACTTGTTGTCATTCTTTAAAAAGAATTCTTGTTATGGCAATTAAGTTTTGTCAATTTTACCTCATCAAGAACAAAAATTCTCCTTTAAGTTAAAAATATTTAAATTAACTCTTTCTCATTATTTAAACCAGTCAGTCGTTATCAGTATATGTGCAATAAAAAAGAACAATGTTGGTTACCTGTAAAGAGAGAGAAGAGAAAAAAATGTTAAAAGAAATTCTTTTTAGTCATTTTTAAAGTATTGTGAAACCCATCTTAAAGTCATAAAATAATGAGACTAAATTGTTTATACATTTTTCCACATTATCATATATGCATAATAGAACTAACATTTCAAAGAATTTCAAAGTAATTGCAGAGACAATTTATTATTGCTTTATTGCGGGGTTTTGAATGAATATTCTTGTCGCCTTAGCTCATGACTCTTCGAAAGATAAAAATGTAACTAGAAAAATTACGGTTGTTTAGATGAATACATAAAATTGTGTGAATGAAGCGATTATAACGACTTTAACGCCACATTAATAGTTGTTCATTGTGGTTTTGGAATTTGTCGTTTTAGTAGAAAAAAATTTAGCTATATATCAAGATGATCGATTTTTTGTTAATATTTACAGACAAAAGTTTGTCTATTATAACACATTTCATCATCGTCATAATAAATTAATTGCCAGAACTATTAGAGTTGTTCTAAAATAACAATTTTATCATAATATTTTTACAATGCGATATAATTAAACTAATTGTCATAATATAATACAAGTAACTATCCCTTCTTTGAAGAACGCAACAATTTAATTAAAACTTCAACTTCCTCAGTCAAGTTTTTTTCGAATGAATGAGCGACATTTTTTTTTCAAAAACTTCACTCGTTTGCAATTTAAATTTTTGAATATTCAGCAAAATATTTTAATTGAGAGGAAACTCATTAATGGAAGTTTCAAGTGATAAGAAGAATTTGAGAGCAAAGTCTTGTATAAATTTAAAAATTGTAGACAATTCTTATATGGTTAGCTCCTTCTTCGGCAATTTAAAAACAGTTCAACGACATTCATCTGAGATGCTAATTTCACATCCATTTACGTAAAATAAATTTACATAAGTCATCTGGCAATTAGCATGATTCAATGGATTACAACAGAATATCATCGCATATCAATTACAAAAATTATTCTCTTGATTAATAAACAACTAAATTAGCACATTCTTCACATCCAATTAGCGCCACATAAAAGTATTTTTTACCCACCTCACATTTAATTCAATCAAATTAAATTATTAGTAAAATAAAAACACTCAACTTACATATGCGAATTTATTGGGTTTAATGCAAATTTATAACGTGTGCCATACCATCACGCATAAAGAAAATACAGTAAATGAATGAGTGTCAACCGCAGAGTATAAAAAAAAACAAAGAAGAGACCAAGCCACAAATAAATATACATATCATGTGACATACTGATATAAATTTTTTTTTCCAAAAACAAATTTACCAAAGCATTATTTTTTATTAAATGAAGATCACGCATTTTGTAATTTCTGTTGTATATTTGTTTGCTTGAACTTTTATGTCACATGTTGCTATAAATTTGAATATAATAGAGACATGCTAAAAAGAACAAGAAGATCAACTAACACGCCTAAAAATGACACGCAGTTGAGATGTCACACAATGTGTAGGTATTCAAAAATAGCTGAAACATACTAATTTCTTCGAGTGCACCGATAAATCTAGTCAACAATTTAACACCAATGTGTCACATACATACAAATTTTTTAGCGTCTTATTGAAGAAACTGTGAGGTGACTAAAAATAACAGTAGCGATAATCGACTTTAAATAAAGAATATTTATTCTTTTGAGAGCTGTCGAGTTGGTAGTCAAATAATCTTTGAAATCTATTTGACCTCGCCAATCGTTTGCATAAATAAAATGTGCAAAAAATAGGACAGAAGTAGAAACACTTGAAAGTCGTTAATCGAATGACTATAAAAACTAAGTTATTATCATGACGTGACAAACAAATGTGCGAGAGCTATATTGAATAATCCATACATATATTTATATCGATAAAACTGTTGTTCATATTTTTTACAACCAATTTTATCATTCGAGGCATGCCTTGACGCTATACAGAAGTACACCGGTAAAAAAGAACGATTTTTTGTCGCTCGCAAGACAAACAATAATAAAATGTGACAGCTAAACCTATCTAAGCAGGTTCAATGAATTCAACCGTGAATTCATCGTCGTCGTCAATCGATTCACAAATAATAAACAAACTATTAAAAAGATATTTCTACGATATTCTTTTAAAAATAAAAATTGTAAACCGGTTCGTTTACTATACGATGTCTCAATAATGTTTTTTTTATTGAGTTTATGCGCGAAGAGCGTAAAGCGCCATCAGATGATTCAGATATTTCGGACACACCTCCATGCAGTAACATAATATATCACATGACGATCATTTCAAGTCCCTGACACCTTCTTAATAAAACCTACACACATGCGGACAATTTGTTAATTTCTTACACATCATTTATCTCTCATTCATTTTTTCCTTCCCTTTCCTCTCTCTTCACTCGTGATTTTTGTTTTGCTACTTTTATTTGTTAATTCCTTTTTTTCTGCCGGCCGGCTGCTTCTCATATACAAAAAACATACACTTGGCGTCGATCGTTTGTTCATTCATGAATGAAAATAAGTATTTAATAAATTTGTATGACTGAAAGAAGACAAGATTTTGTGTATCATGATTGCCTCTTCTCTCTCTCTCTCTTATATTATTTTTTACTATTTTGTAATTTATCGAATAGATTGAATCAATTAGATGAAATGTATATTATTTCATTGATTGTTGAAAATTGATAGTGAATTATAATAAAAAGTAATGAAGTAAATAAATATCAACTGATGACCTTTGAGTTATGAAATTGAATTTACTATTTTAAATTCTATTTTGCATCATATATAAATTGAACACATTCAGATAAAAATAGTTTATTGTTTGTCGGAATGTAAAAATCAATTTGCGATCATAATTGATTTAGTCAAGCTAAATTTAGAGTGAAGCGCAACAGATTTTTAGTGTTGAAAGAACATTTTAAAAGTCATCAAATACTGAGAATTTCATTTCCACAAGCGACATTTATTGTTTGCCATAAATTAAGCGATAAGCTGCTTGGTCAGCATTTCTGTAATATAAACAGCGGAATTTTGCCATTAGAAAATAAGCGAATGTCATAATTTAATAAATTTCATTATCAATGTGTTAATAAAAACTAGGCTGCTTTCTTCTTTTTATTTTTATTTTCAGAACACAAAGGTCATTCAGCTAAAGCTTGAAATAGAAAAGCAATTCACCGCTATTTTCTACAGTCAATAAAGTCATTATGTTTCATATATATAAACTCTCTTTCTCAATACTAAGTAATAATCATGATTTCCTTCCTTTTTCTTTATTCTTGCATTCTCTATTTCATAAAAATTAGAAATTAATTTTCAAATCATTATGCAAAAAAATATGAACAACATTAAATTTTCTTCTCCTGTAGAAGATAAATCTCACGAGAAATAATTAAAACATACTTGATAGCGATCATTGACCATGTAGATTACGTAAATAACTTAAAACTTAAAATTTCACTGAATTTCCAGTAACAACAACAACGAGATGTTTCCGCTATCATAATTCATTTAATATTGTACTTGGTTAGTTTACTTTGCATCTTTTTTTTGTTTTTGTTTTTTACTCATTCATTCATTACATATCAAATGAAAGTAGAACACGTCGATTCTCTTTCTCTTTTATTTCTACACATACACACACATTTTCTCATCTTTCTCTCTCAATTGTTTTGTCTGTGGGTCAGGAATTATAGAAGCCAAACAAAAGCGGTAGTGACACTCATTTAGTTATTTAGATAATCGCGACATTTATCAACTTATTTTTTCTTTCTTTCAACACACATTCAATCACTCAAAATCGACACATGATTATAAATATTATTCAATAATTTTTTTGAGTGTATGCTCCAATAGGCGTGTAAAACAACTGTATCAATAAGCGATGTGTATGTTAATTATAAACTCATAAAATCAATTGATAAAACTATTTTATTTAACTCAATGCATAGTTATCTATTTGTATTAATTTTAACAATAATACAACTCTGCAACGTGGCACATTTTAAATTGTATAAACAAGTTAGATAAAATAAAAGGATCAGAAGCATTACAATTATGTAAAGCGGTCGATGGCACGTGAATTTTCATGACTCATTCAAAAAATTATACTGTTCCTTCACTTCTCTTCTATTACTTTTTGCTTCGTTTCATTTCAATTTTTTTATTTTATTTTTTTTCTGTTCTTCTTCATATATATACACTTCCTGACAATACAATATTGTTACAACTATCCAGAAAAAAAACTTTTTTCAAGATCAAGAAATGTAAAATAAATTCGGTGCTTGTCATTGTAGATGTAAATATTGTGAATCAGTGAATCCCTTCTCGTAATTATATTATAGTTAAACGTAATATACACACACACTGTAAGAGTGAGTGCCGCATGAAAATCGACATTACGTTTCATTTTATCGATTTTTCCATCCACCCTCATTTTTGTATTTTTTTCTTCCTAGTACTCTCCGGGTTTAATGTTATTTTTGTTGTTACTCATTTCTCCTTTGTAGTCTCATTTTGAATTTTTTATCTTCATTTTACACAATTGCATGTAAATTGCTTCTCAAGTACTATAACTTTAATAAATAAGAATATTTTGCAAAATGGAGAAGAAAACAATATTCCGTGAAGAATAGCGAGCACAAATTATAACAATATGATGGGCTAATGAATTCCGCTAACTTTAAAATTCTTTGCTTCATTACAACCACACTTGTTTTTCAATTTATTCACCTGAAATTTTCAATATTGCCCTATCAATAGGGTCCAGTCGTAAAATCGATAAAGGCTGATTTTGAGACCACTCTTTGAGCTCCTCATTATCCAATCTATCCATACTGCTAGCCATTAGCAATTCTTTATTTAATGCACTTCACTCACAAATCTTTCACACTTCTTAGATATAAAATACTTTTTTGTGTTGAATAACTTTTTTCTCTTCCTTTCTTTGATTCTCTTTTTTCGGCTCAAGAATACTATGACTAGATTTTTCTTGCACTTGCAGCCGCTATTGCAACTTTTTTCCACTCATTTCAAATATATTATCATCTTAGCAATAAATTTTTTTCATTTTTTCAATTTTAGAACCTTAAAAACACTTAAATTTAATTTTTTTTACGAAACGATCTTCATGCGATTAACAAAATTTCTCGATAACTGAACCTCTTACTATTCTCTCTATTCATTTCTCATAGCATTGAAAAAATTTTCATTCTGAATTGCTGAAATTGCTGAATTAAAAATTAAGAACATAGTGGAAAATGAAACATTTTATTTATTTGCAGCTACATAATTGGATAATTTTTATTTTATTTAATTAATTTTCATATATTTCAGCTAACAGACATATGTCTCTATTCCATAATATTAATCCATCTTCAAATGTGCATTCTCAAAATATGATTAGTGTATAAAAAGCAAAGAAAAAAATTGTTAATATAGTAAATATTTAATTTCCAGAGGGCAACGACTGCAAGAGGTCCAATAAGAATTTATCTGGATCATCAATTTCATCCAAGAGACCTGTTATAAAACAAAAAAAGATTAGAAAAACTAGAATATAAAAAAACAAAACATCAACACTTACCGGCAACATCACAAAATTCACCAAACGATGTACATGGCAAATATTCGTCGCGGAAATTTTCCAAAACAGTAACAGCTGATTTTAGCATTGCTTCGTCATTCTTTCGAATATAATTGAAAAGTGACACAGACCAATCTTCGTCTTTTGGATTAACAACTTTTGCGAAAAAATATTTGTAAATGAGTTCTACTAGAGCAAAAATCATAAGACCACCCTTGTAAACACTATAGTCCTTTATATCTTTATCGCCAACTCCGTTAAGTGCTTTGCAGGTTGATGATGGATATAAATGTCGCACATGATAGGTGACAATTAATCTTTTAAGATATTTGATTCGATTTTTTGACCACATTTCAGGTGTATGTAAAACAATGCTCAAAACTGTTTGATATACTGATCCATCAACTTCATAAGACGATTCTAGCCATTTCTCTCCTACTGGTTGATTCAAGAAAGTTGTCAATGCTTTCTCTTCACGCGTATATGATCGAGTTGATAATGAGATGTAAAGTGAAAAAAACATTAAATATGGAACCAAGTGCATATTTGATTGTGGACCACCACCACTACAATCATCGTGAAAAGTTTTTTCGTGAGCAAATCTCAATAACAATAATTTCAAATCATGAATTCCACTTGCAAAAGTAATGTCAATTCGTTGAGTGCTGTCTTGTAAATAGCTATGCTGACGAGCCATACAAGCACTGAATGCAGTTTCACTAACATCTGGACCCCATAATGGCAATAAACCGTTGCACTTTGTATTTGTATTTTGAAGACTGAAAATTATAATTTTTTTATTATTTCAGCAATCATATTTAAAATTTATAAATTTTTCTCACCTTGCACTTTCCCATTCATCACGTCCTCTTGACATTCGTATTGCGCTCATATGACAATTAGTGTGAACAACATTAAAATGACTAACAGTTGTATATCCCATAGTTTTCCTTGATTTCTGCTCGAAATCTTCTAATGGACAACGCTTAGTGAAAGTATATATTCCCATGACTTGATTAGGCTGTGATGCGTAACCTTCACGACAAATGAAGCATATTAATCCAGTTTCTTGCTTGACTAAATCGGCCATTGCACTATCGAGTTCTTGTAGTACTTGTTCTTTTGCAGTCACCTGTCCTTTCTCATTTGTTTTCATGCCAAGTGCATTCAATTGTTTTTCTCGTGTTGCCATTGCAAGACGTTTCTTTTCAGCTCTCGTTGAATCACGGTATTCTTGTACAACCTTTGCCGTTGCAGGTTCTGAACTTAAAGCCTCTAGAAGATTTTCTGCTAAACTTCCGACGTGTTCATCTGATGACACTTGCTCTAGTTGATGAATGACAGGTATAAGATCTTTTGCAACAACTAATTGAGTTTTTTCATGTTTTGTTGCTAAACCAGCCAAGAATTGAAGAATGAATTTCAATGAAGGCTTTGAAATAAATAATTTCAATTCATCAGAATCCAATGATGATGCAAATGGTAGTAAAATTAAACGATTTGTCGGTGCATATTTAACAATATAACTAACAGCTTTGTCTACAATGCCAAGACCCATGATATAATCCTTTAGAATTCCACCAATAGTATTTCTTTCAATTGCTGAACATAAAATACAGAAAAGCTCAAGCTGAAATTCTTCTTCTGCTGTTCTCTCTTGATCAAATTTCTCAAAATCAAAGGAATTTTTAAAATGATCGCAAAGCAATGCCATTTTAATATCATTTCCATAAACAAGAGCCGCGACAACTCTTATCAAACAACGGAGAACATGAGGATTATTACGAACATTTGCATGATTAGTGCATGAAAGTAATGCTTCAATATATTCTGGTCCACCAAATGTCAAAGAGAATTGCAAAAATGAATCCAAAGAATCAGATGCAGCTTTAGCAAGAATTGTTTCCATAATTTCAAGAAGTTGTTCAGTTATCGTCGACATTTGTGGATCATTTTCTTGAACTTGATGTTGTAAACAGAGATGGAGAACTTTGAGAAGATTTGAAATTGCTCCCAATTCTGGTTGACAAAGTTCTTCTCTGCATTTTTTGACTTTTACACACATAAGCAAGAGTTTTAAAAGTGTTTGTAAAAATGGTTTTGCTCTGCTTACATTCTGAAGATAACTCATTCGATCTAAAACAAAAAAAAATTATTATTATTCACAAAAACAAACAAATCTAATATGAAGAATTCACCTAAAATAACTTTTAATCCATTACAATCAGCAATAACATTTACCATTCGATAAGTTTGCTCATTGTCTTCTTCAGCAGCAGCTACAGGTTTCAAATTTTCAATAAACTCTTCAGTAGCATCTCCAGATAATCCACGAATACGATAAACAATTCTCATCGTATCACGCTCACCACCACCAGCTAGCCAAACTCTCTTATACACCTCTTTAACTGGCAGATCTAAACTGATTATTTTATTGTGAACAAGTAATTCCATTCCGTTATCGTCTTCTAACATTGCCATAATCTCACAATCAAAGCAAATTTTATTTTTCACATCTCGCATAAGAGGACCTAAACCTGGCTCTGAAGATGGATAAGGATTTCCAAGCATTCTTCCTTGAATAAATTCCTCTTGCAATTGATCTTTTTCTAAATTCAAGAAAAATTCATCATTGTCAGAATCTTCTGAATGTATAGTCGAACAAAGTCGTTCAAACATAAATAACGGAGTTTTCATGTCATTTGTTGGAGTTTTACGAACAATATCGATGCAAATTGTAATAAATGATGCTGTTTCTTCTTCAGTTCCACTCGTAAGTTCTTCAAGCAAATTCATCAAACTCTTTTGAGCTTCATCAATGTACATAGTTCGTTGAACAACAAGTTTGCGAAGGTTCAAGTAACTTTGAATTATACTTTGAAGAACAATTCCTTTATATGATTTTCTTATTTGAGGATTATCCAAAAACATTGAAATCAAATCCACGTATTGCTTCAATGCATAACCTTGTCCCAAATCAGTTGATAATGTTGTTGACTCTTCGAGCTTGTAAATTTTCTCAAATTCTTGATTTAGTAAATCAGCAATTTTTGTAATGACATTATTGAGAGCAAGATATTGACGATATGGTGGTTCTTGAGCAATTTGCTTGAACAAGTCAATAAATTCGGAGCTTGCTTCACCAGCTTCGCCCACATATTTTAAAAAGCAAGTGAGTAAATTAAGCAAATGAAGTTTTCTTTCATGAGTTGTCATCCATGAAGTTACCAAGGAACATGCGTTTACACGAACTAAACGTGATGTTGGGTGGAACAAAATGCTTGGCAAATAGCTCGGTATCAATTTCAATGGAAGATGCAAATGTTTTTTGATTGTCTTCAAATGCCAACGATGTCCATACTTTTCCATGAGATATATACGACGAGTTTGCTGACGTTTTTCATCCATTACTGCCATAAATGTCTCATTTTTAGGTTTAGAATCACTTGCTGGTAGTTGCGATATTGATGCATTTGAAGATTGTCGTTTTTTCCATGCCTCAAACGTGTGTTGTTTATCACCTTCTAACCATTTTGTTGTATTCACCGAAATTCCTTCACTCGGCTTAACAGTACACAATTCCAAAGTTGTTTTGCCTTTATTTTTCTTACTTGTCGGCATAGGTGGATTGCAAATGTATTGAATAACTCGCAAACAGGGCTGAACAATTGGAGTTGCCGGTCCTCTTGAATCATTACTTGCTCTCTTAAATAACTCAATAATAGGCTTTAATTTCATTTGCCAACATGAATCTTCTTGTAGTGCCATTGCCTCAAGCAAAGCCATTTCATTTCGAACTGCATTATCTAAATTAGATAATGGAACACTTCCGTCGAGTGCAGCAATCACGCGAGATTTTAACAAATTGCAAAGACGTTCTGTGGGTTCAGGCAAATCGCGTGTTAATAAACAAAGCAAGTTGCGAACTTCTTCTTGAATTTTTTGATCCGTTCCATGTCGCATATTATTGGTTGCAAGTTCTTCAATCAGACCTTCATTACATAACAAAACACGTGATTGCATTTGCGAAGACATACCTCTCAAAAGAGTTAAAATTTGTTCAATTGAAGCCAATGCACAACCGTAGCATCTGCTATGAACTATATCAGTTGACTCTGTAGGTATAATAACCGAAGTAACTGGTGTTGAATCCATTTGTTGTAATTTATCATATGCAACGAGTTCACGACGACACGCTTGAATTTTCTGCACGATCTTGGTCAAATCTTCAAAATGTGTTCGACCCTCATTACAATATTTCTTCTCCATTTGCTGAACAATTTTATTAATATGCATTGTACTTGAAATATTCCCAGCAACTAAATCATTTGCAATTGAACCATCTGCTATTTTTGGAATCAGCAATTCCAATGACTGACGGACATTCATTAATTCACGATAACTCTTGTCTGCTTTCTCTAACAAGTTATTAATTGTTTGAACAGTTTTTGCACGATCTTCATCCGATTCAACTGCATCGACTGCTGATGTTGGACGACCATAGATGCTATAATCGAATTTAGCATACTTACAAAAGCCACAAGATTGACAAATGAATGGATCTTTCTCATCATAATGAATTGCGCGGCATTTATGACATTGGAAAACATGTTCTCCACAATTATTGCAAACGCCAGGATTAGCAGGCACATTTGCGCTACAACGTGGACACTGAAGACTCTCAGGCAAGCTCGTTACAGTTTCATAAAAATCTTCATATTCAAACATCAAATTAGATGCAACTATTGGTAATGAGAGTTCAATTTTAACATCAGTTTGACCTGATTGAAGTGTTATAGATTTAGCCTTATGCCACATTGATGGACGATTTTTCAATTCAACAACAGCTTGAACATTTCGGCTGTTATAATAGACATTAATAGTGCGTACCATTTTTGTTCTCTTTAAATCACCAATTCTCAGGATGATTTTTGATATGATGTGAGCATTGACAAGTTTAATAATATTTGAGTTTGTAGTAAATTTTGAATCCATTTTAATTGATGTTAGTTTAATAATATTAAACGACTGATCAACGCTGTTGCAAATTAAACATGGTTCGGATTCCAAATAAAAGCCATCTAGATCAAGTACCTGACTGAGTGATGTATAAAGAGATGCTGATGGATGTTTTGCAACAAATTCATTTTGTTCTCTCAATAATTTTACCGCTTTTGAAATTTTCTCTGGCAACAAATGAACTGCAGATTTTGTATTGAGTGTGAAAAAGCCAATAAGATCAATAAATTGTGGAGTACGTTTGCCATAAACAGGGATAAGTGGCCATAGAGCAAATAATACCTCTAACAATTTTGTTTTATTTGCCTCATTGCAATTTTCATAAAATGCATAAATAAGGCCATGTGCCAACCAACGAATATTGATGCTATTTGTCTCGAGTAGGAAAGTCTTAATGAAAAGTGACAAATTCGGAATAGAGACTTGGTTGAAAATTTGTTGAACGAGTAAATTACAGTTGGCTGGGTCGAATTTAGTCTCATTTCCCAAACTATCGAGTTCTTCACTCTTGTCTCGATCTTTACGGTCTTTAGATTTAATTTGACCACTTGAATTATTTGAAATTTGAACATTTACAACTGCAGCCTGCAATAATTGCAAAATAATTGTTGATATCTCATGATCCAAATGTTGGCAGCTCAAACTCAACAATGAGGACAAAACATCAGTATTCAATAGACAAAATCTTTGCCAATTTCCAGTGCGAGCGGATGCAATTTCATAGCATGCTTTTAAATGATCCATTAATGAAACTAAGACTTGATAAGTCAAGCCAGTGCTATTCAGAGAAATTCTTATTGCTTTCATATGCTCACTTAATGAATGCAAGTCTCTCAATTTTCTATAACGTTCTTTGTTTCCACACATGTATAGTAGCAATTTTCTAACTTGACGACGGATAGAAGGCGATTGCATATGCAACATATATTCACATAGAGTAAATGTCAATGCAGAGTCATACGAATGTTGATGTTGATTTGCATTAGAATTTGTCAATTTGAGAATTTGATATGGTAAACGAACTGCCATTTCTGTTAAAACTTGTGGATATAACTCGAAAATATCCGATAATCCTTTGATATATTGTCGAGCAAAGAATGGCTGCATATCAGGAACTGGGCCATAACATGTTGGTTTCAAAAGTGTATTTGTTGTCATTCCATTAGATGTAACAATATGAGCTCCATTTGCAGTATTTTGCTGAGGTGAATTTGGATCGTTTGTAGAATTTTGACGCCAATAAGGCAAAAATGATTCGAGAATTGCTAAGCAATATGAAATTGCTCCACTTTGCATTAAATGTTTTGCAGTCGATGTCGCGACAAATTGAATATTGTCAATTGTTGCTGTAGATGCTGACGCTAATGAATTCGATTTAGATGATAAGGTTTTCATTTTTCCCATTAAAATCCCAACGAAACGCAACATAATCAATTGAACTTCAGATTTTGGTGAGCGTGTCGAGAGTTGTGCGGCGGGAGGTGATGATTGATTCATTTCTAACTTTTCTACACACGTACTCAGCAATTTTGTCATGATGTTTCGTTCATTTTCTTGCGAGCCATCAAGATCTTAACAGAAAAAATAAATAAAATTAATTCTTTTTTCACAAAATATAATCTTTTATACTCACAGAGATCTGTTGTTAGCATCAAAATAACTTGCATGAAAGGAATCACTTGACGACCATTAACATTATCTATTGCATTAAAGTTTTCAATCATTTTTTCAAGAATGGCAATACGTATTTGGTGAAGTTTAGCAGAATTTTCTTGTTCACATAAATCTTCTTCATCTTTGACTGATTCAAGTTTTGATGATGTCATTTTCGGTGGAGAATTTGTAGATGTAACTAAAGGTTCATCATAATTTGAACTTCTTCCTCCAATCGACTCAGCTCCACTTCCATCAGAGCCGTTACCACCATCTGCTGTGTTATCAATAAATTGTTCGTTGCTAGGTGAAGCGACAAGCATTTGTTGCATTTGATTCACATCGCGAGAACCATCTGTTGCAGCATTTGATTCTTCATCATCTGAACCACCTGCTGAATTGTTAACACGTGGTTGATTTTGAGCACCTATTTAAATAAATATTTTTAGTAATATTAATTGAATATTTGAGTTAATTCAAATTTACCTCCAACTTGTGCAACAGCTTGAAAAGCTTGATTTCCTCTTAATCGATTGGCTAATCCTTGGAAAGCTTGAATGTCACCCTCATACTCTTGCAAATACAATTCAAGAGCGAATTCCATAAGAGCTTCACCATGAATATCACGTCCAACACCACCGATTGCGGCAGGAACATTTCCAGCAGCCATTCCTAAAAGAGCTTCAAGAGATGGTTCAACTAAATCACGATTTTCAGCTCCTCCTGCTGCCACTAATCCAAGTGGCTCAATCAAATCAACATCTTGAATATTATTTTGCATAGAAATATCTTCTTGAATTAATGTGGGTGCTGATTGTGGAGTTGGTGTTTGACAACTTGGTGGTGTTGTCGATTCAATCAAAACTTTTCTTTGTCGTTTAAATTTTGGTCGAAGAATACGAATAATTGCATATTTTGCGCTATGACTAACTTGTGGATCTTTATCTAGCAACAATTCAACAATGAATTTAATCATTGAATCTATCATTGTACTATCAGTATAGATGAATGCATAGAGGATTTCGATGAGCGATTGAATTGCTTCTTTGTGAGTTAAACCAAAATGAACAATTGAACATGCTACATCTTCATAATTTGTTGATACTTGATGTAGCTCTTTTGTCAATGCCATGAGAGAAGTCACAATTGGATATTGATTTTCTTGACAAATTTTAGTCAATTGTTGTGGTCTTTGAAGCGCAATATTGCGTACTAAAAGAACCAATCGATAAAATCCTTCAGGATCAATGTTTCTATAGTTGGTAGCACTCAACATAATTTGTAATTCTTTTGAAACATCTCCTAATATTTCGCGGTCTTTGTATTGATGATATTGTGATTTATTTGAATGTAATGTAGCCAAAACTGAGCGTGATAGTTGTTGAACAACTCCTGGTGTTGGTAGTAAAAGCAAAGAAGTTGTTACGTCAATGGCTGTTTGCTTTAAAATTGAATCAACTGTAGAACCACCCAAGAAATAGAAACCATTGTCTACAACATCCAACATTCCTGTAATCATTTTATCCAAAGATGTAATATTGCATGATTGATTATCAGTTTCAGATGACTCTTGAATTTGAGAACTCGATTGACCGATTAAACCAACATTCTCATCGAAAATTTCATCAGGCCAACCAAAACTCTCTTTAGTTTTTCCATAAATCTTAATTGAATCGAGCTTAGTGACAAATTCAGGATCACTGGATGGTGAAAAATGAATGCTCAACTTTTTATCAGATTGCAAACTTTCTTCTCGAGTTAAAGGAATTGCGAACCACCTTGCAGTTGTGCATATTGTTGGAATTCTTCGACCTATAAAGTATATAAATTTATTTAAAATAAAACCTTAATCAAAAATTATCAAATTTTTACCCAATATTGTTACGGCAGATGGAGCTCGTGAAGAATCTTGTGTTCCAATTAAAAATCTTATTCCAGTCATTACCATATTTGTGTCTTTATTAGTTACTTCTAATGTGAATCCATTAAAACGTGTCGATGCAACATAAAGTCCAGTTGAGTTCAAACGATGTTGTAGCTGCTGTAAGTTATAAATCTCCAGTAAATCATTACCTCCAAATTCAACATCATGAAGTGCTGTGCAATGTTCAAAAAAGTCAACGGGGAAAATAGGATTAGGCCCAGTTGCTTGAGATTTTTGAATTTGTTTATTGGCACTGGTCTTTTTTGTTTTTTTCTTAGTTCCGCCTCGTTCTTTGACAAGAATTCCAGAATTATAATAGTTTCCGATTGGCTGAATTTCTGATGATAACCAATAGTTTGTTGTCTCTGGATTTGCCGCATAAATTCTTAAACTACCATCTTCACACAACAAAATCAAAGTTGTTTTTTCAATACCACTAACTTGATGACGAATAGCAACAATATCCATGATTTTTGCTTTTGAATTTTGTGCTTTTATCTCTTGAACTTGATAGCCATCAGGTTTAAGCATAAAAATGACTGGATTGTTTGTTGTCTGTTGCATAGCACAAATTAATCCCGGATGTCCTTGAATTTCTATCCATTGACATAATGGTGATTGTGAGCCATTTGAACTACCGCCTTTTGAGAAGACTTTTGACGAATGTAAGAGATTTACTACACATTTCACACCCTCATTTACATCAACAAGGGGTGCCATGAAGCTTTTTCCAGCTGCATAACTGAAAAACAGCAACTGAAGTGTATGTGAATAGTAAATTGAGACACCACCTCCTAATATTTGTCCATTTACATCCCTTATATAAGAATGATCTAGCTCTAATGTATTTGTGAGATAAAATGGTCCATGAACTGCTAAACTCTCATCACTCAAATGTTGAGTGTAAATATAGCCCAATGATGACATAATAAGAAGATAATAATTGCCTTCTTGAAGAACAAAACAAACATCTCGAATATCACCTGATGGTATTACGAAATTGTAGAGCGGTGAAATACTATCTTCAGCAAGATCATAAATCTTGACATATTCAGCCGTGACAAGTGCTAATTTTGTTTGTGATCCAGGCAACCAAATGGCTCTTCTCAAATAATTTCCATTGTCCAATTGCAATGTTAGAACGATATGTTCACTGACAGTTCCATTTTGCAGTAAAGTGAGAACATGACATTCTCTCAAACCACATACAGCCAAAAAATCTTCATTAGCAGGATTAGCAGAAAGTGATAAAACACTGCATGTAATTGGAACGGATGATAAACGAGTAAGCGTCAATTTCTTTTTAGCAGCATCAGCTTGCTTAAGCAAAGCAGAAAGCTGAAGTATTGTTACTTTTCCCTTTTCATGTGATACAGCAAGATGTTGACGTTTTCCATGAGGTGATGAAAGTGCACAGAGGGCAACACGTCTTATCAGATTTGATGAAAGTAATTGACGAATAGTTTGACCTTGATCACCAGAATAGTTCATACGAACATTTTCAAACGCTCCTTCCTGCGACCCAAGTGTTGCTATCATAACTTGATCACTATAACTGAAAGCTTTTTCTGGCTGATGTAATCTTTCAAGCGCATTTTTAGCCCGCAAATGACATCCAACTGTTGAATATTTTGCACAATTTTCTTTCACAATAGGAATAAGACTATTACAAAAGTTTAACAAGCACTTAAGGACATTTCTCCACATGTCTACGCTGCTCAATTGGTCTTTAGATGCGTCAATAATTTTTGCCAATGAAGGTTTGTTACAAATTAAATTAAGAATATCACTGCAAGGTTGTATAGTATTTGATGTTTGTCTCTTTAATGAACTAACGAGAATTTCACCATGATCCATTGTAGTTGACGATGGAATTGATGAAGTTCCATTATTATCAAGTAAACTCATTGCTCTACAGGATCCATCTTCTTTTGCACCACAATCACAATAAAAATTACCAAACTTTGCATAACAAACATCATGATTTTTGTGACAAACTCGTGCACAGATTGAACAACATCCTTTATCATCTACCATTTTGCAAGTATAACACCAATACCAATGTTGATTCATAAAATCTTTTTGAGTAATCGTATAAGTACACAATTTATTATTTGTGTCTTCATCAGAATCTTCAGCAGTTGCTTCTCCTTCGTCATTTTCACCATCACGCTCACTTGCAATTATTTCTTCAATATCTAATGCAATATCGTCTTCCCAAATGCTTGAAAGAGGTCTCTGTTGACCATTGATTCCAGTGAGTAAATCACTAAAATATTTCAACAATGCTGTGATATTATCAAGTTGAACTTTTACAGCATTGCCAGTACTCAATGCTGACTGCTGATTTTTGTTATATTTTTCTAAAATTCTATTTTTACAAATTTCAAACCATTCAATTGTTGAAGCGAAAAGAGCAGAATGACCGCGTCCTTGATCAGCATCAGCAAGTGTAACGATGACATTGAAAAGAGATGTGAAATCACTCAATACAGATTCACTAGCTGTGTTTGTAAGTAAACTGTTACTCAATTGTAGCATAGCTTGAAATAGTGCTTGTGAGACATTTGTCGATACTCGATTTTCAGCAACCAGATATTTAGTCAAAGTCTGTAATAATTTTCCATTATTCTCAACATTTTCTAATGCACCACCAACGGCTTGATCATTTGAAGAAGATTGTGCTATGGTTGTCCAATTTGTAATTGATGGTAATCTACATTCTTCATCTACCTCCATTGCTTCTGCTTCTGGACCTGATTTTCTATCAATAGTTAATGATGGCGCAGAAGATTGAGTGCCAAGATTAGTGGGAGTGGGAAAATTGCTTGATGTTGCACTTGAAATAGCACCTTCCAATGAAATTCCCTTTGGTCCAAGCAAAATATGACTTAACCAGTTTTTCAATTTTACTGAATCGATTGTACCTAAATCAGAAAGTGATGCACACACTTCATCAATTGAATACGATGAGTCCATGTTTTCAGAAACTTGGAAAAGTTTTTCAAAAAATTTCAATACATTTTGACTATATTGTTGTGTCAAATTTGTGCCACTAAATGACAATAGAATATTAACTAAATTTCCTTGTTTTCGTTCATAAAAAAATTCTCTTAGTGCCTTCAATCCATTAGACTTTTCTGTCAAGCTTTCCCAAAAACGAATGATATCATGTAATGCTGATTCATCGATATTAATTGATTTTATTGAACCAATCAAACTTGCATCACAATATTCCACGACAATATTGTAACTTTGTTGAATTAAATGAATATAAATGGGTAATTGATAATTTTCAGAATTTGAATCACTTCCAATCAATGTTTGCAAACATTTACTGATTGAATCATAAATGAAATCAGTTCGAATATCGAAAAGCATTTGAACGAGTAAATCTTGTAATTTCAAATCCACCTTTGCATTGTCAAAATGAGGCAGCATATAATTTATCCAATTAATAAGACTTCTTATTGCACTTTTAAGTGAAAGCACCATAGAGAAATTCTGATGACGATAAATCTCTGCTAAATGTGCTTCAACAATATTCAATGTTATTTGCTCAGGTTGTTGAATGTTTGTGTCGTCACCTAAATTAACTGTGAAAAATATATAGTTATTAAACTTGAAATTCTCAATTAACTAATTCTCAAATTTTTTCATTTTTCTAAGAATTCAAAATTATATTTAGCTATTATATAGGACTTTTTATTTAATATTGAATTATTCTATTGTTCATTTGAGAATTACTCATTTGTAATAATGATCAAATAAACTTACCTTTGTTCATTTTAGAATTCCATTCCATCAAAATTTCTTTATCAGAACTCTGAATGCTTCTTAATAAATTTTCAGAAAGGTCACCAGAAATGTTATTATTCGTTCCTGATATTGCAATTATAGAGTCTAAAACTTTTTGAGGAACTTGTCCGCTCAAACTTTGCGTCATAGTTTTGTTAAAAACATTCATCATTAAATCAAGCGTTTGAACAAGTTTATCTAACAAATTTTTACTCAAATTATCGTCAATATTGGAGGAATGACGGGATGTAACAGCTTGTTCATCATTCTTATTTTTTGCCTCTCCATTTGCAGCAAGTGTTTGATAGTAGTAGAGATGTGAAAGCAAACTATCAAGCATGATGATTTTCGACAGACGAGGTGTTTCTATTTAATAAAAGAAAATCAATAAACATTTTATAATTTTTATCAATAAAATAAACTTACGTGTTTGGAAAGTTTGTAAAAATGAATCAAGTCCGATTTTCGATGCAGTCAATATATGGTTATAATCATTTAATTTCTCAGTTAAATTGCTCCACATAGTCTCAGCCGCCTGTGTGTACATTCCTTGTCTAATCAAACAATCAACGATTAAATTGTGTGCATGAACTCCACTTGTAACTGGTTTCAAACATCTTGTAGACCATAGTAAAGTATGCAAGTTCACTTGCTTATCTTCTAAACTAATCAAATTCTCAACATGTTGTGTTGATGGAGGAAGACCTAAAAGAAGCTTCCATGCAAGACTAAAGCAATAATATGTCGCAAATTGTGAATGATGAGGAACTTTATATGTGCTCATGTCTGTAATATTCAAAATGCTGACTAATGAATCAATCAACATTGGATATTTCACTTTATCTGGAGTACACAGTATAAAATTCCACGCAAGTCCATCAAGTTTAAATTCATTTTGTTTAGAAGCATCAATAGCAGTTAATGAATATAATTTTGGCTTTATTGTTATGCCATCGTGAACAGTTGATAACTTTCTGTATTTTTCTTCCAAATCTTTTCGACAAAACATTGACATTTTCATTTTATAATTCATAAGACCGGCAGACTTTTCTTCAGAATCCAATGTGAAGATGCTAAATAGATTCCAACTAACTTGTTCTAAAAGAATTTCAGGTGGACTATATAAATGTTTCATTAAATATTCGAGGAAAAGCAAAAGTCTTGACAATAAAATCAACTGAGCATCACGTAATGGTTTTTCTGGTGTTCGGCAAACTTCTGCACATCTGATGACACCACCAGCAACTAAAAGCAATATTGATTTTTTCTGCATCAGATTTAATGAATGAAAGAGAAACAATAAAATTTGGGCATGTTCAATATTTAAATCGTCATATTCATCAAATTGGCTAACATTGCTGCCACATACTCCTTCAACAAGTGTGTTTACAAGACGATGCCATACAGAAAGACATGCAGCTTCTTTCTCCTGATTTGGTTTTAAAATCAAAATTTGCACTACGACTGCAAGAATTCTTGAATAAACTTCCAAAGGCCAAGTGTTGGAATCATTTGCCCATGGACTAACTCCAAGATTTTGAAGCAAAAGTGATTGTAATGATTCATTAAGCAATGAATTCGAAATCAAATTGTGCATATATTTTCCGATTGAACTTGAAAATTTCATCATTGATGAACGCCATTGTATTGCTGCATTTGTAGCATCATTTGAAGAAGCGTTGTTAGAAGAAACGGTGACAGTTGAATTAATATTGTTAATTTGTGCATCCGAATCAAGATCTTTTAATATATTTGCTAGTAAAATCATTTGTTGTTCACTCAAACCGTGACGCATGTATTTGATGAGAATTTTATTTTCTGCATCGCCAAGTTTTGCATCGAGAAATTGAAAAATTTGTGATGCCAATTCAAGATATTCATGTGGTTCATCTTTAGCATATTGTAAACCCAATTTCTGATTTTCTTCTTGTTTTTGTTTATCATTATCATCTTTAGTGGCATCTTTTGCCTCTGGTGAAAGAGCTTCCTTTAACCATGACCCCAAATATCCTTCACTACTATCTTCTTCTGTTTCATCTTGCTCCCCATCTTCTTCTGTCTCAGAATCATCTTCGGAACAAGATAATGTATCATTGAAATATGTTGTTGAATCACTGTAACTAAGTTGCTCACCACCAAATTCAGTCAGCTTAAGTGAACAAGCTTTTCTATAAGAGATAGTGGCAAGAAAAGTCAAAAGTTGTTGAATATTCGTTCCATTAAAAGCGCAAATTATACGATCAATTGATGTATATGTTTTCATAATGTTGAAATTGATATATTCAGGTGACAAATGCTGTTGCTGTGCAATTAGAATATCTTCATTTAATTTTAAATCTAGACCATTGCCACTGTCAACTTTCATTTCATTCAAAAGTTCTTCCATTAATTGAATACCACACTTTGCAATCAATACATTCAAAACTGAAAAGCCTTGTTGCACTTTAAATAAATTGACTCTCGGTTGAGGTGCAGGTGGAATATTTGAATCAACATGACGTGATGGACTTTTACTCTTCACAAATTCATCAGATGAACCGCTTTGCAATTGTGTTTGTGACTTTGAACCGCTAACACTCATTGCTCCTTGAATACCAGTGAATAAAATCCATGCACCCAAACACACATGATTTTGATAAATATTTGTCTGTGCATGCTTTTTAAAAATTTCATTGACATTTTTAAATATTTCCAATGATTGATTGACAACTTTTCGTGAAACTTCTTCAAAAGGATCAATTTCCACTGCAATTGATTGAGACTCTTTAGTATTTGAAGACGAACTTTGTGTTTGTTGTTGAGTTGAAGTTGAGGCACTCTTAAGAGCAGTCGTTTGAGTACCAGCACTGTTGGTCGAGATCATAGTAATGCTATGAGCAATAGTAGTGACGACACAGCAATAAAGCGACAAAATTGAAAGCTGTGAAAGCTGAAGAATTCTAGTTTTGTTTAATGGTTCCATAATTGGTAATTGCAATATATTGAGAATATTGTTGGTGTCAATATCTATTTGTTTAAGACATTGTCTCACATTTTGTGCATCGTTTTGTGTTTGTGGGAGATGTAATGATTTTTGTTGAAGTATCATATCGCCATTAAATTTTAAACTGTATGTTGATGAAATAATTGGTATACAGTTAATGCACCAATTGAGAAAAACATCACTAGCATTTAATGATTTAAGTAAATCCATAACTTCTTTTCTAAAGAGTTCCTATACAATGAAAAATATAATGTGATATTTAAAATAATGATTTTAAATATATGACTTACAGTAAAATCAAATTGACTCTCACTGAAATTTGTCAATGGGATAGTGCCTGATGTGAGTGGCTGAGTTAATTGATTCATGATGACAATTGACAATTCTGAGCGAGATCTTTTGACAGTTTCAGATTTTGGACTCTCTTTATCAGATCCAGATCCATTAGTAGATTTAGAGCTTTCAGGAAATTTCATATATTTTATCGATGAATAGGTAGGTCCATTTTCCATACTTGCATCTACATCACAAAGTGATTTTAATGCTTTTACAAGAATAATCGGTGCATTTGAATTTTCAAAACGTTTAACGATGTAACGAATGATCAAATTTACTGCCTCAAGCAAGGTCAGTAATTTGGTTTGTGATACTAAAAATAGAACAGATTCTCATATATTGTTGCCAATTCAAAAATATTAGATATTTACCCGAAACCGGAATTTGGGCGATGCTTTCAGCGACCAATGCAATAACATGGTCGAAAAATACATTATACTCTTCATTGTGATTAAAGACTTCATTTTCTCTGGAATGCAAAAAAAAAACATTTTTTCTCGTCAGTGGATGAATAAGAAAATCGATTTTTGAAAAATTATGAAATCAGGCTTGTAAAAGTAAATTTTTTTAACAAAATACAGTTTTTAATATCTTCCATCGGTAGTTTTATCGAAATATGACTCTTACAGTTAAGAAATTAAAACTTGATGTGAAAATGAAAAAATAAAATTTTTGAAGAATCATCATAAAGAAAAAGGGCGAATTTAAAATTGAAATTTTCTAGACTTTACATAAACTTCTTTCGCTTGTAAGCATATTCCTCTTACCTTTTGACTAATATTTTAATGATATTGAAAGTTTCAGGCCTCAAAAGCAGTCCATTCTCACTTTTCTCTTTAATTATATTTATTACGTCGCTGAAATTTGACATTTTTCTGACTACTGTATTCTTCGATTCGTGAATGATGTAACACTCTAATTAGACAGATGAAATTATTTTCGAAAAAAAAACATATTTTATTATTATAGTTTTTATGATTAATCATGACCTGTATATGTTATACATAACAGTAAAAATATTATGTAGGTAATAACATTAAATTAAAATCTTATGATATGACATCATTTAAAATTAAAATTCGAAGAGTTCTTCGAAAAAAAATTTAAATTCGTTACAAACATAAACAAACACCGGCTTATTGAATTTTTACAATGATGTCAATCTGCTAGATTAAACTCCAAATTTATTCATATATATAAAATAATAATCTACCATTTGGTATAGCTGTCATGTGGAATAAAATCTTCTTTTTAAAATAAAATGAAATTTTTCAAAAATTCTAAATTGTAACGACACTTAAAATAATTCAAAATTGCCGTTACTAAAGTGGTTCTCTCAAAAAAAAGCACATTTGGCGCCATTCTTTTGTTTTGTTAACTCGCGTTATTGAAAATTTTTTAAAGATATCTTATTAAAACTAATTTACACTATTTTTCTACTTGTTTATATGGTAAGTGTAATAAAAAGAATAAATAATATCAAGACTTTAAAAAATACAGTAAGAATATAGCAAAAATCATAATTTTTTTAAAATAACAACAACAATTTTAATAAATTTCAATCATTTAGTAAGATTTGCGATTTATCATAAAATTACAATGGAAGAATTACCTTATAAAGTTGAATATGCCAAGACAGGTCGAGCAAAGTGTCGTGGGTGCAAGATAAATATTGAAAAGGACGAATTAAGACTAGCTGCATTGGTTCAGGTGTTTAAGTTTTATAATTTCACAATTACAGTCAATTTAATATTTTTATATATTATTTATTTATTCAACTTCCTAGTCTTTTTTTCACGATGGTAAAGATTGTCATTGGTTTCACTTAAATTGCTTCTTTCAAAAACATCGACCAAAAGCCATAGATGATATTGATCATTTTGAGGAAATTCGTATTGAGGATCAAGAAAATATTCGTCAAAAATTGGATGCAACAAAAGGTATTTTACTGCCAGAACCTAAAGGAAAAAAGAAGGGTAAGAAGCGTGCGGCTGAAGATAGTAAAACAGCTGCATTTAATGCAACGGCACTTAATGATTTTGGTGTTGAATATGCTAAATCTGGACGTTCCGCTTGTGCTGGATGCGGTAATAACATAATGGTCAACGAAGTTCGAATTAAAAAAATGGATTACACAACAGAAGTTGGTATGAAATTTGGTGGTCAACCTTTTTGGCATCATGTAGATTGTTTTGCAAAAATTCGTGGTGATTACAACTTTTATCTTGATGGATCAGACTTGCCTGGATTTTCTGAACTTTCACCAGCTGATAAAAAAATAGTCAAAAAAGCTATCAAGTAAGTTTATAAATATATAATCACTTACAAATTTTATTTTAAAATTTTTAAATTAACAGAGCAATTGAAATTACTGAAGCGCAAGCAAAGAAATTGAAAACTGAACCTCGAGATAAGGATGAAGTAGAAGCTGAGAATGCACTTGAAAAATTGATTACAGAACAGACAAAATTATTATTTAAAGTTCGAGATGAAATTCAATTCCTCAAAAAGAGCGATTTACAAAACATTCTTTTCGTAAATGATTCCGGCATGGTTAGTGGATCTGATGCATTGATTGAACGGTGTTCTGACTTTCTTACATTCGGAGCTATCAAAAAATGTAAGAAATGTAAGAATGGTGATATGATTTTCGCTAAATATGGTTATCGATGTAATGGAAATATTGATGAATGGACAATGTGTGAAAATTTTGAGGAGAAGCCTGAACGTGTTAAGTGCAAAATTCCAAAAGAACTTAAGGAATCGAAAGGAAACAAAAAATCTGAGAAAAACTTCTTCGCCAAATACAAATCCTTAGTTAAAGATCGTGCTGTTCGTCCACAAATAAAGAAGGAAATCAAGAAAGATGAAGAAGATGGAAAACGTATTTATAAAGTTGAACGCGAAAGAGAACCTTTATATGGTATGCACTGTGTTTTAATTAGCAACAACAAAGGATTAAAGGAAGAATTAAAGACAAAAATTACACGTTTGGGAGGTAAAGTTGTTACAACATTGCAAGAACATATTGCATTTGTTATCAGTAATAATGATGAAGTTGAAAAGATGAACAAGCGAATGCAAGAAGTAAAATCGTTGGATATTCAAGTAGTTGATGAAAAGTTTATTGATGCCATTGAAAAACTAAAACGTGCTGAAGTGATTGAAAAAATAAAATCGATGTCGATCTGTGATTGGGGTTCAGATCCTTTGACTAGGATTCCAGCAGAAGAAGAGAAGAAAACTGAAAGGGTAAATATATATTACTTTACAAATTAAATTTCCTGACTTCACTTAAATTGATATTTATTTGGTTTTTGTGTTTTTTTATTGCATTTAAAAAACAGGAATCAATTTATAATCGTAACAAGAAAAAGACAGCTGTGATGAAATTGAAAAATGGTACTGCTATTGATCCAGCATCGGGACTTTCGGATGTTGCCCATGTTTATAAGGACAAATTAACTAACATTTTATATACAACAGTTCTTACTAAAATAGACATTCAGAAGAACAAGAATTCTTATTACAAATTACAAGTTCTTGAAAGCGATATGGAACGAAATTACTGGCTTTTCCGATCATGGGGTAGAATAGGAACGGATGTTGGTGATAATAAAACTGAAAAATGTTTTTCAGTTGAAGAAGCCATTACTGAGTTTGAAAGACTTTTTGAAGAAAAAACTGGAAACATTTTCGGCGCTCCATTCCAAAAGAAGCCCAACAGTTATACGCTTGTTGAAGTCGATTACGAAAATGAAGATGAAAAGAACAAAAAGAAGGAAGAACTTGAGAAAATTCCATCGAAGTTGCCGACATCTGTCCAAGATCTTGTTAAAATGATATTCGATATTGATACTATGAAGAAAACCATGCTTGAATTTGAACTTGATTTGGAAAAAATGCCTCTTGGTCGATTATCCAGCAAACAATTGCATGAAGCATATACAGTGTTAAATGATCTTGATGAATTGATTAAAAGCGGTGATAATAATGAAAGCAAGTTCATTGGTTTCAGCAACAAGTTCTTTTCACTTGTTCCTCATAGTTTTGGCATGAATAAGGCACCTGTTATCAATACAGTTGAAATGATTAAGCAAAAACGTGAAATGATTGATTCCTTGATGGAGATTGAAATTGCTTATGCATTTATTAAGGACGATGAGAAGAGTAACACTGACGTGAATCCACTTGATGCTCACTATGCTAAATTGAAGACAGATCTAAAACCACTTGATAAAAATAATGATGAATTTAAACTTATTGAGTCTTATATTAAAAATACACACGCTGAAACTCACAATCAATATACACTTGAAATTGAAGATGTATTTAAAGTTAAGCGTGAAAATGAGCATCGTCGTTATAAACCATTCAAGAAACTTCACAATCGTCAATTACTCTGGCACGGAAGTCGTCTTACAAATTATGTTGGTATTTTGTCACACGGTTTGAAAATTGCACCACCAGAAGCTCCCTGTACTGGCGTAAGTTTAATTTTGTTGATTTTGTTCTTTTTTTTAAATTTTGTGTGCTAATATAATTTTTTTCCCAATTTCTGAAATTCATCTTCACTTGGTGTTGTCTTGAAAACATGATAGTATATGTTTGGTAAGTAAAATATTTAATAATATTCAGTAGCAAGATCTCAAATTAAATAATCAATCTACTTTACAGGTAAGGGCGTATACTTTGCTGATATGGTCAGCAAATCTGCCAACTACTGTTGCACATCACCTCGACAACCAATTGGTCTTATGCTCCTCTCTGAAGTTGCATTAGGTGATATGTATGAATTGACAAATGCAAAGTACATCAACAAATTACCTCCTGGCAAACATTCATGTAAAGGTAAGTGTACCAAATGATAAAAATTAAAGAATAATGTTCGATTTCATTATATTTGAAAACATTTTATATCATTCATTTTCTTCTTCGAAGGTATTGGAAAGACATCACCAAATCCAGAACAGTTTCAAGTTAGAGAAGACGGAGTTACCATTCCATGCGGTCAGCCAAAAACTAATGATAAATTGCGTTCAGAATTGCTTTACAACGAGTACATTGTATATGATGTTGCTCAAGTTAATATTCAATATCTACTTAAGCTTAAATTCAACTATAAACGCCAATAATAAGTATTACATGATAATTCAAAAAGCACCAAATGGAACAAATATGCAGGAAAAACATACATTCAATTAATTTTTTTTATATGAGCCCGAAAATTTTTCTTTTACATTGTTACATATAATTATATCTCTCTTTTGCTTTTGAATAATAACTATTACATTAAATATGTTGATTTACCTTTATTTTTTGCTGTTTTTGAAAATGTAATAAAAATTAAATGACCAAAATTCTGTTACTTTTGATCCTATAAATTTTTCAGTTTTCAATGCTACTCAATATTGAAACATTTAGAGTTTGTGCTCAACACTCTATGTTTAATATTTTTATATTAAGTATTAAGCACTATTGTTGCACATTTTATGTTTTCAAAAAAAAATTTAAAGAATTGAGGTGAACAAAACATTAATTTTTTAATTATTGAAAAAAATCATGAGCGAGAAATAAACTTTACCTCTAATATTTATGTTTCTTGGGTCAATTTTCAACTCTTGCAGAAATTTTTTATTAAAGAAAAACATGAGACTAGAAAGAGCAATGTTATTTGAGAACATTGAATATCCTTAAGTATGAAAATCATCGTGACTTTAATATGACGCAAGAATACAATAATTTTTGAAAACAAATACCATACATAAATTTAAAAAGAAAAAAATATTTAAAAATTAAAGCAAAAAATGGTATTGCACTACAATTGGAATAAAATAAAACTGAGATAATTGTACAAATTGATATCTGTCACTTTTAATTTTTGAAAAATGCGCTGAAGACTTGAATATGACAGTACCAGATCTTTTTATGTGATGATATATTTATAGTCATATTTATAAATGCAGCTATAAAGCTTTCATCTTATTAAAATTCATATCAATGCAATTATTTTCTATACATAGCTGCAACTCTCGCAAGCAACAAAATATCACAAGTTCTCTCAGGCAAGAAAATCACAGATGACAGAAACTCATATTATTATTCACGGTCGTGAATTTTACAAGGAAATAAAGTAGTGTAAATGCTTTTTTTAAATCTCGGGAGATATGAAATTACAAGGAACAATTAACTTCTCTGATATAAGCTCATTTTACCTCCTCCCTTGACACTGATATTAACAATTTATCATCCTCTCCACACCTGGAAATTAATAAATTTATTTACCATTTTTGAATGAAGAACATTAAATTGTTGCTACTTGAAATTGATAAATTATAAAAATAAGCTCACTTGTTAGTACCTTACAAAATACCACCTGTTGAATGGCGACAGCGGGACAGAACAGAGGGAGAAGTGCGAGCATTTTCTCTCAGAGAGCTCTTTTTTATTCTTTTCCTTAGTCTCCATGCTCGCTCGCTCAATTTTCTCTGCGTAGGGAAAAATTTCTTCTTGCAACATCTTCTATGTGTGCTTTTGCAAGCATTAAGTTATCAGATTCGATACAGAGCGGTTGTCTTAACGGAAGAAAGAGAATCAGTTCGAATTGTGCGGGTGAATTTATAAAGGAAAAAGAATTAAATTTTTTTCAAGCTTATTTAAAGCATATAGTCAAATAAAGTTGTAAAAAGTTTCTTTAAAGAATCTCACATGAATAATTTTGTCACCTTCAAATTTATGTGAAATGGTAATATGTGAGAATTATAATGAATTTTATGATAATTAAATAATTGAATCTTGTGCGCGTATAAAATTTGATAAAAAGTTTAATAATTAAGACAAAAAAGGTGAAAGAAAAAAATTAATTATTCAAAAAAATTCATTGAATCGTAAGTTTTCTCGCATAATTAATGAAACCAAATAAATGATGATGAAGAATATTTTCTCACCTCAAAGCGAGATTTGTCTCAAAATTGAAAATGAACATCGCAGTAAAAATATTAATGTGAAAGAAAATTCAACTGCCACGCGTCTTACATTAAATGATTTACCCATTTGTCTTTACACCGCAATCATTTCAAATTGATTTTCAACTCATCTGGATCTATACATATTCTATTTTTAAAAGAGAAATTTCTTTGCGAAATAAAATATATGATATTATTAGATCTTGTCTTTCATACATTTCATCCTTCTCTCTTTAAACGTAAATTGTTTCTTCATTTACATAAAATTCATTTGTATATTCACAAGTATTGTTTCGAAGAAAAAATTGTGAAGAAAATAGTACAGAATTAGTTAAAGTGTGTACATAGATAAATGTGTAAATTGTCATGAAAACACATATAAACGTAATAAACTGCTGGTTGGTTAGCCAATAAAATGAGTAAATTATAATTAAGATCTAAATAACATATAGAACACTTTGCTTCCGATATTTATTACTTTTTCTTATTTATGTCTCTCTCGATAGTTTTTATATTACCTATTTTTTCTTTTGAAGAAATATAGTGCGAAAAAAATTAAACAAAATTTATTAAATTTTTTAATACATCACAACTGGTCCAATATTGAAAAAAATTTCCTTAGAGTGTCATCCGAGTGCATTTGATACGTGTACTCCTAATAAACTCTCAATATCGTAAAACATTTAATAGCCACACACAATAATGTAATGGCTTAAGAGGCTAATATAAAAGAAAAGAACTTCAACAAATTTTTCCATGAGCGTCAATGGACAAGCTAGAAAAAATGAGAATTTGTAAGAGCAATACTGAACAGAATTATCCATTTAATGTGTTTGTTTTCCAATTTTCTTTCCTTATCTCGTCTACAGTTTTTATATATGTGTGCACACACATAAACATTCTACAAATATAAAAAGTAAGCGAAAGAAATGGAAAAATGATATTATTCAGACGTTTTTCAGTCTTAACACTTAGCATTTAGAATAAGCTACGCATTGGTTTTTGCACACTGGCACTTTATGTGGGATGATATATGATTCGAATAAAGTTAGAATAAAAGAAATTTAATTGCACACAGTTCAATGATTTCCAGCGACATGATATGAGTAAAATCAATGATGCATAAAATTATACAAAATACCTCACAATATTCTCCATTTCTATTTACATAGCCTCTCTTTTTCTTCGTTCTTTTTTTTGTATACGTTATCGCCATCGTTGTATAGAAACGACGAACTAATTAGCGGCACTTAAAGGACAGCGTGTTTAATAAATTTTCGATAAGAAAATAGCGCGCGTTTGCTGCAATAATAATATCAGCCATAAATATTTGTATTCTTTCTTCAACTAATTACAAAATTATGAGCAATTTATTTATTACGCTTTCTTCATCCTCATTCTTTTCTTTAGCACCTCAAATTTTTTTGCTTATTATTTCTCAAAAAAATTGAGTTTAAACAATCTTTTAATAGAAATCGAATATTTCAATTATCTCGATATCAAAAATAGCTTTTAGCGATAGGATTTAAGGAGTATAGAAAAATTTCAATTTAATTACTTTTAAAGACACTCGTGGAGTATAAAGACAATAAATATCGAATTATTGAATCGTAATTCCTCTCACAAGTATGAAAGTAAGCTTGTCATCTTTAAATTGATTCTAACTTTGTTTCGTGAAACTTCCTTTCGAAGATTTATTAGATTGTAATTTCAGTTCATGAAATTTTCATAGCATGACATTTTTACGTGCGCGTTGTGTTTTTATGCATATTGAATGAGTTCTATAATAATTTTTTTTCTTTTCAAAAAAACATTGTTATCCTCACTTGTGCAATTTATTATTATGTAATAATAAAATTAAGTGAACATAATTTAAAATACAATTTAATTTTTGATTACTGATTGATTAGGAATTTTCGATTTTATCAGAACGACTTTTTTATGCTATGAAAAAATTTTCTTTTAAAGCATTTTTTTCCTTAAAACAATTTAAATCTTGCATATTTTGTGCTGTATGAGAAGATAAGGATTAGCATCTATTTATATTTAAAATAAATTGCCTGACTTGTCATACACAAGTTGACTTCATGGAAATTTATAAAAATCCTCTGCTTTTATTCTCGGTTTAAGTCTCTAAGTTAACAGTATTCGTAAGTAAGTATTTTGCTCTAATAACGCTATTAATCATTAATCATTAAAACGACAATGAAATAACTTGTTTTTTTAGGATTACCCATTTTATGTGTGCTTTCTTCCTACTTTACATGTGATTTCATGCATATGATTTGCCATATTTCGGACGATATGTGTTTGTGAAAAATATGACTTTTACAGTACATTATGTTCGTTCACTTCCAAAGTTTTTTATTATCTTCACTTCTCCTTCTGTCATTTAAAGAAATTTTCGACAGAAGCAATAGCAGCATCAAGGCAAAAATATGAAGAAGGAAAAAAAATATTATTTTTTTATGATAAAGCGATTTTTAAGCTCAAAATATTTGGTTTCATACATTTTAATTTTTCTTCCCCAAAGTTCATGGTAAATATTTATGTATTCTTTCATGCGATTATTAGATTTTGCATGAAAGAAAGGTTACATTTTTTATTTTATAAAAAAATGTTTGAAGCCTAATTATATGAAAAATTACGTTATAACAGTTTTTGACAAAGTTGATCAACTCAGTTCAATTTATGGTTAAATGATTTGGAAAGTTTAAAGTTCATTTTCAAGTTTAAAAATAAAACATCAAAAAATGGAAAATTTTGTTACAAACTTAATCACAAAAGAACCCAAATTAAAGTTAAAAAAAAACATAACCATAGGTAGAGTTCTCTCTCTATGTTTGTCAGTTTCAATCTATTGGTGTTAACCTTTCTTTGTGTAATAAAGTAAAAATCTAATAATGTTTCAATATACAAAGGTTTCAAGTATAGTGCTATTGCCTTTTTTAATATGTCAAATAGTTTATTGCAAACATAAATAGACGTTAATCTTCATTCTTTTACTTCCTTTTGTTAGGAAGTGAGTTTTCAAAAAGCATAAAAATGGTGTCTACTTTTACGAAATAAAGTAGTTTTCTAAGTTAGGCATTATGTGTTTATGAATGTTTTTGAAATTCATCCAATTAATCATTTTTCCCACATCATTGATAGAGCATAAGATTTATCAACGGATGCGTCAATTTTCTTTTGGCAAGCAAAGCATGTGCGGATTTTGCCATTAGCGTCACTTATCTGCTAATGAATAAAGTTGTCTACTAATCGATTAATATCATTCAAAAAGTTTTCAAACACTCTATCGACATCGGCTAAAATCAATCTCAAACATTTTTAATTTTATTGTATACATTTCGAAAGCTGCAGAATTTTTACAGTTTAATTAAATTTCCTGACAGTTTTACGATGAGTTTTTCATTTTCTCTCTCATTCGTTAATAAAACATACATGAAACAGTGTAATTTTTTCACTATATTAGCGACATCAAAGAATTCCTTTGTACATATAATTAGGTTATTTTATACAGTAAATTTTTTAATTAAAAAGTTCAACTGGACTCTAACGAGTGAGAATAAAAATATTGTTGACTGTTAATAATATTATAGAAGAGTAAAATAAACCTGATTAAAACATCAAGCTACAATTACCATCATCAGTATCATTATGTTGAAAAATCCTTGAGATGATAAATTATCAGTATTCAGTTGTACTGAATCATATGCGAGAGAAATGAGAGAGAGTCTAAGCTTTATCATTAATACAATCTCATCAAGGGAATTTCATAAATGACAAGAAAATTAATTAGAACTAGATACACTCTACAAATGAATTCAAGTTCAGTCATTTATAAATTTTTTATTAAAAATGTATTTGATTCGCTAAAAATGCTGCATTTTAAAGCAAAAAAAAAAATTCAGCAGCTTTCATTCATTAACAAGTCGCGGAACAGCAATTTTGCTCTTTTGACTGACTAGATACATTTACATCTTTTTTTATGACGAAGAAATCATTCATAAAACCAGTGACCAAGTACCCGTGTTGCAGATCGGTGTACTTAAGCGCATTTTTGGTGCCTAGATCAGAGTTTATTACAAATTACAGAAATATTAGATGAGTTTATAAAACAGATTCATGCGATAGCATAAACTGGTTGAAGTAAATTTCAAATGTATAGGAAATTTCATTTGTAATACTCATGGTTTCGAATGAAATAATTGAAATTTAAGTTGTAGCGAATAGCAGTCAATTAGGAATTCAGCAGCTAGTTCTTGTTTTGTTTACATTTTCATATAGAAATATAATTTAAGAAAACTAGAGTAATGTAATTGCTGCTAATAATCCTAATCTATTAAAATTCTCGAAATCGTCTTTATAACAAGGCTTGAGAACTCTTTTGATATTTTTGATATTTTTTGATACTTTTGATATCGTGATTTTCTCTTTAATTAAAGACCATAAAAATTTTATTGATAGCTTAAGAGAAAGCTATGAGCATAAGAAATGTAAATCAGAAAGGACTGCATATATTCTCCTTATCGTTTTAGAACTGAAGTCATTTAAAAAAAAGTCCATTTCTAAAAATTTTTATTTTTCGAAAAACAAAGGTATCTTGATGCGAAATATCAAAAAGAGTTCTCAGACCTTGCTTTATAATAAATTTTGTTGATTTGAAAATAACAGTCAAATTCAAAATACGCAAAGTTGGCTACGCACACCTGAAAAATATTTTTGTTCGCAGTCAACTTCGCGAAAAAAATTTTGTTTACAAATTTCAATATGAAAAATTAATTCGTAATTTCCCAAATTGTGTAACTACCCTCTTTCCCTCGAATATAAGGACCGGTCCTTCTATTCAAATAAAAGGACCGTTGCTCAGTTTTTGTTTTGATTTAGTATGAAAAAAAGTACGTTAAACTTTTTGAATTCAAGAAATTTGAATAGAAGGATCGGTCCTTATATTCGAGGGAAGACGGTAGTAAGAACTTTAAAAACCTATTTGCCTTTAATAGCTTTTTAGCACAAATCTAATGCAAAAAACCGGAAGTCTCTAGCTATTGTAGTTTTCGAGATCTCACAACCCGAACAGCCGAACAGCCAGCCGAACAGTCAAAGTGAAAGTATAAGCTGCATTGTTGTTCCAAAAATGCGCTATAAAGATACGCAGTGGTATGGAAACAAACAAAAAAAATTCCTACGTGCGGTAAATTTAATTATTCATATTTCAAATCTTGTTAGACTCGCGGTCAGTCAGTGCATAAAATAAATATTTTCATAAATCTTTCGTAAGAATTTCTTTTTTTCTTTCCCATTTTCTCTCTCTTTGCTTCAAACAAATTGAAAGATATTTATTACTTTTTACTCATCTCATATACAGTATATATTCTGTTATAGATGAGGATAAAATTATCTGGACAGTTTAGGTATTTAAACAATAAATAGTAAGAGAGAAGAAAAATTTTAATTTAAAAGGATTCATTTTACTTTAAAGTGAAATCAGAACACAATATAGAGAGTATTGTTTTAACATATAAAGCTCTGTTATGTTCAGTTCACCTAAGATAAAAATCGTTTAGAAATTTCAAAAGCAGGATGAGAGAAAATATGAAATATGAGATTGCCTTAATTTAATTTCTTATGCTCGACTCTCTCTCTATATCTTCCACATGTAATCTCATCCTTTTCTTCAAGTCGTTTTAGATAATATAAATTGTTGATCAATGGAGAGTCTATTAGAACCAGAGCCAGAACATCTACACGAGGACTCAGCCAATGCGACATCACAATTAAAAAGCTTCAGTGTAGTGTCCGACGATGGTGAGTATATTTTTTTGTCATGCCTTTTATTGGTCTTTCATTAAAAAGAGGATTTTCTTCTTATTCTCTTTTCTCTTTTTAATGAATGAAATATGTCCTTACTTATTCGCGTTCCTCAAACTTGACTTAGATTTTAATTAAGTTCCACAATTAATTGTTTCCTTGATCCTCCTACTTTCTCTTACGTCGTTACTTTCTTTCCTTTTAGTATTAAATTATTGAAAGGCAGGGTTGGAAAATACAGAATCTGTATACAGATTCTGTTACAGATTTTTACAGAATCTGTCCTGTAACAGAAAAATCTGTATACAGATGAAATCTGGGCCCAGGTGAAATCTATATACAGATTACAGAAATTTTCTGTATACAGGTGAAATCTGTATACAGATNGAGTTGTTCATGCTTCAATCTTTTGGCACAAGACTGTTCTCACCACGCGAATTGACAACAAACGCTCGAACAGTTATCGATGGAGTGTTTGGACGAATCGAAGATTATAATGTCGAAGTTTTTATCTATGAATCGTATGCATCTCATCACAAACCATTAGTCATCCGAGTACATGAATTATAAAATATCTCATTTCCAAACGCTATGAATTAATAAAATGTATTCAAATCGTTAACTAGGGTAAAGGAACGAATTTCCGAACAGTGCCGAATTTCCGAACACTTTTTGTTTACATTTAAAAATTTTCTTATAAAATCTTATGGAAACACTTTTAGACACTTTAAAACTGATTATTAGATTTGTTTTATTTCAACAGGAATTATGAATTGATTTATTTTAGTGAACATTATACCATTTTGGCGAAAATCAATAAAAATGATTAGAACTATTGTACAAAATAATATTTTTACAATTTTTTTTCAATTTCTATGATTTCATACTTTTTTTAATTAACACTTAAATATTGATTCACTGGCTAATAAATGATGCAGTTCCATTCACATTTTGTTTATTTTATGTTTTAAACACTTCAATATGATTATTCACTGCACAGATAAGTCACGATCATCGAAATAAATAATGAACCTTAATTCCGAACACTCAAAAATACTGAAAAATAATTTTTTGAAAATAACTCGAAATTAGAAATTTTAATTAGGATGGAAACCACAACAAAATTTAAACAAAGAGGAAGATATATGAAGCACAATGAGGATGATATAACTAATGCTATTACTAATATAAAAAATAAAACAATGAGTTTTCGTAAGGCTGCACTTTTATATGGGATACCTATTGCAACACTACATGATCGAATAAAACATGAAGAAATTAAACCAAGAGGAGCAAAACCGAAATTAAATAAAGAAGAAGAAGGAGAATTAGTGAATTGGCTGATGCTGTCTGCAGAAAAAGGAGAACCACGAACTACGAGTGAGATAATGAAGGGTGCGAGAGATGTCCTAGCATTAAGAAATGATCCAACAACATTTTTTAAGAATGGTTTACCAACTACTCGATGGGTACATCGTTTTAAACAACGTAATCCTACAATAACATATCGCAAACCTGAAAATTTATCAAAAGCCTCAGCAAATGTCTCATTGAATGAAGTAGAAAATCAATACAATTCTTTTTATGAATATTTAGAGAAGAACAATCTTTTGTACTTGACTGAATTATCTGATCGATGGATAAATTTAGATGAAAAATCTTATTTGCTTAGTCCAACACCAAAGAAAGTTTATGCAAAAAAGGGTGCTAAAAATGTTTATAAAGTCGACCATGCAAATTCAAAAGAATCAATCACAGTGACACACTCCTTTCGTGCTGATGGTGCAGTTTTACCCTCACAAGTAATTTTTAAATCTTCATTTTCTCGCATGGGAGATGTCGCCTCAGCATGTGGTGAAATAGGAGCTTTTTTTCTTTTTGCGCAATCAGATTCAGGATGGCAAAATAAAGACACTTTTCTCAACTATATCAAAAGAATAAATGACATTTTAAAGGATTCGCCACGGCCTATAATCATCACTTGTGATAATCATGCATCACATAAAAATTATGAGTTGTTCAAATATTGCAGTGAGAATGGAATCATACTTTGGACTCTTCCTCCAAACACGACACATGTATGTCAAATGGCTGATGTGGCCATGTATCGGCCAGCAAATATATGTTGGGAAAAAAAGGTTAGAGAGTATAAAGTTTATAATAAAATTGATAAAATCGATGAAGTGGCTTTTGTGAAAATATTATTTGCTGTTGAGAATGAAACTTTTCTTCCACAACTCATTAAGAAAGGTTTCGAAGTAACTGGTGTCTTTCCATTTAATGTAAAGAGCATTCATGCAGATAGATTATTGGGTACAAGCAAGCAGCAGCAACAACAAACTATGCATACCATTGATGAGAATCAAAATTTACTGGTTATTGGAGATGATGAATATTTTGTAGAAGCATTAGATGATGCATTTATTGACTTTAACAATATTAATAAAACAGCTCAAGCTGAAATTGCCCCAAAACCAACGATTCGAGATGTGCTTCCTTATCCAAAAGATTATGTAAAGACTGGTGGTAGAAAATACAAAGTAAAGAACTCAGGAGTGATGACTGCTCCAGAAATTCTTGAAGACTATGGTAAAATTAAAGAAGAAAAACTTGCAAAATTGAGAGAGCAAGAGAAAAAGAAAAAGGATCGTGAAGAGAAAAAAGCATTGATAAATGAACAAATTTTGATTAAAACAAATCGCAAAAGAATCAAAAATGAAAGTCCTGAAGAAATACTTCAAGTAGTAACACCTAAGCGTGGTCGAGGTCGTCCAAAAAAGGATAGAGTATAGAAAGGCACATAATTTTTTAAATATAATCATTTAATATTGCTTTTTTTTATTATATTAAATTGTTTTGCAGGTATTAATCTAACGTTCTTTTTTGATTTGAAAGTGTTCGAAATTAAGGTTCATTGTTTACATAAGTGTTCGGAATCAAGGTTCATTCAGATTATTGTTAATAACTCGAAGTATAAATTTAACTGGCTTTTATTTACGTGTTTAAAAGAAAGAATATTCCAAGATCTTTAATTTAAAATCAAAATCTTTTGAATCAATATACAAATAAAGGAGAAAGAAATATTTTTTGTCATCAATAGTATAAAAAGTGTTCGGAAATTCGTTCCTTTACCCTATTCTTTTATTTAACTTGTTAATATAACTGATCTAGGCGCCAAAAATGCGCTAAAGTCCTCTGATGTACGCAGAGACTTTCCCATCATGTTTAATTAAAAAGTTCAACTGGACTCTAACGAGTGAGAATAAAAATATTGTTGACTGTTTAATAATATTATAGAAGAGTAAATTAAACCTGATTAAACATCAAGCTAACAATTACCACAATCAAGTATCATTATGTTGAAAAATCCTTGAGATGATAAATTAATCAGTATTCAGTTGTACTGAATCATATGCGAGAGAAATGAGAGAGAGTCTAAAGCTTTATCATTAATACAATCTCATCAAGGGAATTTCATGAATGACAAAAAATTAATTAGAACTAGATACACTCTAACAAATGAATTCAAGTTCAGTCATTTATAAATTTTTTATTAAAAATGTATTTGATTCCGTAAAAATGCTGCATTTTAAAAGCAAAAAAAAAATCAGCAGCTTTCATTCATTAACAAGTCGCGGAACAGCAATTTTGCTCTTTGACTGACTAGATACATTTACATCTTTTTTTTATGACGAAAAAATCATTCATAAAACCAGTGACCAAGTACCCGTGTTGCAGATCGGTGTACTTAAGCGCATTTTGGTGCCTAGATCAGAGTTTATTACAAATTACAGAAATATTAGATGAGTTTATAAAACAGATTCATGCGATAGCATATACTGGTTGAAGTAATTTCAATGTATAGGAAATTTCATTTGTAATACTGTTTTGAATGAAATAATTAGTTAGTTTAGGAAATAGCAGTCAATTAGGAATTCAGCAGCTAGTTCTTGTTTTGTTTACATTTTCATATAGAAATATAATTTAAGAAAACTAGAGTAAATGTAATTGCTGCTAATAATCCTAATCTATTAAAATTCTCGAAATCGTTTTATAACAAGGCTTGAGAACTCTTTTTGATATTTTTGATATTTTTTGATACTTTTGATATCGTGATTTTCTCTTTAATTAAAGACATAAAAATTTTATTGATAGCTTAAGAGAAAGCTATGAGCATAAGAAATGTAAATCAGAAAGGACTGCATATATTCTCCTTATCGTTTTAGAACTGAAGTCATTTAAAAAAAAGTCCATTTCTAAAAATTTTTATTTTCGAAAAACAAAGGTATCTTGATGCGAAATATCAAAAAGAGTTCTCAGACCTTGCTTTATAATAAATTTTTGTTGATTTGAAAATAAACAGTCAAATTAAAAATTACGCAAAGTTGGTACGCACACCTGAAAAATATTTTTGTTCGCAGTCAACTTCGCGAAAAAATTTTGTTTACAAATTTCAATTGAAAAATTAATTCGTAATTTCCCAAATTGTGTAACTACCCTCTTTCCCTCGAATATAAGGACCGGTCCTTCTATTCAAATAAAAGGACCGTTGCTCAGTTTTTGTTTTGATTTAGTATGAAAAAAAGTACGTTAAACTTTTTGAATTCAAGAAAATTTGAATAGAAGGATCGGTCCTTATATTCGAGAGAGAAGACGGTAGTAAGAACTTTAAAACCTATTTGCCTTTAATAGCTTTTTAGCACAAATCTAATGCAAAAAACCGGAAGTCTCTAGCTATTGTAGTTTTCGAGATCTCACAACCCGAACAGCCGAACAGCCAGCCGAACAGTCAAAGTGAAAGTATAAGCTGCATTGTTTTCCAAAAAATGCGCTATAAAGATACGCAGTGGTATGGAAACAAACAAAAAAAATTCCTACGTGCGGTAAATTTAATTATTCATATTTCAAATCTTGTTAGACTCGCGGTCAGTCAGTGCATAAAATAAATATTTTCATAAATCTTTCGTAAGAATTTCTTTTTTTCTTTCCCATTTTCCTCTCTCTTTGCTTCAACAAATTGAAAGATATTTATTACTTTTTACTCATCTCATATACAGTATATATTCTGTTATAGATGAGGATAAAATTATCTGGACAGTTTAGGTATTTAAACAATAAATAGTAAGAGAGAAGAAAAATTTTAATTTAAAAGGATTCATTTTACTTTAAAGTGAAATCAGAACACAATATAGAGAGTATTGTTTTAACATATAAAGCTCTGTTATGTTCAGTTCACCTAAGATAAAAATCGTTTAGAAATTTCAAAAGCAGGATGAGAGAAAAATATGAAATATGAGATTGCTTAATTTAATTTCTTATGCTCGACTCTCTCTCTATATCTTCCACATGTAATCTCATCCTTTTTTCAAGTCGTTTTAGATAATATAAATTGTTGATCAATGGAGAGTCTATTAGAACCAGAGCCAGAACATCTACACGAGGACTCAGCCAATGCGACATCACAATTAAAAAGCTTCAGTGTAGTGTCCGACGATGGTGAGTATATTTTTTTTGTCATGCCTTTTATTGTCTTTTCATTAAAAGAGGATTTTCTTCTTATTCTCTTTTTAATGAATGAAATATATCCTTACTTATTCGCGTTCCTCAAACTTGACTTAGATTTTAATTAAGTTCCACAATTAATTGTTTCCTTGATCCTCCTACTTTCTCTTACGTCGTTACTTTCTTTCCTTTTAGTATTAAATTAGCCCAGATTTCATCTGTATACAGATTTTTACAGATTTCCAACCCTGTTGAAAGGAATTGAAAATAAAAAAAAAGATTCATGTTGAATACTTACATACACTCGCTGAAAAGTTTTATTAATAATTGAATTTCATGAATCTTCATTATGAAATATTTCTTTGGCCTTTTTGCCCTAATTTTTATTTTCTCGCGACCAGTCATATTTATCATTAGACTCTAATCAATTTCAACATTCTATTTTGCAAAACCGTCTTTTCTACTCCCCTTACTTGCTTACATTATCGTATTTTATTTTTTCATTCTGTTGGTTTTTCTAATATTGTATTTAAGGAAAATTAAGGACAATCTCTAATTCTAACCTTGTTGGACATAATAATGTTTTTGTTAACAATGTTTGAACCTTTTTCATTTTCCATCTCTTTCTGTACTTATTTAGATTATAACCCTTTTAATTCCTTATGATAAACGCATTAGTACGCTTTTATAAACACTTTGACCTTTACTTTATGTCATTTTCTTAAGAACGTTTATTTAAATTTTTAATATCATTAATCAATAAAGTGACTTAAGAGAAGAAAAGCAAAAGCAAAATAATTCTGTCAAATAAAAATGCGCATAAGAATGTCAATTGACATTATCTTTGACTTTTATAATAACATTTTTTGCTATTGCATGTTCTCTTTTCGTAAATGAACTTGAGAACTCTCTTTTTTTCGAACAGTTAAGGCTCAAAATAAGAATTTTATTTAATACCAGAAATACGTATTGAATATTGACATAATCTAACAATATTTCGTCCTTTTATGCAAGATTTATTTTCCTTTGTTATATTTTGCATGGAACGTGAATATAAAATTAAATAACAACGGGTGTTGCTGCGAGCTGTTTAAGGAGGGAGAAATGATAATAATAGCATCGATAGGGTTTGTAGAAAGGCATGAAATTCGATAAGAATAAGTGTAATGTAAATTTACACTCCTTAAACACCTTTTCCATCCAAAATCAAATATTTCGAACTCCCTCAATATCGAAGAGTCGTCAATTGTGAAGTACACAATCTTTCTTATGCTCATCAATTCTAAACTTTGACATGAATTCATGGGTCGCTTGTTGAGGGAAGCTTAATGTCATTAGTAAATATTTTTTCGTGAAACACTTGACATAATGATTTCTAGGCCTCACTCATACGTTTAACAAAAATGCTCAATTACACAAGCAATTCTATTGATAAATTTTTCATAAAAAAAATTTCGTCACGCTTGTGAGAATTAAGAAATTTTAGACTCATTTGAAAACCATCACGATTAAAATAGCTTTTTCACATCCATAAGTCTCTATTTAATTTCATTGAAAGTGAATAAAAGCTAAACAATATTGTAAACTCTCATCACGTTCACAAAGCCAATTGACGAATTTTTCCTCTCTTTTTTCTCATTTTCAGAGTTTGTTTTTGAAGTGCCACCACATCTGCTAGCAGTGTTGAGTGTTTTGTATGGCAGTATAAGCATTATAGCTGTGCTTGGAAATGTTCTCGTCATATTCATTGTGAAATCAACAAGACAAATGCACACGGTTACAAATTTCTTTATTGGTAAGCTCGTTACCTTTTTTCATCTGTCTTTTTTAAATTATATCATAAATGTCATAGCAATTTAAAATGAATCAATCAATTTTTTTTTTCATCACAATATTCTTAAAATATTTACATCAAATTCTAGCAAATCTAGCGATGGCGGATGTCATTATTGGCATGTTCTCAATTCCATTTCAATTTCAAGCTGCTGTGTTGCAGCGGTGGGATTTGCCAAGAATATTGTGCCCTTTTTGTCCATTTGTGCAGATTCTCTCGGTAAACGTATCAATTTTCACTCTTACTGCTATTGCAATAGATAGACATAAAGCTATATTGAATCCACTGAGGGCAAGATCATCGAAACATGCATCAAAAATTATTATTGCGATTATATGGATAGTGGGTTTTATACTTGCTGCCCCCATTTCATACGGATTACGTGTTGTTGATTTGAGGCAATATGTTTATAGTAAGTATTAATAAATTTGAAAAATTAAATAATGGTGCATTTAAAAATTTATTAGAACACTACATAGCATTGATTTAAACTCACATTTTATTTAATAAATATGTTGAAAAAACAATTCATCTGTTTATTTTGATGTGTGAATGCTTGTATTAATATTATTGAATCAGCAAACAAATCTTCTCATGCTTGAGCTAGGAAAATGTGATCCCTTATAAAACAATCAATACAAACAGAAAGTGAGAAAGGAATGATTGAAGTGAAAGCCATTATGAAACATAAGCTTTTTTTTGAATCTAATAGACCGAATGAAAGCTCTCAAAAAATTCCCTCTATTATATACGTATAATACATAACTCTACATTAAGCTTTCAAGTTATACACTCGATTTGGTTTTTGAATTGACAGAGACAATTTTTCAAAATAAAAAATAAAATAAACTTGCGGTGGCAATTGTTGTTTATGTCTGATATCAATATGATTCATCGTCACAAAAATGATGCACGCACTTTCATTTCTTTTCTCCCTCGTTCTCTTATTTATTTTTAACATCACTTATGATATTCCTAATGTACTTGAATTATTCATTCATTCATGACAGAAGACAACGATACAGAAGTATTAAACATTACAAAGCCCTTTTGTCAAAATGTCAATCTGAGCGATACTGCGATGTTATGCTATAGATATACACTCGTGCTTGTGCAATATATAATACCAGTCATAATCATCAGTTTTGTTTACATTCAGGTACATTTTCCACTTGATACTTTTAATAGCAATAAAAATTTAATGATATATTTATATATTTTTCTTCGAAAAACCTCAATGATGCACACATGCAGATGGCCGTAAAACTTTGGGGTAGTAAAACACCTGGCAATGCTCAAGACTCAAGAGATTTGAATTTATTAAAGAACAAAAAAAAAGTCATTAAAATGCTCGTGATTGTCGTAGTATTATTTTGTGTAGCATGGTTTCCATTACAACTTTACAACATCCTTCAAGTTACATGGCCCTCCATAAATGAATATCAACATATCAATATAATTTGGTTGTGCTGCGATTGTCTTGCCATGAGTTCTTCTTCATACAACCCTTTTGTGTATATAATCTGTAATGTAAGTAAAATGAAAGCTCCAAAAAATATTCAATTTCCGCTCATTAGGAGCGAAGCGAACGTATAAATTCGATGAGGAAAATGCATTATTTAAATTTTATAGTCTTTATAAAGACTAGAGGAAGTCTCAATTTGTCATAAAATTTATGACATCATTACATCATTGCAGAAGGAAAAAGAAAATTGTTCAGGCGTGGACACATGAAAATTGATCAATTAAAGAGAAACAAAAATAGTAAAGATCAAATTTTTCAAAAAGATCATATGTCCTCGCTTGGAAAATTAAGAAGTTTCAACTTTTTTCAACGCAAACAGAATGCTTCAATATTTCAGTTAATGAAATAGAAATGTCAAAAACTTATCATATTTGCATTTCAAATGCCAAGTGTACTTCTTTATAATATAAAAGAACATCAATAAACAATCTCTGACATCCACGCATAATATAAAAATATAATTTGTTCATCATCTTTCCGCAGGAAAAGTTCAAGAGAGAATTTTACCGTCGGTTTTCATTTTTCCAAAGATACGGTATTGGCAAACGATTTCATCAATCGGCGAGTGGAATGGCAACAGGTGCGACAACATTAACTGACTACCACGACAAAACACTATCTGTATGCAATACACGAACATCAATATCGCAGCATACCACACATATCATCAAGAAACCATGTTGCGTACGAAATGAAAATTTGCTCCGTTCAAATGGTATTGTTTTTAAAAATTCATATGCAGCCGATGACGATGACGTTGATAATTTTACCATTACATCAAATCCGTTTATTGAACGTCATCGATATAATTCAGAAATGGAACAAGATGAAGACTTTGAGTTTACAAAAATTATTTGAACAAATCAAAAAATTTAAGACAAGCAAAAAAGTATTGCTGTAGAGTATGATAAATGTATTTACATGGTGTATTAAATCATATCTGTAATAATTGAAATTAAAGTTTTATTTTTAAATGCAATAAAAGCTTTTGTTTTTCTTTCTTCTTTGCCCAAAGGTGCTCAACATTTTACGCTCAACAGTGAAATAAAATGAAATTTAATTCATGTGGGAGATTTAAAAGGGTTCTGTTTTAATATTCACCGAACCTTTATCATATTCTGATGAAAAATTTATGTAATTAGCGTCAATCATGACGTGATATTCTCAAGCATGATTTTTTTAAATAAAAAATTTATTGCAGTTCTTAATCAATAATATTTGCAGAAAAAAATTAAAGTTATTTTAAATCATTGTTTGACTTTTTCTATAAATATTATACAGATTTATTGAATCATTAACTCGAATGTAATCACTCATTTTGGCTTTCATAATCAGTATTAACAATGAACCTTTGAAAAGTCTGAAGGCATTTAGCGTCAGACTTTTATTCTTAAATAAAAACGAATTCTTTTAACGTTCGATTTAAGTCTTTTATTTTAGTCCAAAAGAAACAAAAGTAATTAAAAACCGAAAAGGTTTTAGAAAATTCGTTCGATGATTCAGAAAGTTGAAAAGAAAAGAAAGAGGGGGATATGACTGAACGTTCAGCAGGAGTTACAATTTTAGGGGAAGTAAGGCATTATTTAAAATAACATTATACAGTTACAATGAAAGAAATCTAAATTTCACACTCCCCAAACAAAAGTAATATAAGACTTATTCAAGAAAATTTTAATTCAAAAATTGATACATAAATGTAATTTAAAAGATAGATAACTTCCTAATGTGATGTGAGCCTCGTCATTGGCCTCTTCCCTGTTCGAAGGGGTTGTGCTTGATGAGCATGTTGATTCTTGCTGCACGAGTAGACCACTCCTGATCATGTACACCATTTGCCATGCCTTTAGGAATGAGAACTGGAGCTTGGAAGCTTCGAGTGAATGGAACACGTTTCGCTAAGCGTTCGCTTGTAAAACCATCGAGTTCAACAACTCGAGCTTGTTGTGATACGCCAATAAATGCAATTGCTGAGGTCTTGGCAAGTCCAAGATCCTTGGCAGGAACTCTAACGTGAGTAACCACTGTCTCAGTTTGTGAAACGATCTCAGCAGCGTCAATGGCGGCCGCTATTGCGTGTCGAGTTGTGATAGGTACTAAATTACGCAGCATAATAGTAGGAATTAAGGAAATGGATGAATCGGAAACATCCGCGGCAACAATGGAAGTGATTGCGCATGATAACAAAATTGGTTTGATTTGTTGCGCTCCAGTCGAGAAATTGAACGAGAAAAATGTATCAACAGCAACATCAATTTCATCTTGAACAACAGCATAAACGAAAATTGACTTTCCAGCTTCACCAGATTCGTAATTAAATTCACGCGTTGCACCTGTGACTCCACGCATCCAACGGCTTAATCCATTTAAAAACTCAATCAATGAGACTGAAGTTGGAACCTCTGTGAATTTTAAAACTTGTGTATTAAGCGGTTGAACTACACGAACTACTTGTGGGTCAGGTGGATTAGCACCAGCATTCTGCATCACTGGCGAAGCAATGTGTTGTCGATGTGGATTGCGACGGTCGATGGAACGACGACGATTGTGATTGTGGTTGACACGATTGTCAACTGGATATCGAACTGGTGAACGATGTGAAGCGTTGCTACGTTGAGCTCGTAATGGAGGACCAAGACGAGAATGTAAATCAGCTCGACGGCGACGATTCGGTGATTGCCGACCTGAGTATGATGAGCTATTGTTTTGACTGGAATGCGAAGACCGTTCATTGTTGCGTGAGCGAGGAGAGCCAGCATGATAACGAGAGCGACGAGATGATTCTCTGTTATGGGAACGATCTCTAATGCGAGAGCGATCGCGGTTATGCGAGACGTTGTCTACAGGCGCAGGATCAGCTGTAGGAACTTCAACTCTCGATAAACGTGGAATGCGATAGTTACGCAAATTAGGTTGATCCGAATCGCTATCAGTGGTTGGGCGCTCAGCTAAGGTTTTGCGATTTTCATGAACCATGTTAAAATCTGAAAGGAAAAGAAATAAAAATTGATTAAGATAGGGGATATTCAATAAAATGGTATTATTGAGAAACGGATATTTTAATATATTGGTAATATTGTAGAGTGAGAGATAGAAAATGACAAAGGTGACTAGTCAGGCTTGCTGAATGTCAATTTTTGCAAGGTGTTGTATTGTATATTCCTTGATTCCCTTTTTTGTTCTCACTTCAGCTACCCTAGGTATGCTATCTCCAGAGGGACGAAATGAAACAATCTCTCCTCTAACCCATTTCTGACGAGTTTCATTAGGTTCAATGATAAGAACTAAATCTCCAACATTTAATGGAGGCTGCTTTCTATTCCATTTTGTTCTACGAGTAAGCTCGGTTAAATAATGATTGAAGAAGCGTCGAGTAATTCTATCGGCTAACTTTTGACCTTCTATATAGTAGGATCGATCTTCAATAGGTTTTCCAGCAGCTTTAAGCGTATGAGCAGATGGCAAATAAGGCCAACCTGGTCTGTTCTTTGCTAACATATGAGGAGTGAGGACCTCCTCTTCCTCATGTGATATTGGAATGTGCGTTAGCGGTCGATTATTTAATCGATGCACAGTTTCATACATCGCAATTTTGAAAGCTTGGAGATCGATACCTTTGGCTTTAATTTCTTCTCGTAGACCACGCTTAAGTTCACCAATGAGGCGTTCGTAAAATCCTCCGAACCAGGCAGCTTTAACTGGAAGAAATGTCCATCTGAATTCTTTCAGTTGAGAAATAAAATGTTGATTGACATCATATTGTATTTCTTTTAATTTATCAATGACTCTTGCTTGTTCTCTATTGATTAAATTGCTAGCGCCAATAAAATTTGTACCATGGTCGCTAATGAGACGAAGCATAGGTCCATGAGCTGCGTAAGTAGATAAAATAGCAGTGAGAGTTGACTTGGTGTCAATATTTAGGAGAATTTCTGTATGAATGAATCTCGTGACTGTACACGTGAACATTAGGATCCAAACTTTGCGTTCTTCTTCCTCGAAGACGACTGAAAAGGGGCCACAACAATCTAGGCCAGTAACTTCAAATGGTTTCAATTTTCTATCCACACGGTATGTGGGTAGATCAGCCATGTATGGGTAGCGTTGTGTTGCTAACCATAACTTGCAACAATTGCAGTTATGTCTGGCAGAGTTTAATCTTTCACGCAAAGCTATCATCCAGTATTTGGATCTAAATTCAGCAATTTGTGACTCAAGACAAACATGTCGGTGCATGTTGTGGTAAAACACGAGCATAATCTCGGAGAGACTATTTTTTCCCGGTATGCGAGGAACAAGGGGTGCATATTTCTGCGGATATTCGTTATAAGGTAACGCGACTCGAGAATTGATCCTTAAGACTTGATCATTGTCCAAGAAAACACTGAGTTCGAGTAGCTTTTTGTTATTAATGCGTTGACCTTTTAAAAGTGCATTGATTTCTTCAGCCCACACTTGGCGTTGCATAAATCTTATTAGGAATAGTTCGGCTAATTGAATATATTCTGATGGTACAGGTGATTTGGGTTGTACATCGGATAAGATTTGCTTTCTTTTAGTTCTGTTTCTCCACTTTTTAGCTCTTAAAAGTGGAATGATGATTTCATTCCTCATTAATAACATTCGAGCAGTGGCACGAACTAATTTAGACCAGCTATAATAAATTGCAGGTTTTCTCACTTTGAGTAGTTCCATGATTGCTGAATGACTTTTTTCACCTGTCGCTTTATCTATGAGTGATAACAAGGCGCATTCGAATGGAGGCAATCTCTTCGGCAAGAGTTCAAAAGGGTTTTCCTTGCATGAATCATGGCTCGTTCTACTCAAATCGACTAATTGATGAGTGCATATGATTACTTCTTCTTTCTTTACATCTGTAAACGTTTGCGTTGGCCAATGGATAGGCTCTTGCTTAAGAAATGTAGGTCCGGTAAACCATACAGAAGAAGAATCACTAAAGTCAAATGTTTGAAACTTCGTTGCAAGATCTGCTACATTCAATTTTGTGTCAATGTATTTCCATTGATTAGTTTCGGACAACTCTAAAATTTCACTAATTGGTGAAACGGCAAATCGTGGAAGTTTAATGTTTGTGTTCCAAATCCAGTGAAGAACAACATTACTATCACACCAAAAGAAACGTTTTAATGTGAGATGAGGATGTAAGGTTATGATATGTGTAGCTAAACGAACACCAACAAGAGCCGCAAGTAGCTCGAGTCTCGGCATCTCAGTAATTTCTTGTTTGCTCTTTAATTTCAAAGGAGCGACTTTCGATTTTGCCATGACGAAAGATGATTCTCGCTTGTCATTGTGTATGACAACCATATACGAAACTGCCGCTATTGCTTCTTTTCCGGCATCGGAAAATGTATGCAGTTCAATGCATTTCGCATCAGCGAGACAATTTAACGTTGAGCGTCGACGAGGTATTTGAATAGAAGCTGCTTTTTTCAAATCAGTCAACCACTCGGACCATAATTTTGCATCTTTGTCTGTCACTTCATTGTCCCAGTCAATGTTGTTTCTCCAAGCGTGTTGCAATATAATTCTTCCGCGAATGATACAGTGCGCTAATAAACCAAGCACATCAAATATGCGAGCTATCAAAGAGCATTGCTCTCTTTTAGTAGGCTTAGTGCTTGTGTGGAGAAACTTGTCGTGTATCAAACTTTCGTTTAAAATAAAGACTAACTTATCCGTTGAAGTGTTCCAATTAATGCCTAGAACCTTTGACACATAATTTGTTTGTATATCTGTCATCAACGGAATCAATTCCCTTTTGATATGTGCTTGAGGCAAAGCAGAAAGAAGTTCAGGCGAATTTGACTGTATTCCAATTAATTGCATTTTTGCAGCAGCAAAAATTTCTATTCCTTCTTTAGCTCGTTTGATAGCTATCTCGATGGAAGGAGCATTAGTAAACCAATCATCCATGTATACTTCTGATATAATGGATTGTGCTGTATCAGGAAATTTGGATTTGAACTGGTTGGCGATCCAGTTTTTGACAAATTGGGATATGAAGGGACTGCTAGTTGGTCCAAACATCATCGATTGCTTGATGAATATTTGCATATCTTGATTTGTATCAGAAATCACCAAAGAATTCGCTGACAATTTTGATCAACAGGGTCAATCATAATTTGATTAAACATTGCTTTAATATCTCCTGTAAAAGCGATTGTACATTCTTGCATGGCCATTATTGGTTTGAGTAAATCAATAAGTAGATTTGGTCCAGGCAGTAAATTAGCATTCAACGAAGTGTTTTTATATTTGGCACTTGCATCATAAACATTCCTAGTTTTAATAGGGCGCTTGTTAGGGTTAACGACCAAACTCATAGGCACGTAATTAACGTTGCCTGTTGTATGCAAATCAGCCTTTGTAGCACCTCTGATGAAGCCATCATCAATTTCTGCTTTGAAATTGTTGTTGAACGCTTCCAGTAACTCTGGATTTTTACTCAACTTGCGTTCTTGTGCTAGCTGTCGTCGCAGAACTAAAGCAAAATTATCTGGCAGTTTAGGTTTGGAACCTTTGACTAACCGCCAAATCAGCGGCATTTGAATGCGACCATCAGGAAGCTGCTTAAGTCCAGCTTCGGCTTGTGTGATAGCGCTTTTTTCATCAGCAGTTAAATGAGTGCCAGGTGTTTTGAGATGTAAACTGTCTAGAGAGACTGAAACTTCATATTGCTTTGATAATTCGGCATTTGTTATTGACTCATCACCATCGCTGTCAATTTCTTCAGCTAAAGCATTTAATACGTCCAATTGGTGTTCATTTGAACTTAAGCCATAAATAGAGTATCCTAATTTTGTTAAGATGCCAATTGGTTTGCCTTCACCATCTTCCCAAACAGGTTTTACAGCTTCCACTAATGAGGCATGTCTAGCGCCTAAGAGAACGGCTGGAACCGCGTTTCTGTAGCTAGCAAACGGAATTGAAGATAAGTATGGATACTTCTCTTTTAATAGCTCTACATTGAGTGAGCGAGCAGGAAGAGTGAAGTCATCAACAGCGTAGCAATCTTTTATCCAAAATTCTTCGCTATCTGGTAGAATTCCTTTAATTGGGATATCCACTTTGATGCCAGTAATGTTTTTAGTTGTATTGTCGGTCCATTGGATGCCAATGACAGCAGGTTCTCCCGTTATACCGAGAGCGTCGACTAAAGATCTTTTAACTAATGAGATCTCAGCAGCAGAATCACCTACAGTGAATGCAGCAGCGCATTTGCCATTGTACTGGATTACTGTACGAAATAATTTGATTGTACGCGGCGAACTTTGAATATTTGCTGAAGAATTGGAGCTGAGAGTAAGGAGTTGAAAGCCTTGCTTTGGAAGATTTGTAAATAAAACTCCATTATCACCTTTGGCGGTGTTTACAGGATGGCCCTGATATGATGATGTTTTAGTCTCAGCTGGCTTGTTACTTTGAGTAAAAGAATTGTTATCAGGTTTATTTCTATTAGATCCTGGACGATGTCGTCTACCTGTCTTGCTAAAGTTTTGCTTATGCAAACTGACGTGATGTTTCCCAGCGCAGCGATTCATCCCAATACGCGCTCCACAACATTTTTTGAGGGTGCATTGGTTTGCTTGATGATCGGCAGAGATAATGCAAGACTGGCAAAGTTGTTTTGATTCGACAAAACGTTGACGTTCTTCTAACGTCTTCTTTTTATAGGCACGGCATTCTACCGTATAATGTCCATCACGACTACAAAGCACACAATGTGCTGGATAAGTTCTCAATTTATCCATATCATAGCCCATATATTTAGCTTCTTTTAAGCTTCTGATTTCATAGGAATCAGTACGAGCTCTAGAATTTGCGGATCGAGAAGTGTTTTGTTGAGAAGAAGAAGATGCATTTGAAGATGTACCTCCTGCGGAGATAGAACTGAGCTGGAAGCTGTTATTTGTATCCTTCGACTTTGCATCTTTGCTTATGTTCGAATATATTCCTGGTGGAAGTGTATCCCTAATGGAATCAAGGTATTCGATAAGCACATCAAGTTTCTCCTCCCTAGTCTCGAATGGATGATGCTGTTTAAAAAATGCGTAGTAACCTTCGCAATGACGTGCATCTAACTGATTATAAAGAAAGAGAGCTAAACTACGATCATGTGGTTGGATCTTTGCTTGTCTACAAGCTTGAATGTATCCAGCGACTATGGTTTTCGCTTCAACAACAGCAGCATGTGTGAGCTTGGCGGGCAATTTTATTTTTTGAACTTCCTTTCGCTTAGCATCTACTACTAACGTAGGATTACCGAAAGCATTTCGTAAATGATCCATTATTTCTTCCCATTCTAAGGTGTCCATCAAACCATCAACAAAATCAGCAGCAGTACCGGTAAGTTTGTCACGGATGATGTATTTCATATATTGTCCATTGTATCCACCTTCAGATTGGACTAAATTGACCTGCCTTTCAAATGTAAGCCATTTGCTATAGTCACCGTTGTATTCTTTTACAATTGGAAGAATTTGACGTAACTGATGCAATTCCATTTTCTCCATGACTTCAATTGTCTTATCCAAAGGAGATGAATCAGCTGAACTAGGTTTCTTGAATACTTTGGTAGAAGCTGCAGTTGGATCCGCATTCATACCAAAATCAGCTGCATACGTCATGAAAGGAACTCGTCTTTTTGGAGTAGGACTGGCATTTCGATTAAGTGGAACATTATCTGGACGATTCGATCTCTTGATACTTTCTTGTCTGAGTTGAGCTAACTCATCAGTTTGAGCTTCAAGAGATGCCACAAGACTGGAAATCTTTTCATGGGCTTCATTAAGATTTTGACCTAATTTTTCAGCTTCTTCTTTTTGTTCCTCAAAGCGTAACTTAAGTTGCTTCAGATCTGGAGTACCATTAATGAAATCAATGTTGAGTGATTTCGTGAAGAAAGTCATTAATTCTTCATATTCATAGGGATCGGCTGGTTCCGCTTTAAGACTCAAGAGACGACGCTCGATTTTATGTCCTACTCTCCCATCTTCAACTAATTCCATAGCTGCTTCATTATTGGGATCTCTTTTGCAATCTTCGCAGATCCAAGGAGCTTGTTGGTCCGTAATATGCGTAGCGTTGCATGATAAATGCTCTAAGCTATCGCAAGTGACGCACCAGATAAAGTTATCTGTGCCATCCAATAATTCACGATCATTGATTTTTGCTGTAAATGGTGTTTCAGCAATATCTCTTTCACACGTTCCACAGAATAATTCTGTTTTAAGTTGGCTTCTGTGAAGCAGGAACGTTCTAATCCGATCAGCCCCGGGGTTCTCTGAGATCCACTGCTTAAGCTTTACAGGATCAGATAAAATTGATGCCAAAGTGGCTTGTTTCTGCACTTTGGGTGGCATTTTTATTCCAATAGCTTTGCTCAACCAATACGTTTTGATAACGAGATAAAATGAACAGAGGAATAAATGCGAAAATGGAACTCGCTTCAAAGAAAGGGTGAATCACAATGGTCAGCGATTATTTGAAAGCTAGAGTTCGGAAACTCAATTTGATCGGTGAAGTCTGGATGGATCCGACAGTCCTTTGGCTTATTTCGGCCAGGAAACCGAGCTCAAATTGAAAATTGATTGTTGGAACAATCCAGTGAAATAAAATCGCGAATTGATAAGTGTTTGGTATCACACTGCATCAATGCGAGAAGTGTATGAAATCGGGTCTTGGTACTACCCGTAAGAGCAATGAATTAAATATAATTGCTGGAGCAATGATCGAGTTCTTTTCACTCGATTTAAATGAAGAAATTAATTAAAATAATTAAATTTCACGATACTAACCTTTAAATCCAGGCTAAGTTTCACTCAAAAGTCGAAAAGCGAAAGAAATGACTGCAGCAAGCAAAGAAGTCAGCCAGTTAGTAGTTTTCACTAAATTAAGTTGATTTACGATGTTTAATTCACTCCAATTGACTTGAAACAGCAGAGATCGACGAAAATAATTTTTTGCTCGAAAATTTTTCACTTTGAAAATTTTTAATTTTCAATTTTTTGCTCTTATTCACACTTTTAGGTAGATTTTCACTTAATATTTTAATTCAATTCAATCTAAACTATTGAATTGTGGCTCAATCAGAATTCTTGAGAGCTTGTTTAAATTTTTGCAATTATTTTCACTCGCGCACGATTTCTAATGGCGGACTCACCACGCGAAAATTTTCTGAACTTTTTAAGAATTTTCAAAAATGAAAAGTCTGAAGGCATTTAGCGTCAGACTTTTATTCTTAAATAAAAACGAATTCTTTTAACGTTCGATTTAAGTCTTTTATTTTAGTCCAAAAGAAACAAAAGTAATTAAAAACCGAAAAGGTTTTAGAAAATTCGTTCGATGATTCAGAAAGTTGAAAAGAAAAGAAAGAGGGGGATATGACTGAACGTTCAGCAGGAGTTACAATTTTAGGGGAAGTAAGGCATTATTTAAAATAACATTATACAGTTACAATGAAAGAAATCTAAATTTCACAAACCTTAAAAAAAACGTATATCAATTAGCACCTGTCAATCTGCACCAACAGAGTTCAAGATATTTTTGCTACCATAAACACAATCATCGTACTTACAATAGCGTTTGCAGGCCGCATCAAGCGAGTAATTCGATTTACAACCTAACATACATTCGAAAGATTGAAAATGGCAATACTGCTTCAACAGGCAATCGATAAGCTATAAACTGATTATGTTGACATCAATCAAAAAAACTTTCTCAATTTATTTCTGTTTTCTCAGAACATTCATTACATATATTATTAAATTTTTTTTTGAAATTTGAATTCCAGGCCTTAAGAGGCAATAACATTTTAATGATTTTTGGTTTAAAATATTTTGAATTTTAATTAAAATTTAAATTTAAAGTCAAGATATATGTAGGACAAACTTTTTAACAAAATATAAATTTATGAGTTATAACTTGCACTTGTTTAGGTTATTTATTTCTTTTACAAAGAATTCCGTATCTGAATTTTAATAGAGTAAATAAATTTAAAATGAGTATCCTTTTATATGAATTCATGCATGCATGAAGTAACTTTTTAAAATGAATCTAAAGAAGTTTAAACATGATGCATGAAGGTTGTTTTAAAAATTCTCACGTGAATGAGTCATAAGAAATTGCTTTCAAAAGATAAGAAATTTTAAATTGACGTATTTTTTAGACCAGAAAATAAAGTTGTGGGTGGGAAAATAAGTACAATATTTATACTTATTGACATTCTTATCAAAAAAAGATATTTTACTTATGATAAGAAAACGCTTAAAGTTTATTTCATTTTTGCTCAGTTTGACACTCATAATTGTGAATTTCACAGTGAAAAGAAGTAAATTTTGTTAGGAAAAAAGATTTGAACAAAAAAATGGAAGATGAATTTTTTGTAATTGCAATGATAATGGTTGGAGTTTTTATTGCACTTTCATGTTGTATGTTTGGAATTTTTGGATGCATTGCCTATCACAGACGTTCAAATAGAACACTTTACTCCAGTAAGTATTAAATATTTTTAAGGAATGAGTTATAATATCGTTTTAATTCTATTAATAGCACCAGTAGTCATCACCGATCAATCATTTACACCGCACAATCAATCCCAACGACCGCAATATCCAATAAATTTACAAACTAATGTACAACAACCTTCATCATTACCTTCCTATGTATCTCAACAACCTCCACTTATTACTCATCATAACCATCAATTAGTACCATCAACAGAGTCAAGCGTTCAAATACCTATGCCTATGCCAGTACCATATGACAGCAGTAATAATGAATCATCTCAAAATAATTTAATTTATCCTACATCGACAGTTAATACAACTATGCCATTACCATCAAACAGTAATAATAATAATAGTGATGATGATGCACCACCTAGTTATTATAAAATTGATAAATTAAGAAATTAAAATTTTGTGACAAAAATCCGTTAAAAGTGTACCCCTTTCAAAAAAGAAATGAAAAGAAGTTGTGATAAAATAAAGTTTTCAAAAGTTTGTTTAGAAACATGTTGATAATAAAAAGCGTAGAAGAATATAATAATACAATATAACATAATCTTAAAGGAATAAATGATTTAAAACTTTTATTAATATTTAAAAGATTAAAAAATCAATAATAAATTCTGCAAGTGTCCCCCTATAGAAAAAGATTGTTTTTCTTTTAGTAAAAAAAGTGAAAATTAATTAAATTCGTTAAAAAGGACTATGAAATGATTCAGATTTATAGTTTGTTATAGTTAATTTGACTATTAATAATATATTAAAACTATTAGCAATCAGTTAAAGTGAATTAAAGTCAAGAACCAAAGAAAATTCATTAAAATAATAAAATAAAAATAATAATAAACCCTATAATACGAAATGGATGTCTTCTTTTTCATCTTTATATTCTTTACCGTCTTTGTTCTATGCTCGATGTGTGGATTTTGCTGTAAAAAGAAAGATGAAGGTGCTATATTTTCAAGTAAGCAATTGACTGAAATTTTATTCAAATGAATCAAATTCCATTATTAAGAAAGTGAATCATTTGAACTCATTTATTTTCCTAATACCTTAATAATACAGCTCCAGTTGTTGTGACATCTACAACACATCAAGCACCAGGATCAAATTATGTTGTTCCAACGGACCAAACGACAGTACCAAGTCAACAGTCAATGCCTTATCCTATGCAAAATCAATCTGCAATGCCATATCCATCACAACCAATTGCACTGTATGTATTATATTTTTTAACGAATTTCTTATCTTTCACTTAATGTAATGCTTTTTTTAATTCGAAACGTTTTTTAAAATTTCGTTTAGTTATCCTCCAATGAATGCTGCTGCTCCTTATCCACCAATGCCCGTTGGAAATGCTGCTCCTTATCCTCCTATGAATACTGGCCCCATTTCTCCTTATCCACCACCAATACAATCACAACAATCAATGTACTCACCTCCGTCATACCAAGAAGTTATAAGCCAAGCTCCCTATCAAAAGCAAGCACCTTATAATCCAAACTATTCAGGAAATTAAATACAACAGTATCATTGACACAATCGACGATGGAAAAGAAGACAATTTATTCTATTGAATGTGCCCATAAAAATATTAGATTTTAAAAATCATGTTAAAATAAGCTCGAGATGTGACTTAAATATTTGTGTCTTACGAAGTTTATTTCTTATTTAAAAACAATAAGCATGTATATTTATACTTTTTTTGTTATGAATTTTTCGCCGCTTCAAACTTTATACGTATATACACACATGCATAATAATACTGCATACAATAATGAGATTTGCTTTCATTAAGAACAAATTAATTACATTTTTATATGTCTTTTTAAGCATTAGTTGTCACATCAAAATCAAAATGATTTTATATGTGTCAAATGAGAGCGAAAGATGTAAGTTATTTGTTGGAAAAAATAAACTGTGAAGAAAAAACACAAAAAAGAAAATTTTCTATTTATTTTGTATCGAGGGTTGTCGAGAGTTCTCCCTTTATTTTTTGAGAGAGGCGCGTAGAAAAAATGAGAGAAAATAAAATGAGTAGCAGCATCAGTGACAGTACATATCCTTTGTAAGAAAACTTCGCAACAAATGATGGATGCAGGAATTTTAATAATTTTTCTCTGCTCTTTCATTATTATTTTCTGTATTTTATGTTTGTGTTGTAATATATTTAGTGATAATGAAGAGGATGGAATAGGTAAAAAGTTGTTTATTGTGCAAAATTTGTAATAATTTAGCAATTTTTTTTCACAGAACGAGAGAGAAGATTAAACAATAATCGAGATTCAACTTATGTTATTCAATTGGAAGAGAGAAAGAAATCAGCAGCATCAGCTGTAAATATATCAAATAATAGTCCTTCAAAACCAAAAACTTTAGCAACAACAACACATATTGAAGATGAACTTTTACCACCACCTTCATATGAAATGTGGCTGGAAATGTCAGGTCAAAATACACCAAATGTTTAGAGTGAATTTATACAAACTTATATAAAAGTTAGGATTTACTAAAGATTAAGAATAATTAATGTGTTCAATATAACTTTTTAAAATTTGTTATGTAGGAAAAGTTTTTCTTTTTTTATTAAACATAATATCAGACCATGTCTACACCAAAAGAATGCAAAAGAATATTAGAAAACATATTTTATATGCCAAAGAGTTTTTAGCAATAAAATGAAATGTAATTTTTAAAAGAACCAAAAAAGTGTTTTCTCTCTTTCTTTCATTGAAGAGAGGAAGCTCATTTTCAAAAGAGGGTTCATGATTTTCAGATTTTGTTATCGTAATATAACATAATTGTGTGAGAGAGAAGAGAGCGAAAAGTCGATGTGTGTGAAAAAAAGAGAGACTAAGTTGAACAAAATTTTATACTCTTAAAAGCATGCATACAGAGAATTTTAACGATCACAAAGAGACTACTTTAATTAAATGGAAGGTTTAATTTTATTAGTGTTCTTTCTTCTCCTCGGTATCATTTTAACAGTGTGTTACTCAATAAAAAGTAAATTGAATCAAGAAAATGATGAAAGAGACAGTTATTATTCGAGTGAGTACTTATCTTTGCACACATCTTATTAAATATGACAATAATATCTTTATCACATTTTTTTGACGATGTGTAAATAAACGAGAAATGCAAAAATTTTATAATAAAAGATTATTTTATTTGCACCGTTCATATCATATTTATTATCTTTTGTTTCTAGAAAATTGATAATTTCAAGAAAATTTATTGCAATTTTGAAGTATGTACATCTATAAATATGTCATTTATAATCGCACTCTTAAAAAAATCTTTAAAGCATCCCAAAATTTTGTCATATTTAAAACAAAATGTGTGACATAAAACATTTATAACTAACATTATTGTTACTTTTTATTAAATTATCCTTTCTTTCTGAAATCATCATCAAGATCAACCATCACAGCGAACATCAAGAATGACACACTCAAATACAATTTACGTGACTGACATTAATCAATTAGCACCGTCACAATATTATCACTTAACATCAACTCATCGATATCGTCGTATTGAAGATGATGATGCCATCGCTTTTTCATTTCTGACAATCATAAGAGAAGAAGATGAAGATGATGAGGAGGAAGAAATGCCACCAAGTTATGAAGAAGTTGTGCGAGAAAAAAAGTAATTTAATATTGATAAAATATACAGATATATGTATATATATTTTACAAGAGCAAAAGCATCTAGGTAGAAAGGTTGCTAAACTTGAGCAATTTCTTGTTAACTAAAATTTTGCTAATTAATTCGTTATCTCTATCTTACAAAAAATATTTATTTTATCTTTGCAACACTATGGTAACAGGTCGTCATCAAACTAAAATATAAATTTTTTTCTTTGCTTCATATTTCGTTTAGACCAAGTGCGGTGAAATTGGAGAATAAATTATTTTAAATATTTTTAAACGCACATAAGAGTGCTTTTAATCTTATCTTTTCTTCAAGTATTCTCTATCAAAGAAGAAAGAAAGAGCTTATTCGAGGTACTTACATAAATCTTCAAAATTGAAGCAAATTGATTTCTTGACGATGCCGCTTCTTATGTAAATCAACAATGTGAAAAAGAGAAGCGCTTGAATTAGAACATGGATTAATGACGAGATAAAGATATATTTCTTTTAATCTGCAAATGACTCAAAATGAGGCATTGATAAATGACATATGATAAAGAAAATTCATTCACACCTACATAAAAAGCTTATATTGCCACCTTCGTTTTTTGAATTTAATTTTTTTTAAATAAATAGAAATTCAAGTAGAAGTTAACCGATGATCTGAAAATAAGCATTTAATGGATTTAAAGATTGAAAAATCATTGTGTTTCCTCTTATTTTTTATGATAATTTTATTGATCCGTTTTTCATACCAAGTCTAGAGAAAAAATATTTATTGTTATCTCACCGCGACAGAAAGAAACCTTTATTTCTCACTGACTTTACTCGTTATTATTATAATTTTTACTCATATATAAAAAACATGGAAAAAAATTCTTATTATTTTAAGCTGCATATTTATTTTTGCCTCTAAAAAGAATAAATGAAATTTTTCATCGTCATACAAGTTATTTTTTATTCAATGTGAAATCTTTCATGTCCCAAAATGTGTTTGTTTCAAAAGAATTCTCTTTTATTTTCTACTTTTTAGCGTTTAATGTTCTTAGCGCATTTTCTTAGTAGCTAAGATGAAAGTAATGCAAAAAAGATTTATGAATAACCTTAATCAAATTTTATTACTTTATTATTTTTCTTGGAAAAAAATTAATTGCTTGAAATTTTACCCAAATGAAATTTTTATATAAAAAGATGCACTAAAATCATTCCGGAATTAAATAATAGAATATTGGTAAAATACAACCAATAAAGCCGATTATTTTCTGATTTTTCTCTTATAAGTATGAAATAAAAGAAGAATTATTGTTATTTCTGCTTTAAATAGAGCTTCATATACATTTTTTCAAATAAAGTTTGATTACAGCATAAAAGCTAAGGAAGTTTTAATATTACAGTACAACACATCTATATGAATTTATTTTCTGTAGATATGTGTGTATATGTGTTTAGTGAAACTAGTGATAGTGCTTTTATTATAAGATTGGAAAATTGCACACATAAATTCATTTTATTCAACAAAAAATCGCACAAGTTTTCTTTATTGATAGGATTATTAAGACTATTTGCAAATATCAAGTTAAGCCATCGTCTCATTAAATACTTAGTAATAATGTATGTATAAATATTAAGTAAATTACTAATTTACGGTTTTATCACATTAACTTTAACACTTATTTTAGCGCTGAGATGATGTTGTTATTCGCCTATTTTATATGTGCTTAATTATCAAATAATTTTTAGCGCATTTTTGGAACAACAATGCAGCTTATAATTTCACTTTGTTCGGCTGTTCGACCGTTCGGGTTGTGAGATCTCGAAAATTACAATAGCTAGAAGCTTACGGTTTTTTGCATTTGATTTGTGCTATCGAGTTACTTGGAACAATTATAGTTAGAAAGTTGTCACTTATTACGATAATTTGTAAATTACGAATTAAGATTTCCATATTGAAAATTTGTAAACAAATTTTTTGGCGCGAAAATGATTGCAGCGCCACCAACGGCGAAAATGGGAACTAATTGAATTTGACTTCATCGTTATACAGAAAACAATATTATGTCTCGAATCGAAAATTATGAACGAAATATCAAAAGATTTAAATAAAAGCATGTCTAATTCTAAATTATTGACTCGTATTATCTTTTGTATTGGTTTGTATTATTTATTTTATTATCAATTTGAAATCAAAATATAACTGAAAATTAAAACTTTTAGTTTTAATTGTGAAAATATTCTGATTCTTGGTGATTTTAATCACGAATTGAAATTGGGCAGTCCACTCGAGTCGTTTATGCTTCAATCTTTTGACACAAGGCTATTCTCACCACGCGAATCGACAACAAACGCTCGAGCAGTTATCGATGAAGTATTCGGTCGAATTGAAGACTATAATATTGAAGTTTTTATCTATGAATCATATGCATCACATCACAAACCATTAGTCATTCGAGTACATGAATTATAAAATCACTTATTTCAAAATACTCTGAATTAATAAAATGAATTCAAATCGTAAACTATTCTTTTATTTAACTTGTTAATATAACTGATCTGGGCGCCAAAAATGCGCTAAAGTCCTCTGATATACGCAGAGACTTTTACCAATTTTTTTTATCAAATTTTGATTTTCTTTTATGAACCCATGTTCCACTTTAGAATTTATTAAAAAAATTTAAGAGAACATGTGTAGGCAGGGAATTTTCAAAAAGTACTTCTTTTTGCGCTTAATCATCCTTGTCACATTTCACGTGTCTAATTTGTCACAAAATAAATTGCAAATTTATTACAAAAAAATCTTTTTTACTCCATCTGAGCATTCATCATCATTATATCTATTTATTGTGTATGCATGTGCTTATTTATGTAATATGAATATTATTTTTTGTAAATATTTTTAAAACATTAAACTCTTTGCATTTTTATTTTTTAATAATATTGTGGATAATCAATAATACTTATGCTTTTTGATGCAAAAAACTTTTTTTCATTATTTCATGTGAAGATTTCAATGAGTCAGCTTGATAGTACAGATAAGTAAATTAGAATAAGAAAGCAAAGTGAAGATTACTGTTGACTTTAATAGACACAGAAAGAAATTAATTAGTACTATCATTTATTATATCATTTTGTCGTAAAGATATATTTAGATAGATAGTAAGAATGCTATAAATAAAATGTAAATACAATTTCATCTTTCATTTTCTTTAAAAGCAGCTCGCTTAATGTTAGACAGAGTGTGAATAAGAAAAATGCTATGTAGCTAGACTATGCTAGTAACTGACAGCAATTCTTTTATTGTCACAAAATGTTATTATTAAAATAATGTAAAACAAAAAATATCTAGGGTAAAGAATAAGAAAATGACGCAGAAAATGAAAAGTGTATGATGCTTATTGTTATGTTAAAACGACAATTGTATATTTTGTATATATTTTAATTGAATGGAATGAATAGCTCTTTAGAATATATAAGAATAAATGTTTTTGCGATTGTATATATATAATTTTAGATTAGACACTAACAAAATGTGAAAAATTAAATAATTTGAATTTCTTAAAAATTCTTTCTATTATCGAGTTCCATTCAATTGTTTAGTCCCCTTTTTATAAATATTGTGTATGAATTTATGAAAATCGCAAAAGATATGTCTTTAGTTTAGTTTAGATCAGTTTTACTGACATTTTAATTTATAAATGATTTAAGCCTAACTTACATGTTTCATAAAATATTCGAGATAAAATATTAAATTTAAAATAATATAAAACAAGAAAAGTCTAACTAAAGTCATAAATATTCATCTTTTTTTATGATTTTTAATGATTTTTTCAATTTTTTTGGAGATTTTTTATAATTTTTTTTACCAGTTCTTACGAGATGATTGTCATACAAAATCTAAATCTATATGCTTTTTTATAGTTCGTTTATCCATCGCACGTTCAAAATATTTTTTCAACTCGGAAACGATGAAAACTGAAGATGTAAGCGTAAGCAGAAATATTATATCCATTAGCGCTAAAGCTTCTGTTTGAAAGACCATTTGTAGTGGTGGAAAATAGATTACCTATATAAAGAAAAAACAGAAAAGTTCAACAAATCTATTTTAAAAAATTACTTAAACACTAATTTAATCGCACTTGAAACTTACCAATAATTGTCCAATTAATGAGAAGGCGACAGCAAATAGGAACATTTTATTTGAAAAGAGTCCAATCTATTTGAATACAAAAGAAAAGAACGAAAGAATATTATTTTTTTAATTTCAATATAATATTAAATATTTACTTGAAAGACGCTTTTAGTTTGAGAGCGACAACTTAAAGCATTCCACATGTCAAATAAAACAAAGCATGTGAAAGTCATTGTCGTATCGCGCTTGGTTTTCCCTCCTGAACCATCTTCCATTTCGCGTTGAAAAACATAGAGAGTGCCAAGAATAATGATACCAGCTGATAAAAGTACATTGATAATGAGTGATTTCGAGATCATAGGGTCCTTGATATTCCTTGGTTTCTTCTTCAAAACATCATCATCAACTTTTTCAACACCAAGACTTTGTGCTGGTGGTCCGTCCATCAATAAATTCTTTTTTAATTGAGAAAAAGATAAATTTAATTATTTTATCTTTATCATCAATAAATAATTTCTTTTCTTACCCTGAATTTATAATGATGATTTTAAGTTAGTCGAAGAGAAGAATAGAGAAAAATGATAAATTAGTATATAAAGTAAATTTAATTTCATACAAATATCCCAGTGAGAAATTTTTTTTCAGTCGGAGTCCGACCGTCGGACTTGATTATAGTCCGACGGTCGGACTATAATTTTTTTTGTTCAACCGTCGGACTCCACCAAGTCCGACGGTCGGACTCCACCAAGTCCGACGGTCGGACTTCAAAAATATTAATAAATATTAGATATTTTTCAAGTCCGATGGTCGGACTTGGTGAAGTCCGACGGTTGGAGTCCGAAAATTGGGAAAATATTAGAAAATCGGGAAAATATTAGATATTTTATATGAAAAATTAATCGGATAGTCCGACGGTCGAACTATCGTCTTCCCTCGAAAATAACGACCGGTCGCTATTTTCGAATTTAACGCCCATCGGACGTTATATTCGAATATAATGACCGGTCGTTATTCTCGAACAATCACGTTACTTTTTCTCGATTTATAACGAAATATCAAAAATTCTTCTTAAATAAAAATTGTCATTTTAACGTTAAATCAAGTTATAAATTCTAGTGATTGGTAAAAAGAAATATATTCTACCATCATTTTCACTAAACATGGATAGCGAGAGTTAGAAATTAATAAATATATGAAGTATCAAAAAAACATCATCTTATAACTTTTAGCAAATGACGACAATTACTATGAATATAAATATTTAGATGAATGTTTAGAAATCTTAACAGTTTCAAGCTTAACTGAAATGATTTTCATGTCACAGCAACAGCACTTATTGAAATAACTGAAGTAGGAGAAGAAGGTAAAATAATAGAAACAAGTTTCTATGGATCAGAAAGTGCTGAAGTTAAAAAGTTGATTCTAGATAGCGATTCTTATTGTTTATTAAATGCATAATGTATCACTACTGATTAATATTGTTTAAATTACAATAAAAAAATTTCTTTTGTAACGTATTTTTTAAAATGAGTCGTTATATTTGAAGCAGGGGGATGGACACTTAGGCGAAAGGCGAAAAAAACTAATTTAGGCAAAAACAGGCAAAAATAGGCAAAAATTTTTTTTGTCACACGCGACATAAACAAAATTGTTGTGTTTCAATAGAAATTTATTTTTTGCAAAATTCTTTCTTATTTCTTTTTAAAACACACCATAATTGAAATGCATAGTTTAATAATTATGCCTACATTGTTTAAAACTTGTTTAGAAGTTTCTAAATTATTTGTTTAAAGTTTTAAAAAATTGTAAACAATTTGTTTCGCAACAAAAAACATGTCACATGTGACAAAAAACAAAAAAACAGGCAAAAGTAGGCAAAAACAGGCAAAACCTTTCGTCTAAGTGTCCATCCCCCTGATTTGAAGGTCGTTATAATCGAATTTTTTGGACCTTTTTCGTCGTTTTTGAAAAAGTGGTCTGTTCAAAAATAACGACCGGTCGTTATTTTCGAGGGAAGACGGTATATTTAGTCCGGATATGGGGAAATATTAGAAATATCCGGACTAAATTTCTCACTGGGTTGCTAGAAAAAATGATTTAATTCAAATATTTTTTTTTACACTTACACACACTTTAAAATTTTGAAAGTCAAGAATCACAATGTATTTACTTACAGAAAAAGTATTTGCATAGCGTTGAGGGGATTTGGAATCCCCATCAATTGAGATAATGTGATTAAAGAGAGAGCGGCAATACTTGTGCTCAATTGAAATCGAACAAAATTTCGGATATTGTAAAAAATTCCTTTTCCTTCTTCAATAGCAGCTCTGTAATAAGAAAATAGTTTGTAAAGTATTTTCTAAAGTATTTCTACTATTGTAAGGCTTACATAATAGTATGAAAATCATCATTAACGAGAATCATATCTGCTGCTTCTTTACAAACATCTGTTCCATTTCGTCCCATAGCAATGCCTATATCTGCACGTTTCAAAGCAACTCCATCATTCACACCATCGCCTGTCATTGCAACAATATTTCCACTGTTCTGTAGAGCCTTAACTATGGCAAGCTTATGCTTTGGAGTGACTCGATAAAAAACACTCACACTATTGATGACCTTTTCTAATTGCATCTCATTCATTACGTCTATATCATGACCAGAAATAGCTTGCTGATGGACCGTGTCTAATCCAATTAATTGAGCTGAAAAGAGAGGGTGAAAAAAGTATACATTTATATGTTGTAAGTAAATGACAATGAAATTCACTTTCTAAGAATGCAGAAAGAAATGTTAAGTATTTCAAAATGAAAGAAGTCAAACTAGAAAAAAAGTTGCCAAAAAATAGTGTGGGTAAATGTATAAAAGTATTTGAAATTTCATGAAAAGTCATCAGTTTCAATTTACATTTTCATCAAAAAAGAAGTGTTTAAAACAAATATTTAAAATGAAAACTGTGAGTAAGAAATTAATTAATTTTTGATCTAAGAAAATCAATTCTTTCTTCTTCATATTTTTCTAGCGTGTAGTTATTGTATTCGTCTTATTAGCTGCAGCTGTCGCTAGCAGTGACGCAAAGCTATTCAAAATGAAATGGCTCAAATTTCCCTTCTTAAATAAAGAAAAAACACCAACTGCATACGAAGAACATCCCAAAATTGTCGAGATTGTGAAACATGTTCCAGTCATTCAAAAAGTCGAAATTATCAAACCTGTTGAAGTTATTAAAACTATTGAAGTACCAGGTAAAAAAATAAAAGAACTATGTTAATGAGGTGTTTATCATAATTTCTTTTTCAGTTGAGGTCATTAAAGAAGTTGAAGTCATTAAATACGTTCCAATCATCCAAGAAGTTATCAAAGAAGTCGAAGTTGTAAAAACTGTTACCGTACCACAGGATGTCATCAAAGAAGTTGAAACCGTTAAAGAAGTTCCCGTTGTTCAAACTATAGAAGTTCCAAAACCAGTCGAAATTGTCAAACATATTCCAATTGTAAAAGAAGTGCCCGTTATTAAAGAAATCGAGAAAAAGGTGCCAGTTGTGTCAGTTAATAAGTACACAAAAGAAATAGCACTTCCTAAGATCCCTCTACCTTCATTCCCACATATCAAAGGACTTTTCCATCATGAAACAACTACAACTGAAGTACCAGATACAACTGATGGTAGCCATTAAAAAATTGTTTCATAATTTCAATTGACATTCATAATAAACATAATTACATATTTTTGCAAAATAAAATACTTTTTATAATCACTTACCTACAGCAATTGCAGTTTCTTGGCTATCACCTGTAAGCATTTTCACACGTACTCCACTGCGAGTTAAAATTTCAATGGATTCTCTGACAAGTGGACGAGGTGGGTCAGTTATTCCAACAAGTCCCAAATATACTAAATCATTTAATGAGCGACCTTTAGCTAAAGCTAGTACTCTTAAACCTTTGCGACCAATATCATATGCTTCAGATAAGTACTCTGTTTCATTTTGTTTTGTTAAAGTCAAAATTTGATTATTGAGAATGTATTTCTTGCATTGTGGTAAAACCATCTCGATAGCGCCTTTTACAAAAAATATTTCGTTGTCATTGTTGTTGTTATTTGACGCATATCGTGGACATACACAAACAGCCATCATTTTTTGTTCGGAGCTAAATGGATATTCTTTAGTTCTCACATACTTGTCACGAATTGTATACATTTGATTTTTCATTGCGACTGCCAATAATGCACCTTCGGTAGGAGATCCTAATAAAGTGTCACTCTGAATTATCGCATTATTGCACACTGCACCAGCTTCAATTATCGCATTAATACTTTGCTTTGCTGCTTCCATATTATTGCAATCACGAATGTTGATTGAACCGTGATCGTTATATCCAGCTTAAAAAATTAAAAAAAAAAAATAAATTCTTGATTTTTATTTCTATTTATTAGAAAAATATACCTCCTGTGACATCAGCCATATAACCTTCGGATGTAATTATTGTCGTGACTGTCATTTCATTTTTTGTTATTGTTCCAGTTTTATCACTACAGATAACATTAACGCATCCGAGAGTTTCCACAGTGGGTAATTTCTTGACAATGCAATTTCTCTTTGCCATTCTTAAAACACCAAGTGCAAGTGTCACCGTAACAACGATTGGCAAACCTTTAGAGAATGAATTTAATTAAATATATTATAATTTTATAATTCAAAAATGTTTACCTTCAGGAATTGCTGCCACTATTGAAGAAAAGTGAAAAAATAAATTTTAAAAAAAAATTGACTTAAAGTGAGTTTAAACTTACCAGCCAAACTGACACTTATTGTAAACATTTCACTAATAGCTCTTCCTTGCAACCATCCTAGTAGCATAATAATACCAATAATACAAAAAGAATAGAAGCTCAATTGAGCGCCTAAAATATCCATACTCTTTTGAAGTGGAGTCTTTGGAGCTTCTTCAGCTTGCATCATTTTAAACACTTCACCAAATTCACTCTGTTCACCTGTGCTCACAACAATTCCTTTACCACTGCCGCCTCGCACAAGCGTACCCATGAAAGCAATATTTCGCATCATGCTGTGATTTTTTCCACTACCTGGTACATGAGTGAGCACATCAGTATTTTTCTTTGCGGGTTCAGTTTCACCCGTAAAGCTAGATTCATCAATCGATAAGTCAATGGCTTCAAAAATCCTCAAATCAGCTGGCACTCGATCGCCAACATTGAGAAAAATTATATCTCCTGGCACTAAGTTTCGTGCAAGAAAAGTTTCTAAACGGTTTTCACGTAAACTAAAATATCAATGTAATTATTAAATAATTTTTTTAAAAAAGATACCTATGTATTTATATAGAACTCACCAATGACATTCGGGTGGAACAAGTTTTTTGAGCTCTTCAAGAGATTTTTCTGAACGGTATTCTTGAATGAATGCGACAGTAACGACAATTAAAATAGCAATAGTTATGCTTATCGCATCGTCAAATTGTCGCATCAATACTGATATGAGTGCAGATCCTGATAAGAGAAAAATATTTAGATAAATATTTTTATAAAAAATTCATACACGTGAATGAATGACTCACCTAATAGCAGTAAAATCAGTGGATTTTTAAATTGTTCCACGTATTTTTTTATTGTGCTATCTTCTTGTGGTGCTCGAAGTTCATTATAACCGATAATTTTAGATCGACTAAGAGCCTCTTGCCATGTGAGACCATTTCTTAAATCACTATGAAGTCTTCGTTCTACTTCGGCAGCAGAATAAAGTGCAGATTCAGCTGTTGAAAGAAGCATCTCCTTTGCGAAATTAAGTCCGTCAGCCTTTAAATTATGAAAGCAAAAAAATAAAGAAACGTAAGTAATGGAATGAAAAAGTCTGTATATGTGCTCAAGAACTAATCATGTGTAATGATAAATTGAAAGCACTACAAGCGCTATTAAATGAAAAGAAGAGAAGAGCAAGTGTATGGGTATATATTTGTACTTAATCGATTTTCTATCACAAGCTTTTGACCGGTTAAATTCTCTCACTCTCTTTGACACTCACACTTTTTCCCTCGCTATCTTTATTTGTGTTTATATCTTTTACACATATAATGAAGTTTTCTTCTCTTGCTTATAAATTTTTGAACATCAATAGATTTTTAGATATTTGTTATTATTTATAGTGAAGGAGGAGTACGTATTGATTGGCATAGATACATTATAAATAGTTATAATAGAACCTTTATGGAATTCAATATCAGCAAGTATGTAATTAATATTATTTGAATGTGGTGTTTATGAAGTTGATGTTACTTTATGGTTAATTAAAAATTCAAATCAAATACACTTTGTAATGAATGGATAATAAATAAATAAGATGATGATGATGATGCTGAAATGTTCTCGCTTTTCAAATACAAAGAAATAATAATGATGTACAAGATATGTGTATGTTTAGTGATATAATATGTTAATAAAAAAAGAATTCACACGAAAATATTATTGTGATGATGTGTTTAAAAAGCAAAAATATGCATGAAAATGTAAATGAACATTATTCCCTACTTATGAATTTAGGCGAAATGTAAACAGCTTTTATGACAAGTTATAAAAAAGCTGGTCCCTTTTTCATTTTTTGTCTTCCCTCATCATCTCATTTCCTCTCACACCACATTTCACATTTTGCAAACATTTCGGAAAAAGGAAAGAAACTTTTTTTCATTACTGCCACAACAAAGAATTCCTTTTATTCATATTAAAATTTTTCATAAAATAATGACGTCAAATTTATTAGTATCATTTACACAATTGTGCTATTGTTTAGAATTTTATCAAATTTTAATTTTTAAAAACAATTTTTGTGTCATGCAATTTAGAAATATAAAGTAATTTTAAAATTAAAATAAAAGAATAAAACCAATAAAACTCACTGAAATCTTTTTGTTAGTTTGAAAAATCACAATTTCACTTTTATCATCATTTTGTGACACTTTTTCATATTTTTGTTTGTTGTTATTAATTTTAGCACTTTTCATTTCTTTAGATTTACTATAATGCACTTTTATAAATGAGTGCTTACTGCCTTACAATTATTTTCTTCATAAACTTTTCATTTTTTCGTGTTTTTCCACTGAGCAAGTCGATTGATAGCGACAAACTTGAAAAAAAAAACATTCAATGATTGAATTATAGCGCATTTGGAATTCATCTGGTAATTTCCATTAACAAAATGATGAGGACAAAGTGTTTATGTTTCGAGAACACAAGTCAATGAGCAATGAGCAAATAGAGGGAAATTCAAAATTTAACGGTTGTTGATTAAAAAGTTTGGGAACATTAGGTTGAAATCAAATTATGTACATTGCAAATTAAATGAAATGTGTAAAAAATGTAAAAAAATAAACTTTTTTGTTAAATAACAAATGATTTTTTTATTTAAGGTTTTTTTCTTGTGATTATTTTAGCGCTTATTTATAAATTACAAATGTTTTTGTCCATCATCAGAGTTTTGTTTTTGTAAGACTTTTTATCTTCAAATTTTACTAAGCAATAAATTTTATCCATAAATTTTAAAGCGTTTTTAAGAAACATTTTTTTAGCTTTTGGCTTGATAATAAAGCCATGTTTAAAGAACAATTTAATTTTCCTAATGTTTCGCTTTCGTATGCTTTTTTGTTTTGCAAATTTCATTAATTAAAAAAAAATTAAGTTCTTTATTTTAATTATTTTTTAGGGCGTTTATGCAACAAAGTGCATGTCCGTTGCTCTTCCTTCTTTCATCTCATTCTCACTATAAATTGACAAATATAATAGAAAAATCAAATAATGATGATTTTTCAATTAATCCTACATGAATGAAGCAATTAAATGCTTTATGACTTAAAATGAATGTGTATTTTTTATTGTGTATTTCATCATTTTAAAAACGGTTCAAGTCTAAGGTTTACCATCTTGTTAATTCAAAAAGAGGTGTAAATTGTTATAAGTAGACACTAAAGGAAGTCAGTAAGAAAGAACCTATTGCCAACCACCTTAGTTGATATTAAAGTATCAAACAGTTTTTATCTTTTGCATAATAACATAAAATATACATCAGGTATAGCATAATTCGAAAAAAGTTGTTTAGTTTCACATTTGATATCATCATCATTTTTTACTTATATTTATATATTAATTACACATAAACAAGTTTTATAATTGTTTCTTGTTATCTTTCTCAAAATTATTATCAAATCAAATAAATAAAAGTCACTTTTTTACGTCAGTTTGTGATCAATTTTACAACCAGAATTAGGGAAAAAGAAAAAATTTATATAGGGTGAATTGAAATGTTTTCTTTTAATACTGTGAGTAAAATTGATAAACAATCAGTAAAGCAACAAAGGCTATAAATCTTCATTCAAAACATCTTCTCAATTTTGTTTTCTTCATTTATGCCTCTATTTAAAAAAGATTTTTTTTACACAAAAATGTGTCACTTTGTTTTTGTTACTGATTCGCTGCCATTATTTCAGATACTTTTTCACATTTAAAAGTGTTTTTGAATAAAACATTGAGGAAAAAATATATTTATATGTTATTCTGAAGGGGGTGATACATGTTTAAAGATATTTTTATCATAAAAATAATTATTATTATCTTAAATGAGATCCACATCTTGTCAGCGCGCGTTCCCGTCAAGCGAGCAACTCTTATTGACGGTATGTGAATTTTAATAATTAATGCTTTTTTTTTCTTTTTTATATCGACGAGCAACAACGGCAACGACGAGGAATAATAAGTAAAACGAAAAATAAATTTAATCGAAAATCGTTTTATAGATTTAAGTGTCAAATGGAAAAATTGCTGTATAAAGCATACTAAGCATTTGAAAATGTAAATATGAGGATGTTATAAAGAAAAGATGAATTAGGAAGAAACGCAAAAGATCTTGCGACACTACAGTTGGTTGAACTTCTGATGGATAAGCAAATGAGCCGGTATTGTAAAAATTTTCTAATAGTTCCTCTTTCTCTACAAATCGATCATACAGCCATTTTGTTAAAGATTCTTCATCTCTTGGGACCTAAAAATATGACAAAAAAATATAATTGATTATAGACAAATGATAAAAATGTATGTTTACCTCTGAACATCGATATACTCTATACAGCATATGTGTTTGACATGCCTTCCTTATGCCCGTCACTATATCTGCCAAATCAAGTGGTTTGCCATTAGCATATGCCACCGTTATATCGACAATATATTTGAGCGTTTTTCGAGAACTAACTTCAGCTTCGCCAATTTTCTCCTTTAGGTTCTCATCGTCATCAATTATTCTCTGGGTTTGTCTATTATTATTCTCATTGTTGCGATTATTGCTTACATTGTAAGCATTTCTTAGTGGTGTGTCTGGCGGTGTTGATGTTTGATTTGTATATTCATTATCGATATAGAATTCATCTCCATCACCATTAATCACTTTATTGATATTTTTTATTGAATGTGGTGGAGTTGTGGTTTGTTGAGAGGGACGATCTTCGTCTGAACTACCGAGTTGATCAATAATAGTTTTCATGGCGCCGATACGTGGCAGTGTCACATTATGAAGTAATGGTAAATTGTTCTTTTGAGCATACCGCTGACTTGCTTCACGTCTCTTTCTTAAAAATCCGCCTAATAATATAAAAAATAATGTTGATTAATTTAAATGAATTAATAAATATGTAGTCTTCAATTATACCTTCAGGAAAGAGTACCATCCACTCCCTCCGTCTATATTGAAAAGAAAAGAATTAATATTGAAATTAATTTTTTGTTTTATTATGCCTATTTAAAAGCATGCAAATAATTACTTTCCATCCTAAGTTGAATTAAAAATTAAATAAAAAAAATTATTTGATCCTCTTACCTCGGAATATATGATTTTTCTATATGTTCTCTCAATTGAACTAACGCCAAATCACGTTGTTTCGGTCCCTAAAGACAAATTGAAGCATACATTACATATTGTATCACTCATTGCAATAAAAATAAAATAGTTTTATTATTGAACTTCTTATACTCACAGAACCAATAAAAAAATCTTGATGAATCAAACTGACAATACCAAAATTTGTGTACATAAAAATTTTGTCCATTATCCACTGAAATTTTTTTTTTTCAAATTTAATATTCAAGTCATATTTTAGAGAAATTATAATCTTACCATTATGTTCGGTAACACTTCTTGCTTGGTATTAAAAGTTGACATAAGCATAGGCACATCAGCAGTTGATTGATGATTGACTAGTACCAAAGTACGTTGATCTAAAGTCGGTGTTATGTCATCTCCTAGCTCAACTATGTCATAGCCCGCAGTATAACTCCACATTGTCACATTTGCGAGTAACCAATGGAAAAATTTACCTTATTTTGATAAAATATATAATAAATTTTAATCGAATTCATTTAAGTAATAATATATATGATTAATTTGCAAGTGTGAAAAGAAGAAAAAATTAAAATGGAATGTATTTGATTAATTAACTTTGACTTCTAAATGATTGAAAAATGTATTAATAAATCATATGATGGTATGCTCGCAGTCTACTATGCTTCTTAAAATAATGGACAGAATTTAAATCTTCCGGTATGCATCACAAACATTTGAAAAATTCACCGCAACCGATTGCCGATAAACGGAAAAATTTGAACAATTTTTTTGCATTAATTTACCTTCAATCCAATAAAACGTATCGGGATGTAATTTCTTCAGTGGTAATAATAGAAACATCCATATCAAATAAGTTGGAATACAATATATATTATTCACTATCACAAAAAGTACCCGCAAAATTGCTCGCGGATATTTAATAATATTTCTATAAATAAACAAGTGAAATAGAATATTGGTTAGTGTGTTTTAATTAATGATGAATCAATAAAAAATAAAAAAAGAATGCTTACTCAAAACATTCAGATGGCATTTTGTTCACTCCTGCAATTTGTCTTTCACATTCATATAAGTCTTTTTCAGAGTCTGATGATGTTAAAAGTGGACTTCGTTCTATAATAAAATAATGGAAATGAATATATAAGTATATAAAATCTGCTGATAACTCCAATGAGAATTAAAAATATTATTCAATAAAAATTATATGAGTACATTCTCTATATATGTCTTACGAGTATATGAATAATAATAAAATGATCATGATTAAATTCTAATTATGATGAAGTTACTTATTTTCTTCTTAAAATTATCAAGTTTTTATTTGGACTTGGCGTCAACTTGAGAATTAAAAATTCCTCATATTTTTCTAATGAGTTACCAATGCCATAAAATTGAGACACAAATACAAAGATGAATTTTTTTTGTCACTAGGAAAAAAAATGTTCTTTTGAAATTTTCCAATGAACTTAATTAAATTTCTTCTTTTATCTTATCATGTTATGAGTGTGTTTGATTTTTCCCCAATTTAAAAATAAAAAATTTTAATTAAAATTTTGATCGAATGTTGTGTGCTCACAAAATAATCAGTTCGGTGGCTATATTTTGGTAGTTATTTTTCTGATGCGACACAAGTGTTTATACAGCTTTTACAAAAGTAATTTCATTTGCTGCCTATTTGTTCTTTATTTGTATATTTTACCTTGACTGAATATGAGAAAAAACACACAAATCTTTGTCTTGGTAAAGTGAAGTCTTCTTTGAAGTGCTTCTTGCGAAAACAAGTAATAACTAAAATCAAGTTTGTGTGTCTACATCGACGGTAGAAATACATTGCAAATTTCACAACCAATAAAATTCTACCTGAATGATGAAATTTACGTAAACACTCTTTCATTAAGATTCAATCGTTAAGGCGATATTTTTGGATTTTTAATGTGTATTAGAGAGAGTAAGACTTTTGCATATAAAAAGCAAAAAAAACTAAGTATTTTGCTAATATGAATACACATACAACCAAGATAGGCAACGACGACGACAAATGGTTGGTGAATGGAATACAAAATGACTCATAAAATTATGGAGATCACGCTGAAACTTAGTTGTTAACATTCAATGAAAAAAAAATTTTGAGGGTCGATAGAAGACAAGAAAAAATCTTCCGCATTCACATATTCTCCTAATAAAATAATGTTATTTTGAATATAGAATACGTCATTTAAAATTTATAAACATTAATCAGGTGATTTTTCTGACTTTGAAATGTTTGTTTACTCAAGTTTATTCTTAAATGAACTTTCATAAAACCACATTAAGATAAGATTTTGACGCGAGATGTAATGAAAGATTGAGGCAATATTTCATAACAATTAGTATATAGTACTTTATCAGAACAAGGTTTACTTTTTTGTGACCTCATCAAAATGCTTATCATTTATTCATATATTTTTGCTCATTGAAGCGATTTTTTGTAAAATTCAGTCAGATGACTTTTTTATACATTTTATTATACACTCGTCGCACACTCTATAATAAAGCAGTAGCATTAAATAAATTTCTGAATTTAGTAATTTTCTAAGATGTTTCTTGTGAAAACTTTTTAATTTTATAGATTGATAAAAAAATTATGAATGACTTGATTTCTTTTCTTTCACAGTAGTGAATGTTTTTGTTTTGTTTTATATCTCTACATAATTCTACGTGAATGTGATAAATGAACTGGTTTTGCGTAATGAGTAAGATTTAAGACGAAAAAAGAATCATTATTATTATTGATAAAAGTATAAACACGCGATATATTACAAAGGTCCGATTTCAATGTTGATATAGTGTAATAAGGCATTTTGTCATCTCCAAATGTGTATATGTGTATGAAATAAAGTAACACGATTTATATTTTGTATATGCATTCCTATACATTCAAATGAAAGTTGCCGGTCAAGGCGGTGTGTATTCCATAAGCGAAAAGAAGTAAACGCTGCCTGTTTGTTACAAGTTTAGCCATAAAATGATTTTTTACTCTCAACTCACGTTCACAAAGTATGTGTCGCTTTTTTCCAAAATCATTGAATCTAATTGAAATACTCTTATGAAGATATACACCAAGAGTTAAAAGGTAATCAGATATGAAAGAGAAGCCAAGTTGAAAAGGAGAAGAGCAAAGAAAATTAAAATCACATATATTTCAATGTCGAGGTCGGGCATGATGACTAAATCGTGTAATAAAAATCGATTTTCATATATAGAAGTACAATATAAATAAATTTATACACGTTTTTAGGATTAAATATGTGTGTGTGTACACTTAAAGCTCAATAAGTGTTAATTAATAATTAATTCTGAAAGCCACTAGCTTAATTAGTGCAAATGCTTTTACAGACACTGGCAATTAATTTCGTCAATTATTCATTTCTTTGCAAGTGAAAATATAAAATTATTAAAACAAAGTCAAGAAGTTAAATTGAAAAAAGGCAGTATAATTGATAATAGACAATCGAAATTTTCGCAAGGTCAAATTCCATTTTTAAATGCATGATACGCACTAAATAATAAATTTAAGTGTATGTTGTTCTTCCGAAGTAACCATGACCACGACAAGCAACACACAAGTGATTGAATGAGAAAAATGAACGAACATTTTATGTGAAGAAATAAAGTAATTGTGAAGGTCTCTCAACAATTTTTCTATTTTCATTTTTTTCAGTATAAATTATTAGCATGGTAGTTGGCATCTAAATATTTTCTTCATCATAATCTCGCTTTGCATTACAATCGAAATTCTAATAATTTCCTTTGCTATATATTTAGTTTCATTTACATACACACTTATAACGTCATACGACCGGATGATTGACTAAATAAATAAATGAACAACCAAAATGATACTGTATGCAGTAAATAATGATATTGAACACGATAATAAATAAAAAATGATTATTAGTAACTTTAGATCACACGATGTAGTGATGATTCATTCATTTAAAAGTTCACATTAACACAATTTTTGATTTTTAAGAAGAAACTTAATATTAATCGTCATCACAATCTCAAGTTTAAAGCACAATTTTTCTTTTTTTATTTGTAAAATAAAATAAATTTAAAAAAATTTTAAATCCAATGGAAATTTTCATAAAAACTAGGTAGCACTTTTGATATTAGTGTAAATTGAGCAATACAATCATCAAAAATAGATCTCTATTCGTCCAATTTTTTATGAGATTTCATCATTTAATAGGATTTCAGCTTCTTTTTCACTTTGTATGTTTCTTTATTCTCTGCGCACTTCTATATTATTTTTTTATTCAAATTTCTAGATTTTATGATTTAATATGTGAGTTTGATGTTTACATTATGTGGATGACATATTTAGTAATAGACTCTTTTTTTATTCACCTTGCTCAATCTTGAACAAATAGGAAAAATTACTCAAATGAAAATTATAAGTAGCTTCTAATTCTTCTTTTTTCTGATCTCAATTTTCGTCATAAATATTTTTAAGAAAATTATAAATACAAACTAATCTAAAATACACTTTTTAAAACACCTTTATTTTATTCATTCATCAAACACTCGTCGACTTTAAAGCACTAAAATTAGTAGTAAATAAAAAATATTGGTACTCGATTTTTCTTCACTTTTTTTATTTGATAGATTTTTTTGTGTGTGTTTGTCCAAATGAAAACTTCCCCGCTGTTGAAAAATGCTGAAATTTAACGGTATTCAGCTTGTTACTTTACGTATGAAAATAATTTTGAACAATATCCCCCTTCCAAGCAAATATAGGTTTTTTCATAAATTTCTATCAAATCATAATTATTAATTACTTGAAGTATCTTTAAGAAAATTCCAAAATATATTGCTGAACTTTTTAAAAAACTTTTAGTCGTTTTTATTTTTCAACAAAAAGTTTTTTATTGAACAAAATTTTTATTTTCAAAATGTTACGAAGATTTGTAAACATTAGATTTTTATATTTACAAAAGCAAACTTCTTCAAGAAAGATTTTTAAAGTAGAAAATTTGCAGAGTGTAACAAGAAGCTACTGTCAATTAACAAGATCATGTTGGAATTGTCAAGCTGTAAATGAGAAAACGGAAATATTTTGTAATTCATGTAACTCGATCCAAAAAATTCATCCAAAAATTGTAAGTTTTGATAAATTTAATACATTATACAAGACATTTTTGATAGTTATACTATAGTCTTTTGAGGATTATTTTGATTTATTTGGCATACAAAAAGAACCACGAATTAATATCAAAGAATTAACAAAGAGATTCAGAAGTGTTCAGAGTCAAATTCATCCAGATAAGTTCTCAACGAAAACTAAAGAGGAGCAGACTCTCAGTTCGGAATGGAGTTCATTAGTTAATAAAGCATATAGGACATTACAATCGCCTTTAAAGAGGGGAGAATACTTACTTTCTCTTCGAGGAATTCAATTAAATGAGGAAGCTAAAACAGATGATAATGAATTCTTGATAGAAATGATGGAAAGAAATGAAACAGTAAGGAGAGCGTTTTATAAAGAGTTGTTCCGTTTGCAATTAACGAACAGCCCCATAAATGAAATTTTCATTAATTTTAGAGATTTCTCTATTACAGGTTGAAGAAGCTGAAACCAAAGATGAATTATTAAGCATTTTAAATGAATTGCAAGATAAAATTGCTGATTTGGGAAATAAATTTGCATCATCTTATCAGTCTAAAAACTATGCGGCAGCAAAAAATTATTTAATAAAAATGAAGTACTTCTTATCAATTGAGAACATAACTAAGGAAAAGATTTTACGACTCTAAAAGTTGTGATTTAATAAAATAAATTTTAAATTAGTAAATTGCAATTGACTAGTAGATGATTCATTGTTTTTTCATGTTGCAGTTAAGTGCTATTAAATGGAGGAGGAGATAAATGATTATTGAAATTTCTAACTTATATCTACCTACCATCTATAAATAAAATACAATTATTAAATTTATCTCTAATGTTAAAAACTACTTACCTGTGTTAATACTTGATCACACACTAACTAATAAAATGGCAAATCTGCTATATGTTAATAGAAACAAAAAATACTGATGATTCATGATTTTTCTTATTAAAATACTTATAAAAATTTTAATTAGATTATTGTCCAATAATAAGAATTTTTTTCTATAATAACATGATACAATTCCTTCTTTAGAACACATTAAACATTTTTCCAGCATACATGTATAGTATTAAATTTCAATAAGTTGCTCTCTTCTCTTTTTGTCTGTTGTGTATGTGTACAAAAGCAACAGTCAAATTAAAGAAATATAAAGAGACTTGTGACTCTCAAACATATAAAAGAGAGCTGAGAGTGCGCTACTTTTTCAGTAGTGTTTTGAGAAGTGAACAGTTAACTTTAATAGATAGTGAAAAGTAAATTTATAAAGAAAGATGAAGTTGCAAATATTTGGAATGCTGATTTTGGCAGCAACTTATGTCTCATCACATACATATAAATCAGGAGAATGCCCTTCTGTTGAACCTATGCAAAATTTTGAAATGAAAAAAGTGAGTGTTTATTCTTTTTTTATTTAATATTTAGATATGTGATGATTCATTTAGGAAGTAAGAATTACATTATGTGATAATCAAATTATGCTTATAGAGTGGCATTATTCATATTTCAATTGAGTTAAATTAGTTGTATCCCGTGTGTGGAGTTTTCTCAGAATTAGCGTAATCATGGGAAATTTCTTGCTGTTGTTTTGTGTATTTAGTCAATCGGCTTAGGTTATCGATTTTATGACCTTTGCTGATTTGTATTATTCATTTAAATTTTAAACTCTTATGATTCTTTGTGTAAATGCAACAAACCGATATATACCTTATTTTAAATTTTGAAAGCGGTTAAATTTTAAAATTTCTTAAACAAATGAAAATGTACATGTATGTAGATGTAGTAAGAAATGAAATGTTTGTAATTGTTACGAGAAAATCTTTTTCACTGCTCAAGATTCTTTTACTAATTAAAATTACATTTGTTTCTTCTTTAAGTTTTTGGGCGTTTGGTATGCAATACAGAAGACTCATACTGCATCTGAATGCGTTATCTATAATTTTACTCAGCAAGAACCTGGCGTATATCATATACAACAGCTTTCTCAAGATTATTTATTAGGATTAGCACCTGTTTCTCATCGTTATAGCTATACAGGAGAATTAGAAGTAAAAGACAATGATATTCCTGCAAAAATGAGAGTTAAATTTCCTCTGAATGTCCTCCCTGGTGATGTTACATTTAAAATTTTCATGACCGATTATACAAACTATGCTGGAATATTTACTTGCCAAAAATTACCTGTTGGAGCACATCGACAAAGTGCGACTATACTCTCTAGAACAAAAGATATTGATCGGGCATATGTTGACAAAATTAGATCTCGATTGCAAGCATATTCTGTAAACCCATATGATTTATCAATTATAAATCAAAATAAATGTTCAAAATTAGCTGATGCAGAAGAAGCTCGTATTAACGTTGATATCAATCCAGGTATAAAAATATTATATTGAGATATCAAATGAAAATTTAATACTTACACATTAAAAAATTTTTAGATACCTTCTCTTCACAAAATATTGGTAGTTGGGTGCGAAAAGCTGGAAACAAATTAAGCGAAGGAGTAGAATGGACCATCGATAAAACAAAGAAAATTTACAAGACTGTCAAAGGAGATTCAAGTGAGAGTTCAGCAGAAAGAATTTCTCGATTGACTGACAGCAGTGCTACAGAAAAGCCAATATGGTTTCCTTAGGCTTTAAAATTTAGTTACAAATATCAAAGAACAAAAATAAATGGAAACTTAACTTGTAATTTGCTTCAAAATTATTTTTTCATTTATTTAATTTTTTGTTTGTCATTTTTATCATGACTCATAGTTTACGGCATTTCCTCTTTAAATTTTTAATGTAATAATAATTTTTATATAAATACAATTTTTTCCTTTTCAAAAAAGTTATTTTGCTGTGTGTGTTTTTTGTGGATTTTTTAGCCTTTTTGTCACTGCATTCATTGCTTTCATCACTATGCATTTCCATCACACATTTAAAAAAATTCTTCCGAAAAAAGTAAATGATTAAGAACAACGAAAGAGAAAGGAAAATAATGATTCATAAAAGTTCATATAACAAAACATTTATGTGTAGCCTATTTTAGAAAACAATAGAATATTATCATTAATAATGAGACAGAAAAAAGAAAAAAAAACCAGTCTCGAAGGAAAATGAGGGCGACAGGCACACATAAAATTAAATTTTTTGTCTAATTGATAAATTTATCAACGCAGAGTTAAGGTAAATTTAACAAGAATAAAATAGGACCACAGCATAAACGGTAATGAAAAAAAATTTTTACCTCACTTTAACTTCAATTTGATTATTAATAAAAATATTTCAATTATTAAAAATGGTAAGTGGCTTTCTACATTTATATATATATCGTTTTCTTGGTTCCATTTTCATATGTGCATACACATCAATTATGCTTTTAGAGTAAAAATTGCCATAGAGCAACATATTGATGTGTTTAATCGAGAAAAATGCATAACTTTCATTAATTTACCTTTTGTTTTGTGTATTCTTAAAAAATTGCAATGAAAAATTGATTTTCAATCTAAGTTTTAAATTTTTCTTCTTATTTCGAGAAGTCTTTCACATGGAGTGATTTTCGTGAGTGAGTGTGAATTACAAACATCATCATTCTTTTGTTTCGCTTGCTTCTATGTAGCATTTTCCCTAGGCACAAATTAATGGATTTCATCATTATCTTCATTTTCCATATATTTTCAATATTCTTTATTTTATTTTTTCTTCTAAATACAACTTTTTTTCTTTCAGTGTGTGTAATTTTAATTGGCTTTAAAAATATATCCATGTATATAAGAGTTCCTTAATATCTTTTTATTTATATTTAAAAATAGTGTAGGATTTCTTTTCCTTTATCTTTTTTTAGTTTGAGAATTTAATCACCATCGTTTAGCGTCAACTTGTCTCTTCAGAAAAATTTTAACACACATTTCTATTTATTTTTTTCACTATCAGACTTGAGAATTTACTTTTTCTTTGAAATTCTCATATTACATTGTACGAAATTTTAAGTGGAGGTTTGTGTGTGAATTCATGAGCGTGAGTCAATTAAGAGACAAGCGCGCTATTGACGTATCTAATTAATGTCCTCAAACTGGGAGAATTTTCTTTTGCATGCAAAAAACTTTGCCTTATTTACTTATATCTTTCTTTTTTAACTTTAGATTTTCTTTTTTTGTGATTTTTTGTGTGATTTCTTAAAAATCATTTGCTTTTTAAATTTATATTGTTAAATTTTTCATCTCTTTTTAAACTTTAGCTATGATTAAATAAAATATGTGTAATGTGATTTCGTCATCTTGTTTTCTCTCTTTTTTTTAATTTAGAAGCATTATCAACCGTATTTTCTTGTTTTTACATAAAAATATTTTACATACACACAAATATCTTTTAAATTATAAAAATAGAAGAGTAAAAGAAATTAAAAAGCATTCAATGCAAGACATGCAATAGCTTATATTTACAATCCAAATCATCGTTATCGCATTCAATAAGTACTCGCGCGATGATTTCAATTGTAAATTCTGAGCTAGTCCTCCTTCTTCATATATGTTCACTTTTTCAAGGCGATTCATTTCACAACAGAATTTCTGTTACCAATCTCAAAAAAACTATTTAACAAAATAAAACATTAACAAAATAGGTAATGTACAAAAAAGGATATATTTATCTATAAGGATAAAGAAGGTTTTTAAAGGGAGAGGAATATTTTTTTTGAGTAGAAGAGAAGTTAGTTATTAAATTGGAATATTTCACTGATACTTTGGAAAATTCAATATATATTTTTTCTTTGACTAAAACTTCCTTTCTCTAAAATAGTAAAGGACTTTTTAACTATAAATTAATTTATATATGCAGGAGCATCAGACTTTCAGTTTATTCTTTCTTTCATTCATTTTTAGTTAAAATTAAAAATTCTTATTTCTCTTCAATTCTCATTTTTCTTTTCTCTTTAATATTTTGGCAAGTACAACAAAAATTTGTCCGTTCATTGCAATACGTGTAATAAATCGCTTTAATTATGCAATTTTTCTTCACTTTGAGTTATTGAAATTAAAATTTGTGGATATGCAAAAAAATAACAAACACCTTGATATAAATTATTTATATCACTTTACTTTTCATTGAATATATTAAATATGTGTATACATATGTCTCTTTCATTAACGTTGTTTTATCGTCATCAGCATGTGTGTGCTATTACTTATTTATAAAATTATTCAGAGTGTATAATTCTTTTCAATTCATCAGATTAATTTTATGTAAATTTTGGCATCTGAACGAAGAAGAGAGAGTTGTGAATTTACTATAAAAACATAAAAGTGAGAACTATCATTTGACACAAAAAATTTTCAATAGCATTTTCTCATGACTTTGTTCTTGAATCACTTTGGTAGCTTATATACAAATGGTACCTATTTTTAATAAATTGAGGAGGATGATGACTTCAACACACTGGTTAAAAATAAAGGAAATTGCTAAAATAATGTAATTCTCTTGAAACATTATTTTTAGAATTGCGAGAAAAAGAATTAGCAAGCATATAAAACAATAAAAATTGACTATTACTTTAAACTATTGTTAAAAACTGATGGCACATAAGAAATTTTCTTTCAACCATCAGTTAATTGATACGTTAATAAGTCCAGCATGATTGCTTAAGATATATAAATTTATATATTATTTTTCCTTTTCATGTAATGTGTTTATCTCTTTTTCCTTTAATTATTAGAATCAAACACAAACATTTTCCTAAAATGAATGTATGAATGCTAACAAACACATGAATATAGAGTTTAAAAAAATTTAAAAAAGAGAAAGTATTTTAATTAAAATATATCACAACAGTAGAAAAATAGTCGTCACAAACGAAAGTTAGTTAAAAATATCTCAATAATAATGTAATCATAATGATTTTTCTCACTTCACACGCGATTAATTCTTTTTAGAAAAATAATCATAATAATAAAGTCTCTCAGTAGTATTTAGTTAGTTAGGCAAAAAAAAAAAAATTATCCCTGGTCCATCGTGAATGTAATATTTTCCTTCAATATCAAGGTGTCAAATGTACTAAAATAGAAATTTCAGTTTTACTGAAAATAATCAGAAATGAAATCTCCATTAAAGTCTGTCTCTCCTTCAATAGTTTTATCATCATCATTACTTATAATTTTGTTAAAAATTGCTTTGTGTATTCAGAATTTTTAATTTTTTATTAAAATTCTTTATTCTGAATTTTTCAAACTTCAGCAAAATTTCATTAGCCACGTGTCGTTAAAATCATTAAAACTATGATATTATTATTGTTGAATCTTTCTATGTGCTTGCGCTACTTGATATATGGTTATGACGCAAAAAAAAAAACGACTGATGGCATTTAAAATAAGAGATGGATAGAGAAAAAAGTCATAGCACTTTAAAGACTTCGACTGGCACACACAACTAATTTCTTTCAGCACTCTCTATAGTGTGTGATATTTTTAAAAAAAGAGAAATATATGCTCGAATAAAAAAGTTGCATTTTAAATGAACAAAGATTTGGATGGTAACTATTTATTATTTTTTGGAATTAATCGATATTGTAAAATGGCATTTTTTAATAAGAAAATTCAAATAGACGCGAATCTGCAAACTTCTGTTCTGGAAAAATAATAGTTTTTAAATTTTTGATACCACTTTATGGATATAGTATAGGTATTTTTTACACAAACAATAGCAATTTTCATTTCTCAATAATTTATGGACCCATTAAAATTAGAAGTCAGAATTGTCGACGATGCATGTGCCTCATTAATAGGTAGTCACGAAATACAAAAAATATTTGCATGACCATAAACGTGATTGTTACTTTTTAAAAGAATTTTTTGTAATAAAAATTTTCAAGTTTTCTTCATTTTTGCACCAAGAATTAGTTTGATGCTTTCACTTTCACAACATTCATAATTTTATGCACTTCGATACATGTAACGTATCGTGAAATATAAGATTTTTTTGGCTTCTGGACGTTTTATAAGCAATTCAATTGCTTGTCTCATACATGAGTTTACATTAAAGAGAGAGGACAATTATGTGTAACTTAAAGGAAGACAGAAGATGAACGTTTGTTATTGGTGCATGAAGGCGGGGATGTCATATATTAATTAATTTCATTCACACTTTTGAATACAAGAGAAAAAAAATTCTCTTTCTCTATCTTTACCGGAAGGCATATAAGCAAATCAAAATCAAAAATCAACGTTTATGGAGGGCATTTCCTTTAATTCTTTACTTTTGTGCTCTATGTCACGATAATGCCATTTTTGGATAATTTAACAATAAAAAAATTAAAGACACGTCATTTAATAAGTAAATTAGTAACAAGATTGTTGTTTTTGGAATACAATTTTTATATCAAATTAGGCATTTTTTGCGCCTATAATAAATAAATATGTCATTTTCATTCACAAGTTTTCTTCTTGCTAAATGTCATCTCATGTATATGTGTTTGTTTCGTCACTTTCTTTAAAACTTTTTCTTTCTGCATATAGAAAAAATCTTCTATCATTGTATAAAAATTAAGATTTTTGCCCTTCTACATTTTCTATTCTCAAATAAGTTTAAAATAATCAAGGGTCTTAACGTTCACGCAATTTTCATGTGTCTTCTAATAAAATTAATGGAAACAAGAGAAAAAAAGAAACAGAAATTTAATTTCTTGGTAAGAATAGCAATAATAAAGAGACGAAAACATCATAATCAGCATCACCATGAGAGTCTTAAGATTAATAAAGAAATTGATTAGTTTAAATTTCTTCATGTGTAGTATATGCTTGTGTATATGTAATAAAAATTTGTTATCCATCATCATTTCGCCATTTGAAAGAGCCAGCCAGCCAGTTGAGAAAAAAGAACGGTGTTCCAAGTCATTACACGTCATTTCTTTTCTATTACTCTTTTTTAAATGTATTTTCTTCATTTTTAAATAAACATCAGCAACAATAGTAGCAGTCGACAGTGTCAGTAGGCAGTATGCATCGATTGCGTATTACCATTTATATTACTAGTATTTTTTTGGGGTGAATTACTGTACGATGATGGTCCTAGTAAATTTTCATTTTCTCTCATATTATTGCCAGTCGAACCTTTTGTCAATTCCATATCAAAATCAGATACGAGCTTCTTTATGTGCGATAATTTTTCGTGTAAATAATCGAATCTGCAAAAAATTGATATAAAAGAATGTGAGCTATTAGTGTTATTTACTTAATCTACTTTTACTTGATTTGTGCATTTTTTAAATGCGTAATAACCTTCATTTTGTCATACACCTAATTTAAAATGAAAATGTGTCAAAACAACATACCTCTGTTTCTTATCTTGAAATGAGCTATCATTGTTGTTCTCTTTGTATTCTTGAATAATCTGATTTTGAATCTCCTGTAGTAGAAAAAAAGTAAAAAAAAATGAAACATTTTAGTGTACACGAAATTATCAAGCTATTAATTTAATACATATAAAATATTTTAGGCACCTCGCAATTGTATACGAAGTTGATGTGACAATGAACAAGTAAATTGATATTAAATTGATATAATAAATTTTATTTTTATTACCTTGTATTTCCGCTCGTCCGTTGGATCTACCTTACGTAATTCATTCTGTAAGCTTGCAAATCTATTGCGTGCCTTTTCCATTACCGCATGCAATGTTCGATACTCAGCATAATCTTTGTCAAATTCAGTCTTATATTTTCGACGTTGTTCTATATTTGTGATCGGTGGATAATCACTGTAAATGCAAGTAATAACATATTAATATGAATGTCACGCTTTAACTATAATTGTTATATATTTTTTTAATATTAAATTTAAAAAAAATGGAAATTTTTTATAGTAAATAATTGTCACCACTAACATATGCATAAACTGTAATGATTCATTTTACCTGAAACTATTTTTTGATGGAACATTTTTATTCTCTCGAAGACCATCTATCTCAATATCACCATTACTTGTCGTTCTGATCGTATGTATAGGATTCTTGTCATATGAGCTGCTCTGCGTCGTCGTTGTCTTAAGTGTTGTTCCATTTGTCCGATTGCCATTACGTTGCGAGCGTTCTTGATTACTATTATTTTTCGATTGTCCTCTATTACTATTCATTTTACTAATGCCTTCACTAGTTAGCACTGTAAAATTAAGACCTATACTACTATTATCATCCAGTGAAATTGGAGTTGTGTTTGAGCTATAATAAAAAAAAATAAATAAATTAAAAAATATTTCAGGAGTTTAAACTAAAAATATTTCCTACCCAAAATAATCATCATTATCCCGCGATCGTGAATTCATGAAGGAACTACCATCACGACTGTTATCGTACGAACCAACCAATCTTATACTGCTGCTGCTATCTATCTCGTGAGGATTCTTTTTATAGTGACTAATTCGTTGCTTTTTTGCAACTGGTTCCATATATTTATCGTTCATTAGGTTACTGTTCATATTGTTGTTCATACTCGATGTTGATTGCGACGACGGTCTTTTCACAAGTGGTGGCGGTGAACCATTATGTTGACTATTTGGACTTTGACCAGAAGTAGATGATGAACCACCATCACTTGATAAAGGTGGCGTTAAATTTTGGGGCTTACGTCTGCATTGAAGAAAAATTTGTTCAAAAAATGTTTGTTAAATGTGCAGTTTTTTCAATTCACACATAACAGAAGGAAGAAAAAGAAGAAATAATTTTAAATCTACTTTTTCTTTTAAAAAGATCTGTAATAAAACACAGAGTGAGAGCTTGAGAACTTACCGTTTTAATGTTGCTCGGTCTTGATCAGTATAAAATGGCCAATCTTCATGCACATCATTCCATACATGCCGATGTAGTACGTAAGCGTTATCACGAACAAAAGAAATTGATTTTAATACATTTAAGATGACAGATCTGTCTCGGTCCTTAATACCCTCTGTAAATCGAAAAAAAATTCTTTTCACATTCTTGCTCATAATAATTAAAGACTTGTTCTTACCTCTATTTAACCTATCATACAATTCTGGTTTCTTAAATGGTCTTAACGCTAATAAGTGTATAAGTCTTTCCCTTTATCAAGAAAAATATATGATTTAATAAATAAAAAGTACTTGAGTAAATTAATTGCACTCACTTAATTGGCTTTTTCATAATATCTGGATACCGGTGATTTTGCTGATTATTACGATTTAAGTTATGTCCCATATTTAATGGCATCCGCTGATGATCGATATCGTCACCAACGACACCATTAAGTGGATTAATAGTATTGTTGTGATGATGATTTGACTGATGGTGATATAGTGAATCATGATGATCCTGTGAGTTGCTGTAACTATTATGACTATTAATTGCTGGAATTTGTTGTTGAGATGTGAAATGTGACATTGAATTCGTATTGCCATTATCATTGGCTACTTCCAATGATCGTTTGAGGCTATTGCTGATGCTAGTGATGTTGCTACTATTACTACTATTATTATTATTTGGTGTTGGAACATTATTTGTCGTAGTACGATTATACGATGATGGGATAATTGATGATGTTGCTTTCTTTGTTATCACTTTCCGACCAATGTCTTGTTGATTTGGTTTAATTTCACGTGTACTAAAACGTAAATAAAAATAAATACAATAAAAGTGATGTTCATTATCATGCAGATAGAGAAAAACAGGATGAAAACCCAACTGTATACACAAATGATGTATTTTGAAGTAAATAGTTTTAAATTAAAGGAATATAGTATTATTATTTCAATATAGAGCAAAATAAGTTTTTATTATGATACATACACTTTTTTACGCATACAAAAGTCGATGAAAATTTTCATACATATAAAATGATAAAAAAAAATAATAACAATAGAATAAGCGCAATAGAGAAGCAACAATTTGATGAACATTCGATGATGATAAGCTATACTATGACGTAAAAGGCAACATTTTCTCTCTTTTTGCATTGATTCTCTCACTTGCTCTTGCGTCGATGAATATAAAAATAGGAACAATACAGTTCAATAAATTCTTAGAATTATTGAAATGACTAGATACATCGAATATTAGTTTTTTCGTCATAGTGAAATATATTTTAATGCTGTTTAGTAGCATCAAACTATATAGTATGTAATTTTATCATGAAAAAATTATTTCTTATTTAAGATCAAATGAATGAATTTAAAACAAACAAAAGGAATTAGACTCTAAAGAGCAAAATAAAGATAAAAACATATAGTTAAGTATTCTAAAATTGACTCATCATGACAACTACGAAGAAAAAAAAATCATTTCAAGGTCACAAAAATATATTTTCAATGTACATGTTTTCTCTCTTTTCATTTTTTTATTTAATTGTAAATTATCAGGTAATTCTTCATAATCATACTTGGTCATTTACAAAAGAATCTAAAGGTAAAATAATTGAAGAAGGATTTTTAATTGACGTCAAAAAATTCATCACGTATTTTCTTACGTACATAAAAAATTATACATAGATATGAATAGACATACAGCTGTATCAATATTGAGTTTGTTAAGGAAGAAAAAAATTGAACAATCAGAAAAAATGATGTATTCCAATGTTCCATATAGAGATACACGAGTTGAAGTAAATATGAACAGCCACCTGATAAGATGATTATTAAGGAGGCAAAGAAGACATTTCGCACAGAATAATAATAATATTAAATAAAAAAATCGAGACTTTTTTCGAGCTACTGCCTCTGTGCTGCTACTACTGATAAAGTATCCCCCACATACAATAGAATGTACTCTCTCTCTCTCTTATGTACTTAAGTATATTCCATACATACAAACATGTGTATTTTTCTTTTTTCGTATCTCGTCGTATGAGAATGTAAAAGAGTGTGAAGCAGGAGAGAAATTGCGCAACATATGTTGACCCGAGACTTTATACACAACAAATAAGAGTTTTTACTTTGTAATTTTAGAAATAAAATAATTTAACTGCTAAATTTTGCAATAATTTTCTTCTAAAATATTTGAATGCAGTCTTTCACAATTTTTCAACACTTTTATAGCAAAAGAATGAATTTTTTTGATGAAAATTTTTAAAAAGTGGTTTTTTTTTTATTTTAATGCAATTCATAATTAAATATTTAGAGATTTCCTAGATTTTTAATGTAAATCACTAAAAAACCTCAAAAAAATTAGCTGAAATTCTATGAGTTTTAATGAGCTCATTTGAAGTTTCACTCTATTGAATATATGATATTTCCCATAGATTTTTTGCGTTAAATTCACCCTATGATGATATAATAAATTAAATTATTCTTGAAATTTTTGGAAAAGACTATTGTTATATTTTTCAGGGTTTATATAACATAACAAAGAATGGCATAAAGGTAAAGTTTTAATGAAACAACATTAAAAAGAGTAAGAAATTACAAAAAATTTAGAATTAATAGAGATAAAAGTCTTGCATTTAATCTATGATATTAGAAAAAAAAAACTTGAAACTAAAAATCATGTTATCATAGTAGAAAAAATTTATTGTAGTACAATAAATAAGTTGTTTAATACAATAAAAGTTTGAAAAACTGACAATCCTATGAAACCATGGGTAAGTGAATCAAGTAAGAAACAAATACAATCATGAAATCAAAATTATTTGTAAGATTCAAAATGCAATAATCTGAAAATGTAGAAACGCACAATATGCATACACATACTATTAAATCTGAAAGAAAGACAATATTTTACGGAGATTCATGAAATAATCATACAGGCAACAACAGCACGAGGAGTGAGAAAGAGAGATAACTTGAATGTACCAATAATTTCCGAAATCACCAAATAACCTTCAAAAAAGAGAAGTTGAAAGAGATTGTATGTATATATGAGCAGCAAAAAAAAACTATAAAAAGAAGGAAAAGCAACAAGCTGATGAGGGCTATAAACACACATAACATTCAATCACTTATTTCTTTTAAACTGTAGACGAAAAAAAGAGAAAAAGAAACAAGAGTAAAGTGTGTAAAAAGTGACAAAATTTCTTTTCAAATCTATGTTCCACTAAAATCTCTTCAAATATTTTCTCTCTTTTTTTCATCATCATTGAAGCATCGCACACCTTTAAAATTCTTCTTCTTTCCTTTTCTCCTTTGATTTCATTATTTATTTATGGTACACTTTTTAACGAAAAAAACATCTGTTCTAGGTTTCTTTTGTTGTTTACTTCGCATTTTACTTCTTTCTTTTTTGAACACATGTTCTCTCGAAAATTATTGTATAAATATTTTTTATACTTTGTACCTTATTTGATTTCATTATGGACAGTTTTTTACTTGAAGTAATATCTTTTTCATTTCCTTTATAATAAATAAATGAGAATCATCGATCACGTTCTAATTATCAATTGGGAAGAAATCTAAAATACAAGACTTTAAATATAAAATAATAATTTTTCATTTGCTTGTATCATTCAATACTATAGAAGTATCTAGTATACAATACATAATAATACATGTAAGATAACACGAGTCAAGGAAAAACCTGATTTTTTTCTCAATTCTTTTTGAGTCATTACGTTCAAAGAATAATTTTTCTTGTCTTTTCATGGCAAATCGTATAGACAGAAGAGCAATTATCATCATCTCCTTGTCCTGTACCTTATTTTTCCTTTCATTGTTACGTAGTAAAGTCATTCTCCACTTTCGAGGAGACATGTATATATTGTGCACAATATTTTTACATTGAAATTAATCATCAGATATAAGATCAATATTTTTAATGAAAGTCTGAATGCGAAAAACCTGCTTTTTTGGAAAACGAGAAAAAAGCGAACAGATTATCTGACATTTTTCTTCTTAAAAACCAAATCTTGAACCAAGTAAACAAATTTAAATTAGTTCGTTGTCGTTTTCTGCTAATTTTACAAAAGGTTTTCTACTACCGTCTTCCCTCGAATGTAAGGACCGGTCCTTGTATTCGAAATCTGAGCAAATTTCAAAATTACCGTATTTTTTTCCATACTAAATCAAAACAAAAATGAGCAAATGGTCCTTTTATTCGAATATAAGGACCGGTCCTTATATTCGAGGGAAGACGGTAGACATAATAGAATATTTCAACGTGAATTGATTGAATTTTTTAAAGCCGTTACAAATTTTTCAAAAAAGTACATTTTCTTCGTAAATTTTCATCTAATTTGTTTTATTTAATTGTATCGGTATATCAGTTTATAAACTATAATATAAAGCACAATTAAGTAGTAAATTTAATGAAAAATCCATTTCAATTTTTGTTTTCAAACGTTTTTTCGCGGGGCAAGTGTTTTAGGTCAAAAACAGTCCCCTACATTTAAATTTTAACGGTCAAAACCGTGATTGAAACATTCTATTATTTCTTGGTTTTCTATTTCATTTAATAACTTATACGTGTATTGATGATATTCACGATTAGAATAAAATACGCACGAGGTATTTTGTCTAAATAAAATTCAACCTGATTAGATAATTAAAGTTAAAAAGATAAAGTTCTTGAAAAGAACTTTTATTTTAGGGGTATTTTTTATCACACACAAACCTTTCAACTTATATTGCCGACATCAACGGCAATTTTAACTCAACCGCGGAATATATTTTTGGTGAATATGATTAATTTCATTGCCGTTATCGTAGTAGCGAAGAGAAGAATATACATTCACATTTATAAATACAAATATAAATTCATATTTAATCACATTATGTTTTTGCTCGATGTGTGTTTTATTTTAACCATGCAAGTTTTTAATGTAATATGTAGAAAGAAGCTGTCATAGTAAGAATTTATAAAGAATTCATATTTTTTTATCTAATTTCTCAACTATCATTTGTTTGAATTGTTCTAGTTTTAAGCTTTGCGCTATAAAAAAACTTTATTATTTCTTCATATTCCTCTTCAACATTGTTACTTTGGTTTTTTTACTACTACAAATTTTATTTTGAATATTTTACAATCTTACATACAACCTTTATAAAGTGTGTTGTTGTAAACTATTTTATGACATTTAGACAAGCAGCAAATTAAGAGCAGGAAGTACCCAAAGTGATTTGATATAAAATGCAGATTTTTTTAGAAGATACTTTTAAAATATTCCAATTCAAGGTTATTATTTGTATATGTTTGTTGTTTGTTTGTTTTTGTCAATGATGTGGTATTTTGATATTTTTACTACTTAGTAAATTGATAGCGTGATCCAATTAAAATACCAAAATCAGATAAAGAAATTGAGGGGAAATTAACAAGTGAGCCGTATTCGAAAAACAAGTGAGAGTATTGATAAATAATAAATAAGTACAAAAAGAGCTTTTCCATGCGATAAAGATAACTAAATTGAATGAAAAGAATGCTAATAAAAAATCGATTTGACATAATAACCGACATACAGCAGCAACAAAAGTGCGTTCTCAAATGCTATCGATGTGTCATTACTAAAAAACGCATATTTGAGTCCATTAATGGAAAATATATACACACAATAGCAGTACATATGATATGTATATGGTAAAATGAATGAATGAATAAGAGAGTCGAGTGATGAAAAGAATTCAATTAGAGAAAGAAGAAGAGTTAGTAACAAAATGCGATCACACAGCTTCTTTTAAGCATTTTCTCTTTCGTCGTCAATGTACTCGTCTCAAAAGAGTGTGTATACATATATATTTAATGCTTAGTTCAGTGCCTTTCTCAATATACTGTCTGCCTGGCGTGTACTTATTTAGATAAAAGTCTCTTTTCTCTTATATTATTTACTAAGCTGTAATGACACATGCCGCGACTTTATGTCTTCACTTTTCACCTACGCATTTGCAATATTTTCTCTTCTTCTTTCTTCTTTTTTCTTCTAAGAATTTGTCAGGTACATCAATCTTGTATATATATATATATCTATAAAAGAAAAAGAGTGAATGAGGTAAATATTTTTGCCGACCTATTTTAAATATTTCATGCAAGTTTTAGAAGGTATAATAGATGTGTTAAACAATTTAAATTAATATGTACACATCTTTTTAAATTTACTAATCTTGTGACAATTTTATTAGAATTTTCGAATGAGACTTTTTCATCAAATATTTATAAAAGCTGATAACTAAAGAAAGAAACGAGTAAGAACTGTGCACGTTTGTTTCACATTCACGGAAATTTTTGAGGCAAGCTTGATAAAATTTTCATGAGAAATTTTATTTTACGATCGTTTCCACTGAAATTCATTGTTAAAAATTAAACAATCCATTTTGGGTCATTTATGGGCAATTGTCATTGTTAAATTATTAAAATAGAGCATTTAAATCGTGCAAAGAATGAGCAAAAATGTTTCAAGTATTTAAAAACATATAGTTTATAGTAATAGTAGATATTTAGATTTTACTCTAAATTGTTCAGATTTATTAAATTCATGTTACTTATTATATAATCAACCTTTCAGAAATTAAATACTTTTTTAAAAGATTCTTAATTTTAATGAAACTTTATTTTTATGTAACATTAAACAATGTACACTACATTTACAACCAAATATCAATAATAAAACAACCCCATATAGCCAATATAATTAAGGTTTAAAGTTGTAGTTGTATATTTTTTAGTTTAGGATGTTTTAAATAACGCTTTCAGTGCTTCTTACACAATAATCACACACAAAAATTACCAATCAATGCATAAAAACGCCAGTAAGTGTCTTAAAAAATTTCGTAAGCAACACTTCACAGTTCGAGTATACCGAGAAAGAAATTTCACTTTTTTTGAGTATGATGTGTGAATTAACAACAGGAGAATTTATCACACTTTGAAATAACGCTATACAAATTTTTAAATTATCAAAAGAAATTCAAACGATCAGCTGATAAATTTTAAACTTTAATTTTCAAGGGGAAAATAACTGAGGCGTCTGGCGACATTTTTTCTGTCTGGCAACAAATGGACAATGTGGGGCAACTCTGGGCAATGAAAATTACATGTCACACGAAAAAAAATGTCGTGTGACATTTGATTTCTGTAACATTTTCTTTTATTCTTATTTCGCAATGATGGGTAACAGAAAATAATTTTCGTTCCCCAGTTATTTTCCCCTTGTTAATTTCACAATCTTAAAATTTTAATAATAATCATTCGTCAATTTTTTGCGAGACCATTCAAGAACACAAAATTTTACACGTGAAGAAAAAAATATTTTTTTTTCGTTACGTTATAAATAAACTCACTTGATAAGGAGAGGACAAAATTCAAAAATCGAGTGTTTATGTATACAGATAGAGAATGAAATAATTTACAAAAACAAATGTGAAAAGGGGAAAACCAAGTACAATTAATTCAGATATATCAACTTTATTTTCTTCTTATTAAAATCATTCCTAGCACCAAATAGAAAAAATATTTTTACCAAATGGCAATAACTTGCCTTGGATACTCTTTTTTTATTTCATATTAAAAAGACATTTTTTAAGTCTTCAAAAATCTTCTTTTGTCTACTTATTTACTTATTAGCAATCGAGAAATAAGTTATATATTTTCCAAATGGAACGTTCATTTGTGAAAATATACACAAAGCAGCCAGTTTTAACGTCACTTGCAATACAGTGATACAGTCCCGTTCCCGTTCCTGTTCCCGTTCCCGTTCCCGGAATTCTCAATTCCCGGGAATTGGAAAAAGCTTAAGTTAAGCGCATTTTTGGCGCCCAGATCAGTGATATTAGCGATTACAGAATTAATAGAGTCGTTTTTAAAAGAAATATTCAGTTGCAATAAGCTTTGTGTTTCGTTTATATAACCAAAATGGAAATATAATTATCAAAACTTGAATTTTGTAACTGTTACTGATTCTTAACCGTTTTAGACTTTCAGATTTGCATTTCCACATTAATTTAGAATTAAAAATTTTGTTCACTTTTGAAAAAAATTATGATTTCACAGATTCTTATGATTCATACACCAATCGATAGGGAATTAGTTTCTCTTTAATTAATATTGGCAAATAAGGATTTAATTGCTTTATTATTGAGAAATTTTGTCTCAAAGTCGGACATTTTTTGTTTACAATTTTCATTATGGAAAATAAAGTTCGTAATTTTCTAATTAAAGCAATCAGTGGCAACATTCTAACTAAGTTTTCCAGAAATAAATCGATAGCACAAATCAAACACAACAAACCGGAAGTTTCTAGCTATTGTAGTTTTCGAGATCTCAGAGGGCCAGTCGTGAGCCAGCCAACCAGCCAAAGTCAAATTATAAGCAGCATTGTTGTTTAAAAATGCGCTAAAAATTTGTTCTTACTGCAAACTCTAAGCGCTTAGATCAGTAGGGTTAGCGGTTACAAAATTAATAGTATAGTCTTTAAAAGAATTTTTTAATTGCAATAAGCTATTTGTTCGTTTATATAATCAATATAAAATTATATTTCATGAAAACTCGAATTAGGTAACTGTCACGAATGATTCTTAAGCGTTTTATATTTTCCGATTTATATTTCAAAAGAAATCTCATTGATATAAAAGTAACGGTTGAGTAATATTCAAATTATTTGTAGTTTCAATATTTGCCGTTGGTGGCGTTGCAATCGTTTTCGCGAAAAAAATTTTGTTTACAAATTTTCAATATGAAAATTAAAATTCGTGATTTTTAAAATTCTGCAATCAGTGACAACATTCTAATAAAGATTGCCGCCAATAACTCGATAGCATAAATAAAATGCAAAAAACCGGAAGTTTCTAACTATTGTAGTTTTCGAGATCTCACAACCCGAACAGCCGAACAGCCAAAGTGAAATTATAAGCTGCATTGTTGTTCCAAAAATGCGCTAAAAACAAATTATTCATTTATGCTGATATTTGTAAAAATATAATAGAAAATTATTGAAATTTTAATTTAATCCAAAACAAAAATCATAATTTAAAACAATTGCAATGTTTGTTTGAAAGAGGGAAAGAGACTTTGAAATAAGTAGTTACTACTATGTGAGAGTTCCTTATGAACATTGTTCACATAAGTGTATGCAGCTCAGAGATAGATAAATAGAAAGAGTGAGTAAGAGAGAAAAAATGAGCAATCAAAGTAGCAAATGAATGCAAACGAAAGCGTATGAATTGAAGAAGCATTGAAAATAATATATTTTTTATAAATTAGGTTTCCCACGTACTTTTTGAATATGAGTATACGTGCATGTGTGTATGTTTATTTGAAAGGCCGTTATCAGAAACTCAGACTATTGTTCACCACAATTTAACAAGAGATAACGAAAATGAACAAAGTAAGTGTGTACACTATGGAATCAACGTGAACAGAACGGAAAATGTTGATGACTTTATGGAAAAAAATCTCTAATTTCCTTTGTCAAAGTGGTGATTTATTGCTTTTGATTTATATATTTTTTAGGCCTTTTTAACCTATATCAATTTTTTTAGATCGCCATTCTTTTCTTTCTATTATAGATCATGAATGCAACTTACCATTTATTCTTTTGTTTCTCAGCTGCCAGTGCCATACTCCTCCGCGTTGCATCATATACATCTTCTTGTGCTTGAACGCGCATTTTATATTGAATTGGACCAAGAACATCCATTAATCCACTTGTTTGTTGTATACATTCATATAACCCCTGTGTTTCTTCCGAGTCAAGTTGAAAACTAAATTTTTGTTCTATTTGTTGACTGCTGCCATTATTATTGCCGATGGATGGAAATGACAAGAACTACAAAAAGAATTGTTGAGAAAATATTGAAAAATTTATAATATGTACATAGAAAAGTTTTTTACTGGGCAATGAAATGTCTTACATGAATAAAAAATAAGTCTTTACAATAACAAAAATCTCGAAAGTAATTGAAATTTTAATTTTCCGCGACATGGCATTACGTCACATAATTTTATACACACACATAGCAATAAAATAGAAAAACGTATGTATAAAGAGAATGAGTTCCAAATTAAGTGCCATTTTGTTTATTAGTATGTGTGTTTGTGCATTCCAAGTGAAAGTATTTTTTTTTCGTTATACGTTCATTTTGCCTTCACCAACTTGTAACAGCATTTAAAAATAATCAATTGAATAAAAAAATGACATTTTTGCATTGACATATTTTATACTTGAACAAAAATCGTTTACACATACACGCACGTGTTGCTTATAAATTATGGCCAACGAGAAAGTATTTTGCATTCTTTTTGCTGGTTATTATCTTCGAAATGCATAAAATTATTTTTATAATCTTTATTTCTTTAAATCAATAAAATAGTAAAAGAAATCTTATGAAATTATAATTTTATTTACTATTATAATGGTATAAAATAGAACAAAAGAGAAGTAAGAAAAAAAATTAAAGATTTTTGTAGCAAACCAACATTTTTATAAAAATTGAGAGAGAAAGAAAAACATACTAACTAACATCTGATTTAGAGAAGCATGAAATGTATATATGTACACTGTATATTTGTGGTTGTAAAGTAGTTTTCGAGAGTAAGTATGAGAGAAAAAGTGTGATTGAGAGAAGAGTAGCAAAGCAGTAATCTCTATCTCGTGTTACTTAATTTTATTAATTCGTACTTTTTCCAATATTCATATTCTTTTGAAGAAATCCCATTTATATTAGAATAATTCTAAAAGATGTGTTGCGTTTACATGAATGATTGATAAGAAAAAAAAATTTTTTTGATGATGTTTCAAAAAGAAGACACTCGATCAAAATATTTTTTTTTTGATACAATCATTAGTAAAAATAAAGTAAATATATAAAAAAGAGACAAGAATGAAGTTTATAGAAACAGAAAGAAGCAATAGAAATATAATAAAAAAAATTCTGTGAAACGTACGGTTGGAAGAAAATTCATCTTTTTTTTTGCCTTAAACTTAACATCTATTTTGCAGTTATAAAAAACAATAAAATAGTATAAATAGAAAACATTCTCCATTATTCCAGAAATTTAATGATTTTTATTGAAAATTTTCTCTCTTAGTTTTAAGGTGACTTATTTACCTACCGCCTTCCCTCGAATATAAGGACCGGTCATTATGTTCGAATAAAAGGACCATTTGCTCATTTTTGTTTTGATTTAGTATGGAAAAAAATACGGTAATTTTGAAATTTGCTCAAATTTCGAATACAAGGACCGGTCCTTATATTCGAGGGAAGACGGTAGGTATTATTTTCATTATCGAAAATGTATGAAATAAAAATTTTACTTTTTTCAATAATGTTGAAAAATACCTTTTTCTATTTTTTTAAATACTTTTTTCAGTTATAGTACAAAAAACTTGAATTGCGGTAGTAATAGCAAAAAAATGAGAGGAAAAATGTTTAAGGTTTTGGTGAACACACACCATAGAGTTGTTGAATTTAAAGAAAAAATAAATAAAATTTTTTAAATCGAATCGTAAACTGGTTTCGATGGATTTTTTCATATCTCCAGTGCTAGTGGTTTTTTCTGCATGGTAAACATGTATAAACACAAGCGCACAAGACTCGGTACAATCATATTATATCTAAAATAAATACATGCTAAATATACACAACCATTACTAAGACATTAAGACATCAACATTGGAGATTTATATTTCAATGGAATTATAATGAAGAAAAAAATTATTATTAAAAACTCCATCGACCCAATCTAAAACGCATTCCATCTCTCTCACTCTCGCGCTCTCTTCGTTTGTTCATGGACGGTAATCATGCCAATCCAATCAACCTTGGATCAAAGTTACTTCTTTCGTTTTATTTTAGTATATATGTATGTAAACTCTCTCAAAATAATCATTCATTTACGTTTTATTATTACTAAATTTGTATTTATTTTCGTTTCATTTATTTTTTGGCAAAGTGCAGAAAGCACGCATACATACAATTATTGCAATGACTATTAAAACTTGTAGCCTTATTTGAACGAAATTAATAAAAGCTAGCGTCGTAATTTTAACCTTCTCAAAAATGAAGAAATAAAAAATTGCATGCATGTCCATTGTATGTTTTTAAGCGCACCCGCCACAATTCAATCACGGATGTAAAAATGTTTCATTTGTTGTTGTTGCTTTAAAGAAAAAGCACTAACACATAAAGTCGCGTAATAGAGCGTGAGGTATACACACTTGGAAGCGTTATAGGCTCTAGCATGCACGTAAGTAGTTGACTGGCTGGAACAACCCGAAAAAAAAGAAACAGAAAGACTTGCAATGCTCTTTTTTCTTCGCCACTTCAGCAACAACAGCAGTGTATTTATTATTATATATACATGTCAATTATGCAATTTTGTGTGTACATAATATGCTATGTAGCATTTATGTATTATTAAAAATGAACAGATTGTTATTTTCTTTTTAATGTAATTATAATATATATACTTACTCCTTCGTTTCCAGTGAATTGTATTGATGGTTTTGATGATCCATATTTGCTCTGTGAAAAATTTGTTTATTTTTGTTAAGAATCATTGTGTACCAAATTTCAAAAGAAAAGGCAGAAAGAAAATATAATTCTAATTTCTTCTTCCTTATAATTGCAAACTGTGTCTCTCTCACTTTTTTATTTATATGTCAAAAAAAATTTCTGGTATTTCGTTGCTACTCATAACATTTAAATAATGCAAGGTAATAACAATAGCATTGAGTTAGTGAGTGAATAAAAAAGAATCAAAAATTTTTTGTACTGTTGTTCAATAGCAAAGCTAAAATCTAAAAAGGTCAAGCTCCGCGCTTGCTGAAGAGATCGTATTATTCGAGGTAGTAAGATACAATAATAATAGTAATTGCATCAGAAAATGGGACTATAATTTTTTTTATTTTGCATAATCGCTAACCAAGCAAACTGGATGGTATTTATAATGGCAATATAGAGCTATTAATGAATTCTTTTCATAAAAATTCATACACCTCGCTTAAAAGTTCATTAACATTTCATCTTTTTTTCAAATAATAAATTATTTATTTTTTTTATTTAAAAAAATTTAGTTATTAAACAATGAATTTCTATAATCATAATTTCATCTCACTCATCTAATCAATGAATATTGTCTTATCAACAAAATCTATCTCTCATATATTCATTTCATTACATCCTACAAATAGATTTTTTTAAATATCAAAATATGGATATTCCAAATCATCAATTTTTGCACTATTTCAAAAAGGCGACAACAACAAAAAATATATATCAAACTCTAAATGGCACCAGCTAGCAACAAAAACAGCACGAAAAATTTCAGACATACAACAACCATCATCACGTAGATTCAGTTTCACCAATTCGTTTATATAAAAAATATGCACACTCACAATTACATTCATCAGAAGGTTGTTGCGTTTTTGAAAATGAATATAAGCGAGTGAGTGAGAGAGAGAGAGTTAATATGAGTAAGTGAATGCGAGAGAGAAGAAAAATATTGTGCAAATTTGTTATGAGCTTGTTTGTTTGTTTCAGTATCTATGAACGTGTGTGTATAATTTATATATAGATATAAGAAAATATTTTTTTCAAATGAAAGAAAAATGCAGAATGTGTAATTTCTCATACATTTTTGCGACGATGACTATAAGTATGTGTGTGTATGAGCACGAAAAAAAAATGAATATATCTATACAATAGCGTGTATCTGAGGGCCTCGTCAAGGTAACTTACTTAACTACTCTTAGTCATTTTTTCTCTCTCTCTCTCTCAACTACACACGAAATGTTAAAGCATGTTTTGAAAAAAAAAAAGATTAACTCACACACACAATAAAATACACATGATTTTCTATTAAATGTCACTAAGAATTTCCTATAACGTCAGTATTTTATGTTTTGTATAAATTTCATATCATTGAAGAATTATTTCACCATAACTGATTCTTGGTAATATCGACAACTTTTTTAACAACTCTTTTTTCATTTTAATGTAGGAAAAGGATGAGAATTATTAAAAAATACGTGTATTGCTAAACATCATATATACACACGGCAGTAGTAACAACAACAGCAGTATAGAAAAAATTAAGATCATTGAAACAATGGCGAACATTGTGAGTCAAGCACACGAAAATAAATCACGCAAATATATCCACACACATTGTCAAGTTACACATTTTTTCTACCAGATATAATCGTCTTCATCTATTGTCAATGACTAAAAAAGTACTATAACGAGTTCTCATTTAATTAAAGTGCAATCAAATGTATAAATATATTTTTGGTATGGTAGATAGACTCGATTATCAACCTAAATATGTATTATGTATCATATATAAATTCTGTTTTCGCCATGCCTGACTTTATTAGGATCAACAGTTCGTCTATGACCTAAATAATAACATTTCACCATTCCGTTAACTTTCTCATGTTTGTTGGCCTCTTTCTCTTTTTTCCATCAATTTCGTATGATTTTCATTTGGATATCGTTTTTTTTTTTCACCACCACCTTGATTGGAATTTCATTCACGCAATAATACTGTTTGCTATTTACTGATAACTGCTACAACTGCTACTGTTGGTACTAAGTAAATATAAAATTTATTTTTCTTAATTCATGTCTTTTCTTTTTCTTAAAATTTGTCTCGTTATCGAGGGTTGATTAATAATTTTATAAGCATATCTAAACACATAAACTATCATTATATCTGAGAACTAAGTTACTATGTATTTTATGTGATTGATTACATATTGTCAAACAAAATGTCGTAATATGGATCAGATCTGATTTTATAATTTTTAATTTAATTAAACAGCATTATTGGTCATTTTCAATGCACATACACACTCAATTCTTTTACTATTTCTCTCTTTTCACTATTAATATTATTAAATGAACTAAACTTGCAAGTAAAATCAATCAGCCATCCATATGTATAAGTTACACACTCATATACACTTGCATAGTATCGCGATTACATACATTATACATTTATTTTCTTGTACACTCGCACACATGGAGCTTTAATCAGGGCGCCTTCAAAGAGATTGCTGCTTACACCAAAGTTGGTGCTTACTTGCTTTTGCTACGTGTATATGGCATTTACGTTCATTTTTTTATAACAAAAAGAGAAAATTTTTGCTTGGTTATTTTTTTTTTTCGAGTTGAATATAATGTATTAATTTTTTGTGAGTTGTTTTTGCGTAGCACATTCATTCAATGATTTAATTTACAGCCACAATCAATTTGAACGCAAAAGAGTAGAAAAAATATTTTCATTTCATTATGATTTAAAGAGTAGACTTCCTCTTCTTCTTATTCACTCACTCAGTCACTCTCATTTTTTCACGAATTAGTAGTGTGATATTGACAATAGGTTACGAAGAGAAACAGACAGTTTGCAATCATTATGAAATAATTTTTTTAAGGCTTTGATTGGTTGTTTGGTACCCACTTGATTCTTCACAAATTCCTCAATGGCACGCAGAGCCGAATCCGTAAGTTTAACATATATAAGTTCCTTATTGTAATTGTTTTGATGTTGAGTCGATAAGTTGTAAAAAGAATCGGCAGTCAGGCTGGAAGCCATCTTCTTCTTTTCCTCTCTTATCACCAAACTGACCCGTTGTTCCCGTTGTTCCTTATGTGACTTTTTTCTTTTACTTTTTTTCGTGTATTAATGATTCCGCTCTCACTCTTCTTTTTGTGTATTGTGTTGCTCTCGTCGTAGATGTGTATATTAATTTTTTACTTATGTATTTTTTTTTCTTTTTTCTTTTCTTTTAAAATTCGACTTTAATTATTTTTTTGCTTGCTTTTTTTCTTATAAAATTAATATGTCACATACACAATTAAGCACTAAAATAATAATATGATAGAGATATTTACACAGGTAATAATAATAATATTTCCTCTTTCGTCTTTCTTGGATGGATATCTCACTTTTTTGCTACTTTTCCCCTTATTACGTTTGTATTATTTTTCTATATGGCTGCTGATGTATACATATATAAATATATATACGATTGGGGATTTTTTTTGTAACACTCGCGATTTTTTCTTCAACTTTTTTTGTGTGAAAAAAATTTTCCTTCACGAAATAATTTTTTTGCCACGCATTTGATAACGTTATGGACGAAACAAGAATTTTCTGGTTCCTTGAACGGTCGCTCTTAAGGATATGAATTGAATAAGTATGATATTATAGTGTTGCAAGTAAGTTGAGAATTTAATTTTTCTTCAACTTGGCTGATTCACGAACAAAAAAAATTTCACTTCGCACTTCTAAGATTTTTTTAATTCAATTTTTTTTCTTGGTTTTTGGGTCTTTTTCACTTGCCCGATATATTCCTGGTTTTTAAATACGAAAGGCCACGGAATTAGGCAATTTTTAGATTTTTAAATTAGTTGGAATAAAGAAAAATATGAAAATTCCCAAACCGACGTTCTTCTGACTTCGGAATTCTTAGCGAAGTGATTTGGGCAACGTCAAGTGAGAGGAAAAATAAAATTAAGCACTAACTGTGTTTCTTCGAATATGAGTACTACTCGTAAATCTATACTTTCATGATAGAAAACAATTCACTCATACATGCATCTTTTATGAGATAAAAATTTCATCTAAGCATATTTTCCATTTATCACATATATATTGTTTTTATTGCTTTATAATCTTTTAATTAAAAGATAAAACTCTTTTTTTCAAGGAAACACTATAAATCATGAGCAACATGTTGTTAGCAATTGAAAATATTGTGCGCACAAATTTAAAATATTTTCATCAATTTGTTTTGGTCAATTTCACTTTTATTTTTCTCTTTACACTTAAGTATTTATATTCAAATTAAACTTTTCACTCTCTTTTATCTACCTGAACTTTATATATACAATTAAGCTATTTAAAAGTTATTAATTTTATAAAAATTCCTAATTACATTTTGTCAAAATATTAAACAAAATATCTGAAAAAATCCCCCTCGTGTTTAAATTAAAACCGTTATTAAATGAAAAATTTTCAAACATAAATTTATGTCTTATAATTCTTTAAAAAGAACTTTTCTGTCAAAAACATTCATTTGAGAATTTAAAAAATTCAATGTTTATTAAAAATTATCATATATTATATATCCATAACATTTTTTTAGTTCAAAAAAAATCGTCTAAATGATCATCCCTTCATCGCTAGGAGGTAGTCCTTTTTTGCCTAATTTAATCTCATTATCCATTTTTGATGCTTCTGTTCTTGTATGCCAAACTAAAATTTGATTTGATGCAATAGGTTGAAGTTTCTCACGTGTAGTTACTTGTCTTAATATTTCACTTTCTTGATATCCCTTTTCTACTTCATAGTTAAATTGAGCGCTAGGATTCGCTTCAAATAAATCACTACTTATCGCAAAACCAGCCATATCTATTGGAAATGGTCGCTCTGGTCGCCAAACGCTATAAAAGAAAATAATGAATAAATTCGCAAATGAGTAATAAATTATTATATCAATCCACACACCTGTTGAATCCGACAACTTTATCATTTTCAACAATTGGTTTCTCAACTTTCATTGCACCAACTAGACCCACAGGCCATACACCTACTCTCATACGTTCAATCTTAGACATTTCTTCAAATAATTCTGTACTATAAGAGTTATCATCATCCATGAAATAAACAATCGAATGACCTGGCTCATGTTTAATTTTCTTTCTTATCCACTTAAGTGCTTCGTTTCTTTGTTCCACTCCGCGAGGTTTACTCCAATGTGGATCCTAAAAAAATCAAACTGTTAAATATGATGCATTATGTGCAATATACATTTTATTACTCTTTTCGATAGTTTAAAATTGGTTGGAGTTTTTGCATTAAGTAAAACACATCTTTGAGATAACATTGCTCTATTGACAAGATTTCGCACTAAAGCACTCGTTTCGTCTGCATCTTCTACAATCACCCAAAATAAATTTGGAACCAAACGAAATACATGCGATAACCTTGTAAGTACAACAAGATTTACGACAATGAAGTATTGTTGAAGAATGTGAAAAAGAAGAGAAGAAAAAATGTAAAATGTATGAAATATTATCAATGACAAGAAAATTTACCTGGTTAATTCTGCTTTCTGTACAGGTCGTGCATAAGTTGGAGTGATTGCATAAATTATTGGTTTATTATCTAATGATTGAGATTGTTGTTGATTATTATTTATCGTAAATTCTTTACTATCACAAGATGAACTTCTAGTTAGAGTATAGATGAGTAAAATAACAACTATTATCACAATTGCAATAAATTTTCTCTGACTTATTCGAACTTCATTACTCATTTTACGTGTTAATGGTGAATATTTTGTCATTATATTTCATTAAAAATTATTTTTTCTTTTATTTTAAAAATGAATTACTTCTCTGCTCTTTACAGCAGAAAGAATGTAAACATGAAAGTTCATGTACATGAATATCCAAGGTTTTCAAACAAGGGGTCATTTTATTTTAAATTTTTACCAAACGTTATTTATTAAGGGTTTTAAGTCCTATTTTTATATAGAAAATACAATTTTTCTTAATTTTCATTCTTTAATTCTTCATCTTTTTCTTCGTCCATTGGAATTTCTTCTTCTGCCCCATTTTCATCGGTTTTTAGAGCCTGTTCACGTTTAGCTTTCTCTTCAAACTTGTTAACGTCTGATAAAAAGTTATATAAAATTTAAAATTCTTCTAAACAAATCGTACAAAAGATAATTTTACCATATTTTGACAAATCAGCACCGAGAAGTCGTAACATATGAATTGAATCATTAACATCGATGTAAGCTCTAAATGTTTTGTTTCCTCTCCATCCAACTAAACGGAGTTCTAAATCATCTTCTTTATAATGAATAATGCAACTACCAGATCCTATTTTTTCATGTTGTTTTTGCACACTCTCTGACATTAAATGAACCATTGGTGGTTCAATAGGATTTAGATTATTCAACATTCTAAAAAAAGAAAAGTTAGTACATCAATAACATACATGGAAAGATAATGATCACCTTATGAGATCATCGCGCTCTACGTGAACTCTACGTTCGCTGCCAATAAATTGATCAATATTGTACAGACCTTCGTGAGCAAGACGAAATTGACATTCCATATTTTTGTTGTCACATCTGGAAAATGTTTTTACACCAGAGTTTATAAGTTTCACATTGTCCTCATTTTTGCGAAGAATTTCTCGAATTTCAGGTGAACAGAAATAAATATTTTTCTTTTTCCCAACTAAACAACGTGTTAACAAACAAGTTGGATCAAAATCATCACTCAATTTATAAAAGGTTTTAAATGTTGTATAAAGTTCTTCATCTGGTGTGAAAAATACAAATGGATCTTCTCTAAAACCATAATTAATGAGCTTCTTTTTCTTTTTTGGTGGTGGTTCAATTTGTGATGTTGTTTCACCATTACCATTATTTTCTGCTGCAATTCGAGCTTTACTTTCAATTGCATTTTCATCAACTTTTTTCTCCCATGGCAATTTACTTCTTTTCTCAAGTACCGCTATGAAGAATGCTCCAGTGTTATTTTGATGAGGCAAAACGCGAATGCAATGTTGCAGATTATACTTTTCGATTTCACTTTGTGGTGGTGGAAATATTTCTTTGTGAATTATTGTTTTAAGCTCAGTTGGGACATCATCAAAACTCTTGTAAAATTTAAGATCTTTAGAAGCTGGTTCCCAATATGTCATACCTGGATTATATTTCAATCCTTTTAAAAGAGAGCCAGCTTCAACTACTTCCAAAGAACCTGCAGCTTCACGAATCAAACGACAAATTACTGCCTCATTCTCAATTGGATTTATACTGCATGTACTGTAAACCATTCTACCACCAATTTCAAGCATTTCAGCACCTCGTCTTGCAATTCTATATTAAACAGAAAGAAGATAACAAGTTATAGAGATAATTAGCAGTCTGCATTCTCATAAATTCTTATAAATCTCAAAATGTGTCTCATTCTGAGTGAACATCGAGACATGATTAGTAAAATTTAAACAACTTACCTATATTGAATTCCATGTAAACCTAAACCATTGCCACCCTTCCATTTGAACCAAATATCGGGATTTTTACGCATAGTTCCGTCTCCAGAGCATGGAACGTCTGCGAGAATACGATCAAACTTGATGATTTTATTCTCATTGTTATATAAATTTGGAAAGCGTCCAGCATCAGTATTTGTAATTAAACAACATGGAGAATTCAATCGTTTTGCTTGATGAACTAACATATAACAACGTTTATTGTCAATATCGTTAGCAATCACGTAGCCTTTTGGTATTTTACCAGATGCATCAGAATGTAAAGCTTCAATAATTTGTGAAGTTTTGCTACCTGGACTAGCACATAAATCAATACACTTATGATGACTTTTTACATTCAAAAGAAGCTGCAATTATTATTTTATTAAGTATAAAACAGTAATAATGATTCAAACTTTTTTTAACTTACCGGTGGAATCATCGAAACAACTTCTTGACGACTGATGTTACCAGATTTTGTTTCAGCAATTAGAAAATTATGAAGTTTAAACAACTTTTCTGATCGACGAATGTCTTTTCGTGAAATTTGTAATTCCCAAGCGAGTTCATTTGGATACCATGGAAGATTTTTAGGTTTCATCTCTTCTTCCTTACCTTCATTTAAATCTTTGAGACCACTTAAATAATCAACAAAAAGTTTCTCTTTTACGATTTCTAAAAGCCTTTTAGATTCACCTTTAAAAGCTGTTAATCGGAAAGTAGCCTAAAATTTAAGCAATATATTATTTTGTGCTAAATAAAAAATAATCCATTATTCTAAACTTACAGGCAAATCTGCACGCAATGCTGCAAGAAAATTTTCGTATTCTTCTTCAGGACAAACTTTCTGATGTTTGTAATAAGTTTCAAAGTCTTCATTTTCACGAACAATTTCTTTGTATGGCTCTGCTTTCTTATCATAAGGCTCAAATTTCTAAATGAAATTAACAATAAAAATTAAATTTAATCAATTTTAATATTTAACGATTATTATACTAACTTTATTATCTCTTCTACGTTGTGCAAAATGATTTGAGTTCTTTTTACGATTTCTACCCATTTTAAACTTGATCAAATTGTATTTTTCAATAATTTTTCAGAAAATTCACGTTGTTTTTAATTCCACGTTTTTAGCGCATTTTTTAAAACATCAAAATTATACATTCGCATTGTCATTTTCTCGAAAAGTACAAACCTAGAGAATTAAGATTTTTACATATGATTTATAATACAGAGTTACTCAAGATAAATAGGTTTTGATAGCTCTCATTGAATACAATAATTGGAAAATAAGTTCTAACTATTCAACAAAGATGCGCTCAAGTCTATCTGTATACTATAGACTTTCACTCTTTTTTCTGTAAACAAATGTTCTGTTTATTAAAAGAATGAAATAATTTTTTTACAATACAACTGATTTAAAAGAAAAATGATATCAAATAGAGCTTTATGGAAAACTTCAGTCTATATTGCGATCGGTGGTATGACCAGTGTCATGATTATGAGATCAATTTTAAAAGGTAATTTTATTAAAAATGAAATCATGAGCAAAATGTATTGTGATAAATTTTTAGATAGAGTACGAAAAACAGAATATTATAGAGAAGCATTTAAAAAATTAAGAGCTCATGAAGGTAAGTGCATTTTTACCACAATCATTTATCAAACTTCATTAAAAAATTTTCAGAGTGCAATGTTTAAAATATTATTTAGTGCTGAACACTCAATGCTTCAATGTTTATTATTAGTGTTGAACACTCAATGTTTTAATGTTTATTTAGTGCTGAGCACTCATGGTTTTTAAAAGTAGTATTGTTTCTAATAAAATCATATATTTTTAGGTGCACAATTTCTACTTGGCGAACCGATTAAAGAAGCTGGTAAAAACGTAAATTTTGTTCGAAATTCTGAAATAAAAATAAATAAACATTTTTTTGTATTATTATAGGCTTTGATATAGGAAAACCAAATTATGCTGACGGTAGAATATATTTTTAAATTGTAATATATTAAAATAATATGCATTTTGATTGATTTTGATATTATTTTAGCAAAAGAGGCATACTTTGAAATTGGTGTAAAAGGACCAAAAAATATTGGTAAATTATCTTCATACTTCTCATTGCTACTTAATCTATATTCTTATATTAAATGTATAGGAAAAATGTACTTTTGGGCAGTGTCTGAAAATGAGAAGTGGACTATTGATCGATTGGAGCTAGAGCTTAGAAATGATGATAAACGTTTGGCTATTGTAAAAAAGGCACATGATGCTGAAGTTGTAAAAAATGAATAAATTTTAAAACGGTTTAGTAAAATGTAAATTAATATCTTCAATACAAGTATTGTATGCAAGTAACACTTGCATACAAAGTTTTGTAAAAAAAATTGTTCCGAATCATTTTATTCAACAATTTTACAAAATTCGTGTTTTGCTATAAAATTTCTATAATTTTTTTATGTTATGAAAGTAGTCTTATACAGATGTAGGAAAATTTTAAACTTACGATAAAATTAACGAATTAAACTGCAATAGTCAAGTTTACAAACTAAAATCTTTGTATAAATTTATTTTTAGAAAAAAAGATACAATAAAAGTTAGAAAAAGTTTTTAGTAAATAAAACAAGCTAATATATTAGACAAATAAATGTATATTCTCAAAAGAAGACCTCAAAACCAAAAAATAGTAAAGAAAACTAAAAGTTTTCATGAAAAAACATAAACATGCATAAACCAAATTAACCACACTCATCTCATTCCATTTTATGCATCTATGCATAAAAGTCATAATTTACTTGTTCATGAATAAATGAACTGTAATGATTTTTTGGAAATAATTAGTAAGATATAGGCTCTTTAAAAGTGAAAATTTATAGTGTGAAATGAATAATGTGTTAAATTTATTTCCAGACATTATTTTTAAAAAGCGGTAATGAATTTTATTGCATAATATTTTTTCAAAAACTCAAATTTTATCACTTTTTTAAGTGTGAATTAATAAGTTTTCAAATGACCGCTTACTAAAATTGTATATGTAACAATCATCATTAAAATAATTTTGTTAACATTTTCAGTGCATTTTTTCTTTTTTATTGTAGAATAGAGAAATTGAAAGTAGAAAGAAGAAGAAGAGAATCTGTATTTTGCTTTAATCGAAATTGAAAGTATGCAACAATTTTTCAATATTTTTTTGTAATTGATGTAAAGTTTAAACCGTACATGAAGTACGTAGTCTATCTATATAATTTTAAATATTTATTAATCTTTTTTAAAACTAAAAGTTTTGTAAGTAAATACTAAGTAAATGAGGAAACGTCACTTTTAAAATGCTCATTAATGTATGAAATCAAAGCCTTATAAAAATAATTTTCATGCAATAAAAATTAATATGAATATTAATATATTCAACAACAAGCATTCTCATTACATACAATAATCAAACTTTTACTATTCTCTTTTCTGATTATTATTGTCTCTTAAGAGCTGTTTCCAGTATATCCTGAAATTCAAAACAACAATGGAGCGTTTCTTATGATAATTTTATTGAATATTGAACATTGCCGAAATAATATTCATTAAACTTAATCATATTTGTGTAATATTCATATGAAATAAAATGAATAAAAATAGAATAAGAGCGAAGAGATATAATTTTATCATTGTATGAAAGTTAATGATTCTTTAATTTACTATGTATTTTAATTGATTTAAATTCAATCTGAATAAATTAAAGACATTTTTGTGTAAGTCAACTTGAAATCAACTTGACAAAAAATATGCGCATATCAAGTTAAATATGTATGCAAGTTGACTTAAACAAAATGTCTCTATTTTATTCAAAATTTATTTAATTCGGTTAAAAACTTTGCAAACATAAGAATTATTGGCTTTAATAAAAACTTACAAAGTTTTAATTGAATTTAATAAATTTCAAATAAAATAGAAACATTTTTATGTAAGACAACTTGCATACATATAGTCAAGTCACTATGCGCATACCAGTCAAGTATACATGCAAGTGCCAAATCTTGGATATTTAACTGTTGACATTTAAAAAATTAAATATATAGTGAGAATAAGATATAAATGAAAGCTTTATGACATAAAACAAGGAAACTGAAATAAATTTTTAAAATAGACCTTTTTGTTTACTGATAAACCGTCAAAAAATTCTTTGTTTTCTGCATCATTTCGAATTGACGTAATAAGAAGATCTCAGATGTCTCGCAGAAGTGCAAGATGATAATGTCACCTTTTAAGTTTTTCATATCTACACATATATACTTATGTTTATAAGGAATGCGATAAAGAAAGGAAGTAGTGAAGTCAAAGGAGAAAATAATGTGCTATATGCGAAGTTTGCCTTTTGAATGGCTGCAAGCAAATAGTTTACAAACAGAAAATGAATAAGCAAGTGAGAGAGAAAAATACTTAATGGAACTCGTGTTATTTTTGCAATGCAATTTCCTTAATTCAGTTCGCTTTGGCAAGTGTGCAATTGAAATCTGAGATTCTTTGCTATGTTGTTATACATCATCAACAGCAGCAGCAGTAGCATTCTCTTTATTTCTATGTTTGCTATTTATCTTTTTTTCTTCAGTTTCATATACACAAACTTATGTATATGTATACATATAACACACGATTGTTTATTGTGATTCACATCACTTTGCAATTTCCTTCTCCTCTCTTTTCATTCTACTTCTCTTGTTCATTGTTGATTAAATTTGCGCTGCTTAAATCTTCTGCATGATCAACATTTCGTGATAAAACAAAAATTTCAGTAGAATGAGAAACATTGTGAGAAAATTACTGTTGAAAGCTCACTTTTTCAGTCTTAACATACATACATACCTTTTTGTTCATGAAAACTAAATTTTATTGTTAGAAAATGCGCCACTCTTTATTTCGTTCTTGTTTTTCATTCAATATGCATATTGAATATTGATTGTGATATGTACAAACATACATGTTGCCGTTTTATTATTAAGGAAATTACAAACGAGCATTCTCAAATTTCATTTTAATAGAATTTTCACACTGCTGATGCATGGAGTTAAATTACATTGACATAAATTTATATACATAAATTTTGCAAGGGATGTTGGTGATGCGATGAGATACATTACAAATATAAAAAATGCCTTTGATGTTTCTCTTACATTTTCTCACTCACTTCAATTTAGACACGTAAATTTTGTTATCTGCATAAGGATAAACAAAAAGGAAGGAAAAAAATATAACGAGAAAGAGAGTAAAAATAATGCATGATGATAGCACTTTGACCCCATTTTATATTATTATATGCCATATTGAGTACAAAAAAAAGAGAAGAAAATTAGGAAATAAATTAGGTCTGGAATCTCCATATTTCATTCTTGTGAGGGAGGCTAGTGAAGCAAAGGAGCTTGTTAACAATCACAATAGACACACAACACTACAATATAATAATAAGTAGAATGAGAGTGAATGAAATTCTTCTATCAAATGATGTATCTTTCTTCCAACACACACAAATATCAAGTCAGCGAAAGAATGAATGAAAGACGATGAGTAAAAAAGCAAGAATAAAAAACACATTTTATTATCAACTCTCATTCTTTGTGCAAAAGAAAGAAATGCCATTTCATTTATCACTTTGAGCAGGAGAAACGAAAACAAAAAAGCAGCAATGACATACAAGCAGAGGCAATAAAGAAATCACAAAAAGAAGATTGAAATGAGATGAAAAGACAACTGAAGAAGATGGAATAGTTTTAAATCGCACCTTAATGCCTTCTCGTATTTTATTCAGATTTTTGTTTTACAATTTTCACCTTTTTTTGTGAGATGCTGCCTCGTTGACAATTCAATTTTTCATTTCATAATGTGTTTAGATTTGGGTGAGTATCTTTCTTACTTTAAATAGAGTAAAAAAGAAAAGAAACAGAAGGAGCTTGATAGAAAACTGTTGCCAAAAAGCATTTTCGGTAAAACTGATAAGAACGGATGAAAAATGGTTGTTTTGAGGAATTGTCATTAATTTGATTCTAGCACGATATCAACAACAACAATATGTATTAAGACGAAACCGTCAGGTTGACAGAATGCTTAAAAATCTATGTCAAATTGCTGGCAACAACTTTTTTGCTCTTATCTTTTTCGTCTAGTTTTAACCTTTTGCCCGCATTCATTCATTCAAAAGAACGAGCGACATTTCGAATGATAAGAATGAATGAAAAACAATTCAAAAAGTTTCAAATATAGCGAGAGAAAGGAGAAGAGCTATTAAGCTGAACTGAAAGTTTTTAATCAAGAAATGATTCTAAAAGAACGGTAAATGCGACACACATTGAAATTCAGATAAATTTACAGTCATTAAATTTACTGAAATGTGAAATAGCATTAGAATTCATAGCAAATTGAATGAAAAAACTAATTAAATATATTTCATATAATTTAGTAAAGAGTAAGCTATCTATAACAGAGATACACAATGTCGCATAAAAAATCCATTGAATTTCTGCTCTTCCATTCGATTTATTTTCACTTTCCGCCAAATAAGTACAATGTTGTTGTATATATCAATATATATACATTACAAAATATACTTTTTTCTTTCACACGAAACACAAACTCATAGGGTATTAAGTAGCTTAAAATGATACTAATCAGTTTTAAACGTGCTCGTTTGCCGCCAAATTGAATTTTCGCCTCCTCTCTTTTTTTGCATTTCACCTTACTGTTATGTTTTTTTTCGTTACAACGTTCTATGAGATGTGTGAAAGCAGGAAATAAACTTAGTTCATCCAATCTCGTTTGAAATTTACTTAAACTCAACAGCATAAATGTTACTTTTTTTCTGACGCGCGAAAGTGAACAGGATTTAACGAAAGTATTGAAAAAAGGAAAAATGAATAAATATGTATCATTGAAAGCTTGAAAAAACTTGAGCGCATTTTAGATTTTTTATCATGAATGATTTAAGAATAATTTTTTTAGAAAAAATTATGAAAGCTCTATAGCAGAGAGTACTACTGGGTTTCTTCGGATAAAAGAACGGTCCTTATAATCGAATCAAAACACAAAATTTTGAAAAATTTAAAATTTTTAAAACTTTTTTAAAATTTTTAAAACTTTTTTAAAATTTTTTAAAAAGGTCTGGTAAATTTTTAAAATTACAAAGAAATTTATAAATTTTTTAAGTTTTTTCAAAAGTGATCCTTATATTTGAAGAAAATGACAGATTTTCAGAAATTTTATTCAATTTTGGTCAATTCGAATACAAGGACCGGTCCCTATGTTCAAGGAAAGACGGTAGGTAATATAATACATTTTTTCATATGAAAGTTTACGTATATGATTATACTCGAAGTCAAGTATATAATAACACTTTTTTATATAATTTATAATAAAATATTTCCACTTCTATAGAGTCAAGTGAGTAAGTGGATGGATATATGACTAAGGTAAGAGTAGAAAAAGAGTATATGAAGTGGAAAATGTTACATAGAGAATATTAGGTAGAAAGAATTATATGAAAATGTGATTATCGTCTATTACGTAACAGATTCGTACTTTTTTTTTAGAAAAAAGGGAAAGAGGAAAAAATAATGAAATTTCAGATGAGGGAAAGAAGTGAATAGAAGGTAGATTCATGTGTCTCTCATCATTTCAACACTAAATTTCCTCATTTTCGACATACTTCCTTCATCTCTTTTTAAGAAATACACTTAGAGATGATAAAAATGAAAAAGAAGAAGTTAAGAAAGAAAGAGAAAAATTGAAAACACAATCACGTTGCAAGCCGCTCTACTGTACAATGTATGATGGTAAGTAGGTTTTGTTTGCAAACAAATATAAAGCACATGTTCAAAGGAATGGCGAAGAAAGGAAGGAAATTTAATAAAAAGAAGAATGGAATGTGAATAGCTATTCTGGCTCGTCTTTTAAAATTTTTCAAGAGTCATTTTTAAAAATTAAATAAGTAAATTAATGCAATATGCCTGACTAAAATAATGATTGGGTTTGTAAAAAACTAGAAAAATAAGCATTAAACTTTTTGGGTGAGATATTAAAGAAGTTGATTGTCTTATTAAATTATAAAGATGGAAAAATTTCATTAGTTTAGTTTCATTCACCTTAATATGTTATGTATCATAAAAGAGAAAAATGAAAAAAGAACTTAAGAAAAAGAGCAAAAATCCCGTGAGAATAAATTCTCCCTAATACTAATAAATCTTCTTTCAGATTAACTTGTTGCACATCATATTTAGTCTCTCTACTGTGTATTTTTCTCTTTCATCTTCTCTTCATCATTATAATCAACTGCAAAAGATGTCACACATATTCAATAACTGTCTATATACGTGCACATTGCACACTTGCTGTATTTTTCGATTAAAATCTTAATTTCCTCGATCATTACCTGATAACGAGCAAGCGAGAAGACATCACAACCATATGCAGTCAATTATTTTTTCTCTTTTATTAATTTCTTTCTCTATCTTTTTCATTCGCTCACTCGACACTTTTGTCAATATCTCGTGTAGTTCTTTTATGCACTTATTGCAATTTACTTCATTTCCCCACACCAATGTACATATATGAGCAAGAGAATTAGAGTAACTGAGTTTGCTAAGTTTTTTAATCAAAATTAAAATTAAATTACTTTTCTTAGTGTAGTGCAAGTCGATGACATTTTCATTTTTATATGATGTAAATTTTGCGCAATTTAAGTACACTGCGGAGAAAGAAAAAATATCTTTGAGTGGAATGAAAAAGAAAAAGATTGAAATTTGTGAAAATTGCTCAATTTAAATAATTTCTTTAAATGACTTTCAGCAATTTTCTCTGGCATTAAGTGAGGGAGAAAGACATCGTGCACATTTAAATCAAGTTGTTTGCGAAAAAGTTACTTTGTAAAGTCACAATGAAATTGAATTTAAACAAAAAAAAGCTTGAAAATTTAATAAATGCAAAGTAAAACTTTTCTTTTCTCTTTCGTTTTCCGACTCCTTTTTTATGATAGAAGTATAAGTTAGCAAGTAGCAAGGAGACTATTATGATATGAGAGAGAAATAAACTTTTTTTAAAAATGAAAATGAATTTTCATATAAATGCGGTTGTTCGTTTTTTTGGCATACAACAGAGGAAAATAATTTGAATATTCCGTCCTTTATCTTTTAATATCATCTTCAACACCTGCTCTATTAAAGTGACTGAATTTGCAAATTGTATTCCTCATTTTTTCTAGTTTGAGTTATTAAAAAAGTTTCAACCAAAGAGCATTTCAAGCATTCTTTTCAACATTTTTATTTCTTTATTGTTATTATATCTATTTATATGAAAGAAATTCAACCACTGTGAATATTTGTATAAAAATCAAATAAAAAATAGCAAACAGGGAATTCTTGCTTATTTACTTTGAAAAATAAAAGTTGATATTAGTTTTAGACACATGATTGATGTCAATTTTTCTTAAATGACCTAAAATTAATTTTTTTTATAAAAAGTTTTAAGAATTTCATTTTCTTTTTTCAATATTTTTCAAATGCGCATTGATTCAATCAAACCAAAACCTATACATACTTTCATGCTACTTCTTTTTTAATGCTATTTGCTGAATGCTCAAATATAAAAATTTATAATATTAAAAAAGTTTTTCTCATAATCTTCCACCGCTTCTTGTACTTACTTATTTCTTGAAGCTTCTCTTGAAACTCACAAAGTAGAAACCTTCTGCTTTCAATTACTTATTGAGAGAGAGACCGTAAGAGTAGAAAAATAATTTTTATTGATATTGAAGGATCATTGTTAATCTGACGTTCATCTAATTGCACAATTTTTTCCTCTTTATGTTCATAACAAAGTTGAAGGAGTTCATTATAAAAATTACTGCTAGTCATTTTCTATTGAAATCGTATAGTAAAATAGGATGAGGGAATGACTCAAACAGAAATAAGAAAAGTCAATTACATCATTCTCCCTTTCTTCCCATCGAAAAAATAAAAGAGAAAATACATGCACATGTATGAATGATAAGAGTGGAATAGAAGTTAAGCTTTGTTTACGAGTGAAAGCAAATGGAAGCCAAAAACCTCGAGATATCTATTTCGTAAGGATTAATGATTGTTTATGTCTTATTAATGTTTTCAATTCGTACAACAATTCTTCTTTATTCTATCAAATGAGTGAGAAAGAGAAGCCAAAGAAATCCTCATTTAGTGCATGTTTATATATATGTATGTGAGCATTATCTTGACTGCCATGAAGAGGAAAAAGTTGTATCATTAATCTGACGTTATGTAACTAATTCCTATATCTCTTCATTTACAACAGAAATTTTAATGGCATTGAATAAGAAGCAAAAAGAGGAAGAAAGAAAAAGATTGCTGGCGCTCTATGCGTGTTTTGTGTATCAAAATCACAAATAAAAATTTATTTCCGCAATCATTGTGTATGGATGTTATCGCATAAAGAAAGAGAAAGAGAAAGCTCCCCATCTAAAGAAGAGAGTAATCTAGGAAATTAATGAGCATGGCTTTGGTGCTGAAAATCTGGTGCGAGAAAATCCTTGCGTAATTTATACGGAAATTGTCAAGTTTCAATCAAGCTAAATTTCATTTCTACTGCTTAATGCCAATAGATCTCTCTCAAAAGCATAATCTCGACTCATTTGCAATGTCGTTTTGAACTGAAAGCTTTTGAAAAATTTATCTCTTCAATTAAAGTAATGAACTTAAATTTTTGTTGAATTTTATTTTTATTTTACTTTAAAATGGCTCTTAACTCTGAAAGGCGACAAAAAAGAAGACAAGAGAATTTTTATATCCTTTACAGCCTTACCTTCGCTCGTTCGCAATTCTCTATAGAGAAACTAACTGACATTTCAATCATAAATATTTTATTCTATACCGCCCTCGAAACATCATCGTTGAGTATAAACTCTTGAAAGTATAGGGAGTTGGAAAATAAGAGGAATGTAATCGTACTCTCAGCACTCTTTACGCCTCACATGCTTGTTCCCTGTATTAAAGTTTTATCTTATAAAATATTTTATTAAGAATATTTGCTCCACTCTCTCTCTTCTGTTAGGGCATAAACAAGATTCTTCTTCATATCATATGTATGTATGTATGTATATTCAAGTAAAAGAAAGAAGGGGATCATCAAAATCTCATTAAAGAAATGTGAGTGCGTGCGTGTGTATGTGTATACTTCACTCATGAGTCAAGGATGTTCTTGCCTCATTCTTTTTTCCAATTTTCTTTTTCTTATTATAAATTCCATCATATTGGAAACTTGTTCAAATATTTATGGATCCCAAGACATATATATTTGTTTACGAAGAAGAATATCGATTCCTTTTGTCTTTTTCTTCTTATTCTGCTTGCACTAGAAAAAAAGGCTTTAAAGGAATGTTCTAAAATCAAAATTTACTATAGAGGCTTCATGCAAAAAAGTAAACTTTTCGGGTTTATGTTACATTATCGAATATAAAAAATATACAGAGTGAGGATTATGGGTTTGAATAAACAGATCATAAATGGAAAATACTGCAGTGTGAAGACTTTTTTGATAGGATAGTTTCTAGACTACAAATATAAATTCCAAATAGAATTTTTTAAAAGCTCTTAAACATAATTTCATTTTTTTCCCAAAATATTATTTACAATAACCATAAAAAATTCTTATCATACTCTTTAAGCCATTAAACTTTAAATATTGATCAAAGAAAGTAGACAAAACATGGATAAAAATTTTCTACTGTATGCATAAAAAGTTGCTTAATAGCAAAAATTCTCCTCTTATTTATAATATCACAAAGACGTAGACCAATAAGCGATAAAGGGAAAATTTTCTTCATCTCTCGACATTGGCAAGAAAGAAGAAAGTTGAGCAAATAGCATGCTTAAAAACAGGATGCATATTCATATCATATCAATTTTAATATGGAAATTTCTTCTTTTGCTATCACTTATATGTATATGTCTCTCTATAATGGGGTAGTAATATCAGCAAAAAGAGGGAGCTAAAAATAAATAGCTAAATATGCTTTCTATATTATTCGAAATATTTCTTTTTCGTCTTCCTTTTTATTTCCTATGTGTTTAATATAAAAAATGGTTATTGAACTCTGTAGAAGAAAATAAAAAAAGGAAAATGAGGAGATAAAAATCGGAGACTTGATAAGAAAAGAATAATGCGGCATTATATAGCTTGACATCGATTGACAGCATCAAAATACTTTTGAATAAGGGGAGAAAGCTGATTTCTTTCGTCACAAAATCTTGAAAATTCTTCATCAAATTTGTGCAATTTTTCATCACCCTTTTTCACATAGAAATTTAATATTTTATACAAGCTACATGTTTATCGTATTTTGTACAATTTTATTGCATTTTCATGTGTATGTATTTGAGGTGCAGAATAATTGATGACATCTACACATTTGTAAATTTATGTACATTTATTTCAGTATCATGTTTGGGCGGCATTGAAGGCGGCATTTCTTACAAACGACTTATCATCCACTCTTTTGCCTTTTTACAAAAAAATGTGGGCGACGAGTCACAAGATAAAATAAGTCAGAAAAAGAAAATTTCTCAAAGAAGGCAGATTTTACAAACATTTTTCCACATTCTTAATTAATTCTCTTTAAAATCCTTTTATCTGTTTATAAACAAGCACACATAAAAAGTCTTTTCATTTAAAAAGTATTTGTTTATTTACTCTTTTGCTTTTGAATTTTGAGCTTCCTTTAGATTGCTTTTCTTTTTTTAAACTTTTCATCAATTCAAAAGACTTTGCATTTGATAACAAATGTTAATACTCATCTTTAGGAATTTTGTATTTAATTTCAAAAGAGAATTTTGAATTTCTTCATTTTCACTTTATGAAATTCCCAAAGATTATTTATTTTTCCATGAGAATATTTGCTCATAAACAAGAATGGGCAAGATTGACAGAATGAGAGATAGATGAAAAACACAATGCAATATTTTTCACTCATTTTTCAAATGCCTGATTATAGATTGATGAAATTTTTCTCTTTTTCTATCTTTTTTGAATTCATCTTTCATTCTCGCTTATGCTCCCTTTTTCGCTCGTTCAGCATCAGAGTAAATTTTTTTGCTGTTCATATATATATATGAATTCTGCTGTAATGTGTGTGTATATAAGAAAAGCAAGTTTCTGGTCTGCAATAACATATGTTTCAAAATAATGTGACTCATTTGTAAATGTCTAGTTGAGTTATTTAAAAATAAAATATCTTTTTTGCCTTCCGATTTCGAAGCGGTCGATATTTCATCTTTTTTTCCCTTTTCCGCAATACTCTAGAATGTGAATGAATTGCGGGTGATGGCGAAAGCAAAATCCATTTCGTGATGAGAAATTCTTTTCTTTAGATTCAGAAAAATATTTATTTCATGAGCAACGAAATTCCTTCATTTTGCAGATGATTGAAAAATTTCAATTCCACACTTCTGTTCAAAGAAATTGTAATTGTCGGAAAAAGACCAGAACACACGCTTATCGATAATCAGATTTTCATTTTTCTTTCTCTTACAAAAATTCCAATAGTGGTCGTAGAAGTATAAATAAATTACATTTTCTTTCGTTCAATTTCTTTTTCGGGGCGAGTTTTTTGCAGATGTTCACTAACGAAATTTTTGTCTGATGCCAATGCTTCATCTATCTATCCTTAGGCTCTTACTTACTCCTCATATTGACTCAAGAACTGAAAATAGCGTAAGCTTTTTATAGAAAAGCACTGAGAGCTCTTCTCTTTGATTAAATTTCAACGAAAATTCCTTCTTTTCTCCACATTCTTAATACAATTTTTGATCCTTTTTGCTTTCTTTCTGTATTTCTTTCATCCTTCTTGAGAAGCAAGTAGATAAAGGGAATGAAATAAAGAGTGGTAGTGATGGAGAAAAATAGCAGATAGACATGAAATGAATTTCTGTTTCTTTGGACAAGAGAAATTTCTTCATTTTCCTTTTCTAGAATTTATGTAATTGAATGTTCATCAGAATGAATGAAACAACTGCAGAATGTGAAGCCGAAAGGGAAAATTTCTTTTTATATAAATTGGATAAGTTTGGAATTTTCCTTTCATTCTTCATATTAACCATCCATATGTGCCTAAATATCTTTTTTGGTTAAATACAAAAAAAGAAAGCTGTTGATTGAATTTTTCTTAGGTTTGACCCATATTTATTTAAATCCTTTTAAAATTACACCATTTTTGTATATTTAACAACTAATTCTTATTGTAATTACATAAAAAAATATTTGATATTCTCAACAGTAAATCCCATTTCTAAACTTTAACTTCAAAGAGCAAAAAATATTAACTTTCAATGAGAAGCGCTTTCACATACGATAAACTAACATGGTTGATCCCCTTAAAATACACACACTGTAACATATGAGCAAGTTCACAAAATGTGGATGGAGAAGCTAAACTTTTATATTTCATGTGTGTAACATCGTGTATAATTACTCCCTTTGATTTTAATCTTATCATATGAGAAACCGAAGTAGTGTGGAGATAAAACGACATAGAAATTATATTTTATGGCACCATAGCAGCGTAGAAACTCATTCTGTTGCTAACAAATTTGCAAGATCCTTAATAAATCAACGTAGCTTTTATATGAGTAAAAGTAAAGTTCCTTTTAGTACTTTGAAATATTTTACGGTCTCATGACTATATTCAATTGTGCAAAGCAAACCTCCTTCATAAACAATTTTCAACTATGTATACTTACATATATTAGAGCAACAAACACTACATAGGTAGATAGAAGGAGGAGAAAAACTTTTTAACTTTTAATGTAATATTTTGTGTGTATGTTTGTGTACAACACTACTTACTACCTTTAAGTCTTTTTCTACTAACAACGCTTATATGATTCAATAACGAAATTTTCTCTCTCTTTTTCATGAATACTTGAAATAAAGCAGTAAAGTAAGCAGTTTAAGGCGCAAGAAGTAAAGTTTTTTAAGGGAGTGAAAAACAAATATTTTGCATGCAAATTTGTTTGTTCGATAATTTATAGTAAAGAATATCATCATTTTAAAAAGCCATTGTGCCGTTCAACAAACAAACAAACTGAACAACTCGTCTTACTTTGCTTGAAAAGTTATCAAGAGAAAGAAGAAATGCTTTATAATTTTTTGTTTGCTTTTATTCAAAATTTCCCTTCCTACCTTTTAAATTTATTTATATTTTCAACTATCAAAGTTAAATATGCGGTAAATTAAAATTAATTGTCAAATCGTGCTCAAGAAAGCTCATTCGCTTGAATAATTATCATGAGAATTTAAGTTCTTATTTGATAAGCAAATGAAGAAGCGACAAAAAATTTCAGCTTTGCTCCGCTCTTGACTACAATAATTAATGAATTGATTATCGATTTTGTATTGAACTTTGTATATGAATATGTGCTTGAGATTGAGAAAATTTCGATGTCGATGAAGAGGCTTTTTGGTATTTTCTCTGTTAATCTCAAGATAAATATTGTTTATGAAGTTGAATAAGAAAACAGTTTAGATGAAGATTATGAAAATTATGCAAATATTTACACGATTATTTGCTGTAAATTGATTTTATTCTTGAAATAAATATGTAGTCAAAAAAGGATTTGTTGATCGATAAATTAAAGTCAAATTAAAATGTTGTTTATTTTATGCTCATTAAAAATTATGGAATAACAATCTTGGCACAAAAACTAAGAAATAAATATCATTTCATATAAATGTCAACATCAAACTATATTCAAAATTGATAATTAATGCGAAAAGTTTCTACAATATACGACTGAGAAAGAGAAAATTATAAGCAACACAATTTACACAAAACTAAAATCTATGACTAATAAAACAAAAGCACAATATTAAAATTCATTTCATGTCGTTTGCTTGCTTTGCCAGAAAACTTTTTCTATCCCTTCTTCCTTGCTGCTGTTGCTGCTATACAAAATATATATCTCATGACTCAGTGTCACTTTCTGAATATGGAATAAAGTTGGTTGCTGCTTGTTAGGTAAATATTCGCACATACCATGAAATATATAGGGGAGAAAAAGAATTTACAGGTTGAATAGAGAATGCAGAAAACATGCTTCAAATTAATATTGGATTAATAGTAGGAAATATATTTCATGCTTGTTATACCAAAATGAGAGAAAAGTTTTTTGAATGAATAAAGTTAATTAACTTCCTTCAATTTCACACAATGCGGACAAGTTAGCAGCAACAGCAGCAGGAGCAATAGAGAATAGGAAAAAGAAAAGAAAAAAAGGAAGAAGGAAATGGAAGAAGAACGAACGAAAAGTCATAAATTTTATCTCATGACAAAGTGTAGTGTATGTATGTATGAGAGTATGTACGGGTGACCTCACTCTCAAGTGAAAATCCTCGTCTTGCTCATGCTTTCGAAAACAGTAAAGTGCGCAACAAAAGAATGAAGAGAAAGAGAGAGTAAATGAATCTACTTACAAATTCAGGTCACAAATGGCATACAACAAGTTAATAATGATTTTAGCAAATGCTCCCTCTTCTATTGCCTTTATTTGGACAAAAAATCATCAGAAAATAATTATAGAGAAGAGTATTGTATTAAAGACACATCTCAATGAGCTTTAATGAGTAATAACATGCACAACAAAAGAAAGAAATCGATAGTGATCATAAAGTTGATGAAAGAATCACAGCATTACATTATCAAATTGAAATAACCATAAATTTTCATTTAATATAATATTTTTTATGAAAAAATCTCTCTTTTCTTTCGATGCCCTTTTTATAATGGTTATTGAAGGGAAATATTTCCTTTTTTCTTTCTTTCGCAAGATTCTTTATACAGTATGGGGTAAAATCAAATGAATGTGCAGATACAAATAAAGTAATCAATCGGAAATTCCCTTAGTTCGGCTTTCATTAGATGATGCCGCTTCTCACACTAATTTCACATTTACCAAAGAAAATAAATAACTTTCACTTGATTTATAGCGCATTTTCCTTCTTGCGGTTTCTTTTGCAATCCTTTTTTCAATTTCATTTGGCCTTCCTTACATACACTCTTTTCCTCGCACGAATGTGCTCTGACTTGAGAAATTTTTATATAAATTTTTGATATCAGGTATAAGTCCCTCATCGGGGGTAAAAGTCAAGAAAGAAAAAAAGGGAAACGAAAGCAAAAATTATAATTTATTGGATGGAATGTTGTGAATCCTTTTATTTCGAATTTTGCTGAGGAAACTGTGTTAAAGGCAGTCAGTAAGAAATATTTTCGATGCCAAATGAAGCGAAAATTCTTTTTCTTTGTTGCTATTGTTTGGGAAACAAATCCATGCAACATTGTACACATTAATATTTTGCTACGTAAAGAAAATAAATCAACGCACTATGCCAGCACGCTCAGAAATTTCATTTCTTTAAAAATATAAAAATTCTCTTTTTTCTCGAGAAAAGAAGAAAAATTTAGAAGTAAATAAATAGAGCGTAAAGAAAGTCTATGTGCGTTTAATTAAAAAATACACGGGTTCAGTTCGATATGGCTGAAAATGATTTAGGGCAAGCATGATGATGAAGAAGAAAAAGAAGAATTTTTCGTTATGAAATCTGGAACTAATTTTGCCTTTTTCTTCTTTTTTTTGCTTCTGCTGTTGTGATGTAAAAAATAAATAGAGGGAGTGAGTCACTCAGTCTTTTATGCCATAATTCATCATTATTATTGTCTTCGTTGAAGAGGAGCTAAATTTATATTCTTCATAATTAGTTAGTTTGTATTTCCATCCTCTTTTCATTTCATTCTTGTAAATTCACTTTAATAATGCTCAGACATAGCGCCTCCACTTTGCGCGCTTCTAAAAAAAGTATTTATTAATATTCATTTTTTTCTTTTTCATTCTTTGTGTTGTTTAGGGAGGAAATTTTTTACTTGCGTATGATTTATAACAAAAAGTAGCGAAAGAGAGGAAAAAATTCTTAAATTAACTTGTCATCATGTTTTTCATTATCATGAATTTGCTACACTTAGTTTGTTTATAAATAAAAAGTACTAAAATTTTTTATATTGTCTCAGTAGAGTACTTATAACATGAAAACTGAATTAAGCATCAATTTATCATTTTTCATTTTTAAATGAATGTATTTTTTGTTATGACATTAAAGTGAGAATTTTGTGGACAAAAGAATGACTTTTAAAAATTTCCCATACATTATGATGGTATATAATTTAATTTTATCAATAAATCCTATCATTTGCTTGATAGCAATCACATTTGGTCAATAAAATTCTGATAAAATTGATAAAATGATTAAAAATTTGTAAAGTAGCACGTCATAAAATTTAATTCTCTACATTTTTGTGATTACGAGCCCCTATAAAAGGCGATTTGTACTACTGGCTTGTTCTCAGTTTAATTGAAAATGTTGAGGTGGTTTTTACTAATTGGATTCGCTGTGGCATTTGCAGTTGGACAAGTGAGGAATATTGTGGAATTTAATCATTTGAAATGAAAGAGATTTATCATATTTTATTTTGGAAAAATAGTGAATATTTTTGATTTGATAAATCTATAGGAATTTTAAGCTTTAGTGATAAAAAATGGACATATATAGTGTTGCAATTTCGAATTGAACTTTGTATATAATTGATAAAAAAATATTTTAGGATCGTCCAATTGTAACAATTCCATCACAAGGTCAAATTCAAGGCATAAGGACTTCATCGGGTATTACACAAGAACCATACTTTGCTTTTAAAGGAATTCCTTATGCAGGTTTGTTTGAAAATTTCTTAATTTAACAAAGACAAAGTAAATATTTTTTTAGAACCACCGGTTGGACCTTTGAGATTTAGAAATCCAGTACCGCATCGTGGCTGGACAGGAGTAAGAGATGGTTCTAATCATGGTAATACTTGTCCGAGTGCTGGTTGGTTCGGACTAGAAGCTGGTGGTGCAGAAGATTGTCTATTTTTAAATGTTTATACAAGAGCATTGACAGGCAATCGACCAGTAATGGGTAAATAATTTTTCTTCTTTATTTTATTTTTTTATAACAAAAAAATAATTGAATCTAGTTTGGATTCATGGTGGCTCTTTTACGGGAGGAAGCGGTGACAGTTTCATTTATGGACCAGATTTCTTTATCAACGACGGAAACGTTGTTGTTGTGACAATCAACTACCGTCTCGGCGCTTTAGGTTTCTTATCAACTAATGACCCTGCAGCTCAAGGAAATTGGGGCGTAAAGGATATGATTGAAGCTATGCGATGTAAAAATTTATATTTTTATGCCTCTTAATGTATTTATTTGAATGAATTTTTTTTCCGTTTTATTCATGAAGGGGTACGAACAAATATCGTTCATTTTGGCGGAAATCCAAACCAAATAACAGTTTTTGGCGAAAGTGCTGGAAGTGTTGCTGTATGTAACTTTTTTATATCATTAAATACGTAAACATGATAAGAGTTGTTAATTATTTTTAGGTTCATTATCTTTTATTAACTCGTATGGGTGAGGGGGTAAATATTCTCAAATTTTTTATCACGTTTTTATATCTAATCAACAAAAAACATTGATTTTTTAAGCTCTTTAATCGTGCGATAATGCAATCAGGAACATCACTCTCACCTTGGGCTTTCCAACCAGACCCCATGAATGAAGCAAGAAAATTTGCACAAAGAATTGGAATTGTTTTCTCATCAACAACTGACCTTGTGAATCAACTTAGAAATCTTCCATTCCAAACACTCGTTGATAATCAAGGCGGTTGGTTAGATCTTGATGTACCTCGTGGTTATCAATCATTTGAATTTGTTCCAAATGTAGAACCAGTTAATTCACCTGAAACTCGGTTCCTTACTGCCCATCCAGTAACTTTAATGAATACTGGAAATGTTTTATCAATGCCTATGATTATAGGTTACACAAGTGTTGAAAGTCTTTTCATGGTTCGCGAACAACTTATTGATAGCAGCGTACCAGCTCAATTTGCTGCCAATCCACACTTTTATGCTCATCCATCATTTAATTTGAATCCAGCAACACAACAAGCTCAAGTCAATGAAGTTGCAACATCAATGCGCAACATTTATTTCAGAGGAGGTCATCCAACACATGAAGAAAGATTCAATTACACACAATTCATGAGCGATCATCATTTTGCTTATGGTGCTGATCGAACAATTAGATATCACACTAGACGTCAGACACAGCCAATTTATTATTATAAATTTGACTTTGATGGTTCATTGAATATGATTAAGAGACTGCTGTTATTGACTGTGAGTGTTTTATTGATTTTTTTGAAAATGTTCCTAGAAATTTATTGTACAATACTTTAAAATGTTATTTAAATGATAAATGTATTTTTTAGGCATATCCTGGAGCAGTACATGCTGATGACATTTTCTACATGTTCGATGTCACTCGCTTCCCTCTACCAATGCTTCCCACAAATGCAGCTGCTCTTACACGTCGTAGAATGGTTCGCATGTGGACTAATTTTGCAGTATTTGGGTAAATTTTATAATGACTATTTGTAAAACATTAATTTATATGAATTTTTTTTTACAGTGATCCAACACCAGTTACTGACTCATTAATTCCTTCAAGATGGTCAAGATATACAATTGCTGGTGAAGAATATCTTGATATTACTGAAGATTTGACTGTTAAAAGTGCTCCTTATGATGGAAGACTTCAACCATGGCATGCATTCCAATCACGCTTCAATCCATCATATCCTGGTTAATATAATTTTTGATATTTATGTAAATTTTATAAATTTTTCATCATCATAAAATAACAAATTATTTTTATTCACTTCTATGCAAATATTTAAAAGAACCCTTTCTAAAATTCAAAGGAAACCATCAAAAAAGGTTTTTAAATAAACCAATTTTTAAAACTAAACATTTACAGCATGCCCCAAAAAATCTAATCTCAAAATCTTACTCAAAGCTATTGAAAGAATTATCATAAAATAAAACAGATTTTGCAGCACTTTTACTAGAGCAATCACTCTTGTTTACACAATAAAAGTAAATTACCGCATAAAATCTTCATTTCATTTCTTGTTTCTGCTATTTTTAGTATTCATCCATTAAATTACGTTCTTATCTTTAGCTCCGATATAAGATAACCAAACGTCCATTCCACCCACTCAATATATTTTCTAACTTTATTATTATTATTTCTTTTCTATCCTTTTGCTATGTAATTCAAAGAAAAAGAAATGAAAATGAAGTCAATTAATTTTCACGTCAAACAGAGCAAAACTTTGTAATCATTAATGAGATTTATCCGCGCCGTTTCTCAATTGCCAATTTGTTTTTCTACAAATCCTTTCCTTCTTTATTCTTTTGATTCAATTCTTTCTTTTGAAATAACAGAGCAAAGGATAAGAAGACCATTAATTAAAATTGTACACCCAGGAAAAGTAAAGTGATGAAGAAAAAAAAGTTTTTTTAATCGCAATTTTTCTTTGCCCTTGCAATTGTGACTTTAATGACAAAAATAAGGCGAAAGAGTGTTCAGAAATCAATTAATCACAGTCCGGGGACAGAGTGAGCGCAGCAAAAAAATGTACAGCATGTTTTACATAATATAAACATTACGTGCCGATAGAAGCAACGTGATGCCAAAAAAAAATATTTACAAAACAGTTGCTGTGCACTTCTTTTGATACGAGCAAGTATTTATAAAGAGAAATGAAAGAAGGGAAGGAATGTCTCTTTAAGATGACAGCATCTATGGTTGAAAATGTGTATTTGAAAGAAAACGAGGGCACAAGTGGAAAATCATTTTTCAAAATGGATCTCTCACGAACATATTACAACCTCTTGAGACTGACATATGAAAAAGAAAAGTCAATCGTTTGAAGTTATTTTGAGTTTTGCAGCTTGAATGATTAAATATATAAAAATGTTCACTTAAACTGTCTCATTTTATGCGAAATAATTTTATTCGCTGTCGTTTATTTTATTTTTTATTATTCACTCAAAGTGACGAAGATTTATTTTGGAAAACATCGACCATTAACTTTAACATCCTTAATCTTTGTTTAGGTTTTGCAAAAAGGAGAAAACTTAAGCTTTTCATACACACATATATATTCACATACAAACAATAACCTTAATATGTTGTTGTCTTCTCCAAATGTTCATTCATTGTTTGACGAAGAAAAAATGAAATTTTTGGGTCGACTTGTCACGTCTTACGTGCTCAATGGGGTTTGTTTAGTCGTCATGTTTTAAATTTTTCTCTCTTTTGTTGTTTGAAAAAAATAGGGAATTTATTCATGGTGATGTTGCCAATTTTAAGGAGCTGGATTAGATAACACTTGTCAGGGTAATTTTAAGCAATTACTCAACATTTTGACATGGGAAAGATCCAATAAATATTGTAAAAGTTGATTTCATTGTCATTATCATAAAATACATTTTCAGTGGTTTTTGCACTAAAAAATTACTCTTGTGAATGGTAAAATTATATCTAATGAAAATTCATTAATTGTAATTATACAACATAAATTTGTAATGGTTTAATGATTTTATATGACTATCGTTTCTCTCATTTATGGTTATTCTGCAATGTGAATAAATTTGTTGGTTGGTTTTTTGCAAACACACGCACAATGTATAAACTACAATTTTCAATTTAACGCTTCAGTTATCATTTTCATGTGTAGTAAGTGACATACACACATATAGAGATTTATTTGAATTCCCAGTTGGGAAATGGTTTGATAAAAAAAGAGAAAATATTTCGGCCTTTATCCTTCTCTTCAATATTTATTTATTCACCAGCAACTTCAAGTGTATTAAATGCAATATTTTTCTTCTTTTTTCATTGAGTGAGTTGATAAGTAATAGAAATTCTACAATTCATTTTTCATCTCACTCTTTCTACCTGGTAAAAAAGAAAAACCACATGAAAATGAAATAGAAAAATGCTTTCTATCTGTCTCTATGTCGTAAATCACACTTGTGATTTTTATTAAATTCTGCCGTTAGTAACATTATAGTCTACATTTTCAACCTTGCAGCATACATATTTTGATCATCTGTCACATTAATGTTCTAATGCATCAAAAAAAAAGCAGTAGCTATCAAGAGTCCCATGAGATAATGCTTGTTTTATTTTGTTTCTCTGTTTTAGTCTCTCAACAAGGGAAGAGAATAATTCAATTCGACAGCAATCGCCCCTATCCTTTTTTATCTTTCTCTCTCTTTCTATTTTAGAGGTAAATTTTTTTCAAATGTATTTCTGTGGTTTTTATTCCATCATGTGACATCGAAAAGTCCATTGGGAAATCTCGATAGCTTGACATTCACGAAACATGATGAATTGTAAATAATGCACTTATTTTGTACTGTTTTAGAGAGAAATTTCTTTTTATCATAAAATATAGAGCTAGTTTTAATTTAATTTTTTTAAGCCTGATGTTGCTTACATAAAAAAGAAGAAAACCACACCAGCAAGTGAAAATGATGAAGAAGAAAAATGATTTATCGTCTCATAATTATCTTGCGTTACAGTGTGTCGAATATTGTTGTGTTATAAAGTTCATGCCTACAATGAAATTCCTTCCTGCTTGCCTTTTGCCTCTATTTTAATTTATTCCATAACATCGTTTGTAAATGTGTATTCAATTCTCTCTCTCACACTCACTTTATGGCATATCAGAAAAGGAAAGAAGAATAAGAAGCAGGAAAAGATTTACGGTATAATCTTTGACGTTATCTACACAACAGCATCGGCTTCTATTGTTTTAAATATCACACAGAATGACGCCATAAGATCAGGAGTTTAAACATAATGTGGTGTTAATAAGTTTTCTACAATGATAACACGAAACAGGCAGCAATAACGAGAGGGGTTGCTAAATAAAAATATATAAAAATGCTGTATATGTTGTCTTTATAATAAATTATCAATTTTATCTTAACCGTCACATCGGCATTAATTAAGGATTCATGTTTCCTTTCCATTTCTATGCAATAATGAATGATACAGCACAAAAACAATAAGCGAAAATGGTTAAAAGAAGGCAAAAACCGCAAGATAATGGAAAAATTTCTCATTTAACCCCAAGTTTTGTATAATAAACTGATAAAAGAAAAGTTATGGGAGTAAAAAAAAAGAGATTTTTCACTATTTTTGTTTTTGCTATTGCTGCTGTTGCTTTAGAGATAGAAATGAAACTTTCTTTCTCTCGTACTTGAAATAATTAATCAATTGGGTTTGTGGTGAAGAGAGAAGAGAAAACTCTTACTATTCCTATAGTAACATCTTACCATAAGTAATAAGAATGAACCACATTATATAGAGATATCATCATCATAGTTAGTTGCCATAGGTGCCAAACAACCAACCAACAATAATATACATTGTGACACAATATGATGCTGTTTATTTATGCATCATTACGTTTTAGCTTCTCTATATCAAGAGGTAACCACGCATAAAAAGTTGACAAGAAATACATTTTTTATGGAAATTTTCCAGCAAATTTGTGTCGCAAACATACAATGATTTATGAAGCAATGGCAAGAAGTTTGAAAGAGGAAAAATTCAATTTCAATTCGGAAAGAAAAGCTCATGGTATGATTTTTGCTTTACCATAATCATGCGAAGTTTCACATATGCTCTCTCTAACACATGAGAGTATTATGATTGATTAAGTTTTTCTTCCATTTTTTTTCTCTCAAGTCATTCAATTTTATGTGTTTTAAATGTGGTTTGAAGGGAGCAAAAAAAAAAGGAATTCAATAAGCAATCATTCGGAAAATTTTTCTCTTTACAATAGCTAAAAGCTGCCATGTTAGCAAAGTTTATCACGATTCTGTAAAAAGATCCCATAAATCATCCTATTCCATAGTAGCAGCAACAACAACATATAGATGTAAAAAAATTGAAAATAAAACTTTTTTCATGTTGTTGTCGATGACATACACACTTACTCATACCACATTTATGTATGAATTGTTTGCTATCTACTCGCTATTTGAAAAAGAAGAAATGCTGATTTGGGTTTTGGGTGAAAGATATTTGGCATGAAAATTCAATTGATTCCAATGACATGCGTATTTTTTCACCATTCACATCTGTATGTGTGCGTATGTATTTTTAAAAATGAAAAAGACCCCAAAAATATCTTTGTCAGCAAGTGCTGTTGTTGATAAATTTGTTTGACTTTTTTTTCGCCAATGGTTAAATTTCGATGGGATCAATCCAGTGGGAATTCAATTGAAAGTGATTTTATCCTCTTACTATTTTTAAAACATCACACTGGGAAGATAAAAATTGAAAAATAGTTTTCTGACAAGAGCAAAAAAAACCACAACGCACAATTTTCTTGTCACTTTAAGTTTCATTCATTCATAAAAAACCACAAAATGAACAACAATAGCAGAACATTATTCTTTCACTTTATTTATATACTTTTCCCATACAGAAATGCTCTGTGTTTTTGCTAAAAGGGATGGAGAGAGCGTTTATTCCAATTAAATGAGTCAATTGAATCAATGTTGCATATAATTAAAAAGTACACCGTTCTTTTATATTGTCAATGAATGATTGGGGAATAAACGAACGAAAAGAAGAGAAGCAGCAACAAACAAGCAAGTAAACTTTTCCTCCTCTCGTTCACGAGTAAAATATTGTTCTCGATTTAATTGAATCACACTTTTAAGCGAATAAAGTTTTCCAATTAAAATTTTTCTCCTCTCTATCGCATTTCTGCTCATTTCACTAGCTATTATTATGATAATCATGGGATAAAGAGAGCGTGGGAGGTAATATTCTATAGGAGATTTCATTCTTTATTTGTTGCAAATTAAATAATCGAATTTTATGGCAATATAGACCCACATAATGCTCGCATCACAACGCAATTGGCATCGATGCGAAATATATATTATGAGAAAAAGGCAAGCAATCACGATACACATACAAAAAATCATTTAACGGGCGTCATGGGGAGAAAAATTTATTTTTTATCGATGGATGGCAGTATAATATACTTTCGGAGGCAACAGCAGCAACAGCAGGAAAATATCAACCCCGTTTTATCCGCGAGGCATTCAGATAACGAAAAGGCAAACCTACTGTTACTGAAATGAAATAACATTACTCAATATATAATATTAGGAGCACATTGTAACTTTTTAATTTCCCAATGATAAACAGTTGACTCTACTCGTACATACACGAACAACGGCAGCATCAGCAGTCAGAATGAAATGGAAGGAAATGAAAAAGCTGCCGCAAGGCAAATGATATCGGATTTTAATGTGAATATTTGTAAAGATTTTTATTATTATTATTGTATAAAGCAAGCATATCGTTGTTTTTAGCTACTACTTTAAAACTCCATGAGACTGGTTCACATATACGTACATACATGACATGAGATAAATGTTTTTCTCTTCTTCTTATTTTTTTAGGATTTAAGAGAGAAAGACGCTGATAATGGTGTGTAATTTAGAATTTTTTGAAGGATTTTAGAAAGTTTTTTTGGAGCTCATAAATTGTAAGATTTGAGTAAGAAGAATTTTTTTTGCAATTTAAAATTTCATGTTGCTACCGAAAAAGATGCCAATTCATCTTTGCTTAATACCAATAATTATTAAATCACAACATGAAGCAAGAGAAAATTTATTTCTTTATGTTTTAATTGCTTCATTTCTCACATTGATAAAGAAATTGAATGTGTGTGCTTTCTGCGCTGTGTGTGCTAATTTAGCGCTCAACGAATGAACGCGAAATGACAGAGAGAAATGTCTTGAAGCCGACAATAATCTTTGAACAAAAACCATTAAAATGGCAAATGATGATCACTTAATGTACAAAAAAATTCCTTTATTCATTCGCAATGTTTCTTTTTTACTGTTGCTGCTGCTGTTGATATGAAAACTGGTCATTTATCACTATAAAATTATGTCAATCTATAATTGCATGTTTTGCGTCTTTTCTCGCTCCTTTTTAATGACTGTAGGGCAGTAATGGGTTCAATAACATTTAAATTCAAATAGTATGAATGAGCGACTATATCCTGCACTGAAGTTTAGATATAATGGCAATTTATTAATGGTTGGCTAATTTACTCTATTACACTCTGAACTTTTTCTTCATTTTGCAGCATCATAAAGTGTACTTAAATCTTTATATTGAGAATTAAAACGACCATTAGCTTTTTTATACAAATTTTTATATTTAAAATGAGTTGAGAGTGCGAGAAAATTTCTTTTAAGTATGATTTATTCTATACTTTTGTCATTAAAAAATTATTTCTTTTGATTGAAGAAATAATAAATTTTTAGAAAGAATTTTTAATGTTTGATTCAACAACAATATGACATTTTATTTTTGAAAGAACACTGAAAAAATTCAAAATTTTGTAAAATTCATATCTTCAAGGTTCATCAAAGAATTGACTAGCAGACTCAATTTCTTACGCTACAGTGATTTTTATTGCCACATCACTTACATCATCATCGCATCAGTCGCAATCAACACATCATATCAGATGGAATTAAAAGGAAGCAAACGAAAAGAGAGGGAAGAAATGAAAACGTCATACGTCATATCAATATTTTTCCACTGTCATAATTCACCCAATTTCATCAAATTAAATTGACACATTGATTTTTTTCTCGATTTATGATTTCGTTTGGAAGAAGATGAATGCATGATGAATTTATGGTTGTGGCACAATATTCCCTCAATATGCTTCAATGAGCTTTCATATTTGCAGCACTTGGTGACTTTTTATCATCAAATTTATTCTATTTCTACTCCAATGCATCACATTGTTATTAATAAATATGAATTTTTTCCATAATAATGAGATTTCTCTATCTGTTGCATGAATGCATTCGAATTATAATGAGACAATGGAAGGGAATAAGAATGAACTGATTTATTGTCAAGAGAGAGAAAGAAAGAGAGATTTTTTGTTGTAAGATAACGAATATTTAATGAGATTTTCATCTGCTTAGTGATTGAGAAAATTAAAGTCACATGCAGCTATAACGTTATTCACGAAAGGTCGATCGAAAAAAGAACAAGCAAAAACTACAACTAACAAATAACAAACAAACTTTAATCCCAATAGCAGCGAAACCAAAAAACTCGTGTTAATCAAATTAAATCCTCTTAACCATGAAAAATTATCCTTCACTCTGTTAGTAACCATGAGAGAGGCTACGTGAGCATCAGTAGTAAGTAGTAGCGCTGCATAGCGGTAATATATGTGTTTATACAAAAACACAAGCATAATTATTTTTAATTTTTAATGCAATAGCGATGGAAAACTTTTGCTTTGCTCCCTATGCATTTTCCATTTCTCACTTAATGTAGAAAGTTAGTTGCAGTTGGTTTACTGTTTCACTTTTGTTTCGAATGCCGTAAACAAACAATTTTTAATGCATAATAAACAGCTCTAGCCATTATCATGTTAAGATATACGAGACGCGAATTTTTTTTTCGTAAAAAGTTGGAGTTGTTGTTTGTGAAAAATAACAGGCTGACTTCATAAAACTTTTTCTTTATTCTAAAGGAGCGAGAGAATATAAGCAGGTTGGTAGAATGGATAATAATATCATAATAATGTGTGTTTATATGTATGAGGATCTAATGAACTGATACGTAAGCATACAGTCGTGCGTGTTTGCCAAGTGCGAGGGTGGAAAGTAAAAGTAAAACTTTTTTGCTTATAAGCATTTTTTGTCTTATTTTCACATCACAAACTTTTCTTTTTCCCTTCTGAATGTAAAAATTTCAAAAAAGTTGGTCAAAAAATAAATTTCAATATTCTAAACTGATTTTCAAAATTAACTGCACATGGCAGAAAATAAAATTTGAATTTTCAATGCGTCTTCTCATTATGATCATCATTATCCCTTTCACTGACTGAAATACGTCAATCTCAATCATACTCAGATCCATATGTTCATTCATCATCACATCTTATGCATGATTTTCTCTTTTTCTTTGTGTTTATGTTGAAAGAAAAAGAGAAAATTTTAATGTCAGTGGCAATTGAGGAAGAGCAAAGAAAAATTGAAGAAGGAAAACTTTATATTGTTGTTTTTTTGTGTTTGTGCAAATATCATAACCTCCATCATAATCGTCATCATCATCCATTCATTCATTCATTCAGTACATATTGATGCGTAAGAAAAATTAGATACAAAAAAAGATTTTGTGCGCTTTTATAAACAATTGGGGATGAACAATAAAATCAAATATTAATGGATAACAATCTCAGATGTTTGCAGTCAATAATAACTTTGTTTGTTTTTACTAAGATAAATTGGATAGAATGACAATGCCAGTAAGTGAGAAAAATTGCTTGGTAATCTTGTGAATGGAAGTGAAATGTTTTATTTCTACATTATTTGCACTTTCATCATATCAAAAACTGCACAAAAGGGTATCGTTGAAGCATATATATAAATACCATTATCCGGTCCTAATTTGTTGAGTGGTATGAAATAAATTGATCATAAAAAATTCATACTTAAACGCCTTCCGATTTCTATCAATTTTTACGTTTTTCTGTGTAAAGAAATGAAATTCATTGCAAATTTATTCAGGATCGAAAAAAATTATCATAAACATCATTTCTGTGTATTTTTTGATGCTACTCTTTATCCCTCTGGTAGTTTAACACTCCTTGACCTTTTCAGATATAAAATAAGTAAAGTGTAATATTAGAACTGAAATTAAATAGAAAAAGAAAGAAAGATTTCATTTTTTGTCTATACTTTGTATTAAATACTTTTTTTTTTTAAACCGTAAACTCATAAAAGCTTAGCTGATTGATAATTATAATAAACATCATACAGAAATGATTCTTTATAGTATTTTAATTGATGTAAAACTACCGCTTCAAATATGCAAATTCAATATTATATTGTGCTCGAGGACATAAAATGAGATTGATTACAATCCGTAGATTATTGTTATTACCACTTTCTGCCAGCGTGCATTTAATATCAATAAACCGAGTATTTACCATTTACCTCTCCGGCTAGTTTAATACGATTGAATTAAATTCAATATATGCAATGTAACATAATATTTATACTGCCATTTTAAAATGATAGAAGAATTGAGCAGATAGATCGTCTTTGAAGATAGACGAGAGCGAGACTTAATTTGCATGGTCATTTACATTAAATGCCTAGAATGTCGGGACGATAATACAGTATGTGTGAGATGAAAAACAACTGATAGAACGAATGATGATAAAATTGTATTTATAGCATTCATTTATTTTATGAAATAATGAGAGACTCAAGCAATCATCCTCAAATTCCATTTCAAGGCGCATAAAAGTCTCAATTTTTTTATGTAGTCATATTTGTGAAGTTTTGCTATGCACACGAGCATCTGAAGCAAAGAATATGGAGGGCATTAACGTTGACGACATTCGAATTTCGTTACAAAAGTTTGGTTGGCCAGATTATTTAATTTTTCTCTGCATGCTGCTTATTAGTGCTCTAATCGGCGTGTATTTCGGCTTTATTGAGAAAAAATCAAAAGGTGCTGGCGATGACGAGGTAAACTATTTAGTTGGAGGTCGAAAGATGAAAATATTTCCCGTTGCGATGTCTCTGATTGCAAGGTATTAATAACACACGTTGGTCTCTCATGAGCCAATAATTAATTCTCCTTAATTTAAATAGCTTTATATCAGGCATTAGCTTACTAGGTACTCCAACTGAGATCTACATTTATGGAATTTCATACTTTTATATAATGGGTGGAATTATTATCACAGCATTTGTAATGATGACTGTGTATCTTCCAGTTTTTCATGATCTTCAATTAACTAGCACATATGAGGTAAAATGATTGTGGTCACTGTTGAAATTAAGAATTATTTATTTTTATTTCTACATTTTGCAGTACCTACAGACACGTTTCGATAGAAAAATGCGCTTATTTGGCTGCATTCTTTTTATATTCTCGCAGGTGAATAACGAAAATATTTTATTATTTATTCTTTCATATGTGCATTATAATTCTCGCTTTATCCAATTAATCGCGTATTGATCAGTCCAAGTCTAAGAAAAAAGAGAGTTATACAAAGGAAGTTCATCATTTTACATTATTCATGAGGCTGTAGAATTGCACATTCTCCCTTTCTCCTTTCATATTGATGTGCAAAAGGCAAAGACACTTTATTTTATTTTTGAAATCTTATGAATTTTGTTTTTAGCAGAACCAGTTTAATTTTTATGAAAGTTTTTATTTTTTTGCTAATTTATATAGATTTGACTTAAAAAAGATGAAATCAATGTTTGAAAATGAACCGATTTAGACAATTTTTAGTGGTTTTTTGTGAAATCGCGTTCGATTCCATGAAATTTTTTATAAATTCAATTTTAGTTTATATTTTTTTTTGTTTATTTACATTATTTTATTGTTATTTAAGTAAATTGCGCATTTTAGAGACAAAAAACAAGTGTTTTAAAAATAAATGAGAGCAAAACAGTTAAAGTTCAAGTCGCTTTATTTTATTGATCAATAAGAAGTTTCTAGAGATAAATTCAAAACTAGAGTGTCTTTGCATTGAATTCAGTGTTGTTATACAGGCCGCCTGTGTTGCCTGTGGTTTGAATTTACGAAAAAATCCGCTATGAAAAATCTAGATGGCGCTTCAAAACGATCTTAGCGCCTCTACAATTTCTATAGCGGATTTTATTGTAAATTCAAACCACAGGCAACACAGGCGGCCTGTATAACAACACTGATTGAATTGCGCAGTCAATCGAGTCACTTACTATATCGTAGATGATAATATGTAATACTATTGTTGCTTAATGTACATTAATATATCATACTTTATTCACAGATTGTGTGGTTGCCCATCGTTATATTTGTTCCTGCATTAGCGCTTAATCATGGTTTGTACAACCTCTCTATATGCAATACGACCGCGAGTCTATTCTTTCTTTCTTTTGCAGTGTCTGGCATTGATGTACATTTGATAACACCATTAACGTGTGTCTGCTGCATTTTCTATACATGTGTTGGTAAAAACAATTTTTTTTTCTTCGCTATTTTGCAAAATTTACCTCTGATCTAAAATTTAAGGTGGAATGAAAGCGGTGATTTACACAGATGTCTTTCAATCGCTAATGATGTTTGGAGCAATGTTGTTAGTCATTATTAAAGGCACTTACGATATAGGCGGATTGGATGTTGTGATTACGCGCAATGTCGCGAGTAAACGTATCGAAGCACCAGAGTCAGTTTAATTGATATTGATTTCATGTCATTTTTAACCACTCGCTTATACTTGTTATTTTTTTCTCTCTCTACTCTTTTTCGTTTCATGTAAATTTTAATACGAACAAACATTTTAGCACATCATTTGACTTAACTGAACGCCATACAATATGGTCGTTGGTACTAAAATATTTGTATACTTTTTATCATTTTTAAATTCTTAATTCTTCTCTTTGAACAGTGCATAGGAGGTTTTGTATATTGGCTTAAAGCGAACGCAATCAGTCAAAATATGATTCAACGTTATTTATCATTGCCAAGTTTAGCGGCAGCCAAAAGGTATGCGTGTATGCAAAAAATAACTTTTTCCGTTGTTGAAGCATTTGACAATAGGAAAGTCAATTAATCAAGTGATTTTTGTCTCTTGCATAATCTATATAACGCTTAGAGCACTATGGATCTTTATCTCTGGCGTTTTTATTTTACTGGCCATTTGCTCCTATTGTGGATTATTGATTTATGCAACCTACTTTGAATGTGACCCGCTTACAACAAAACTAGTCAAAGCAAAAGATCAATTGCTACCGCTGCTTGTTATGGACATTTTGGGTGAATATCCAGGATTAGTTGGCATGTTTGTCGCTGGAGTATTTTCTGCTGCACTCTCGTCACTCTCAACGGGACTTAACAGTATGTCAGCAGTAATTTTAGAAGACTTCTTTAAACCATTCTCGAGAAAGCCACTGACCGATCGTCAGACCAAATACATCATGAGAAGTGTTGTAGTGATTTTTGGTGGCATTTGTGTGGCATTAGTTTATGTAGTTGAACATTTGGGCTCCGTGCTAATGCTCTCAATGTCGCTTGGCAGCATAGCACAAGGTCCACTGCTTGGTGTATTTACATGTGGTGTATTATTTCCATGGGTGACGGGAACTGTAAGTGAGTTAATTGCAGAATGTTGTAAAATATTATGCGGGCATTCTTTTGTAGGGCGCATTGGTGGGCAGTGCAACAGCTCTATCATTTATGACGTGGCTTTGCATCAGTGCTCAACGGGCGATCTCAACAGGCGAATTGAAATTCAGTACTAAGGAAATTTCTACAAGTGGCTGCACTTACCATTTTATTGACGCAGATCCAATGAACATGTTAGCCATCAATACGACGGCAGTATCGATTCCAAACTACACGACATCGGAGCCAACTGGTTTTCAAATTCATCACATTTCCTACATATGGTATACACTCGTTGGCAGCGCAATTTGTATCATTGTTTCGCTAATCACGTCATATTTCACGGGACCTAATAATCCTACCGACTTGAATCCGAATTTACTTGCACCATTTGTGCGAAAATTAATCACAGCAAGAAACACTACGACGACAATAACAGCGGCAGCATCAAAAAAGAAATCCATTTATCGTGGCCGCGATGATGAAAGTCAATTATGATTGCGCGTATAAATGAAAAAGTTTTCGTGGTATTGTGTGGAATTTAGCGAAAAAAAAGAGTGAGAAGAATCAGCCGCAAAAACAATGTGATAATTATGGTGAACTAAGTGAAGCATGCACACTAAAAAATAAAACAAGAACACTAATTAGCACAAAATGCTGTTTCTATACATGAAAATTTTCTTCTTTTGCAAATTTAATTATTTTTTTTTTCATTCATCTGTGTTTTCGCTATATATGAATGTTTGTATCTGCTTGCACAGTATAATAATATGGCGGTGGTTTAGCAACGTTCCTTTTATTCCATCTATTGTGCATATGTTTTCAAATTTCTCTCATTCATTCTCGCACCTTAATTAAATTTTTTTCGGGGGAGAATTGCACAGTTTGCGTTCTTATGCACACATATTTGGGTTAGCAAGAGTGAATTTTGATGGAAACTTGAATAACAGAGTGTGATCATGGTAACATGCTTCTGAATTGAGAAAAGTGTCAAGTGTTCTACTTTTTTAATATTCATACTCAATGAAATTCTTCGTTGACTGCTGTTGCACGGTTGTAAAAATAGAAAATTTTCATTATGTGCGATAGTTTCATAGAGAAATTGAGTCATTTGTTGAAAAGTTAAATTGAATTTTCTGAAATATGTTACTAAACTTTAAGTTATTTTATGAATTTCTTCAATAGCTTCGAAGTCATAAAAGTGAGATAAAATTCAAAATTATTTTCTTTTGTTCTCATTTTTATTTTGTCAATGTCACGAGAAACTCAAATTGTGACACTTAGAAAAATGAAATTGTGACTCATATACTGATGTAAAGAGTTATTTTAATGTACGTCTTTAAACTCAAGAGAGAATTTATTTAAAAACAGCATAAAATAGTCAAGGTAAATATATTTTGATTAATTGAAAATTCTTGGTGTTTTTAATGTCAAATTTCATTTTAAAAAATTAGGGTAAAGGAACCTTGAGTGAACCTATTTTCTGATTTTGGTCATTTCAAACTTCAATAATTTCTTTATTATTCATTGGATTTCACTTCTGACTGAAATAATAAGTCTATTTAAGCTCGAAGTTTCATAATAACATCATTTTGATGTTATATGTTCAGCCATTTAATTGAAATTAACCAAAATATAGTGGAACCTAAAGTGGACCTAAAATTGATTTAATTTTGTATTTATTTCATAAAATAAGATTAACTCACTCTAAATACTTACAAACTTTGATTTGAATTGATGGCAGTAATGTTTATTTAAACTAATATTTACTTTGAAATGATTTAAAAATGCGAGAATAATCCTTTTAAAAATTTGGAAAATTCTCCCGAAAATTTTTGTTTTGATTATTTTGTTTACATTTTTCGAATGAATTTTCGAATCATGATTTCTCACTTTATACCTTTTTAATCCGAGACATATTTGTATCAATAGAAAGCTAATGTAACGTAGAATCTAACTATAATAATCTTTTTATAATTTTCGAGAATTTTTATAAAAATTTGAAAACGATACTAGCGCTACCAAACTAAAAACAAAATAAACTAATAGGTCCACTTTAGGTTCCGCCATATTTCGGCTAATAACTCGCTATACAGGCATTGTAGAGGTAAAATTAAAGTGAATTTACAAACTACGAGCTTTGTTTATTAAAAGTAATCCATTTAAGTGACAGAAAAATGTTAAAAAAAAGTGATCAATTTTGTGAGATAAACAAAAATAATATTTGTATGAAAAAATTTAAATCGACGTGTTTGACAAGAAATCATCATCAAATCGCCAGTATTTGCAGTGGAATACAATTTTATGAACATTATTTATTTGATTACATCAAAGTTTCAACGATATAACATCATTTAAATTGATAATTTGAGTAAAATAAAAATAGGTCCACTCAAGGTTCCTTTACCCTAAAATTAAAACAGGAAATATTATTAAGTTAAGGATTTAGGTTTTAAAACTAAATCAATTAATCATTTATTGTTTCAATTTATATTTATTGTGCATATTAACACCGAAATAAGTAATTACTTGTATTTATTTAAAACCTAATAATTACGTGATTTTCCTAAAATCTTCATTCAATAAATTAAAGTATCTTTCGCTTGCAATCAACTCACTTCTTTCTTCTTCACTTTTGTCATATTTGCAAAAAATTTCAATTTTTCTGCTTCAAATGAAACACAAAAATAAAATAAAAGAACTCACCTCACTCTCTTTTTCCTAATTGTTAATCACTCGCATTTGTCGTATTCAAAGAAGGCAATAGCAAACTACAATGTCGTTGTATGGAATAATGAGGTCTCTCTTTCCACTCTCTCATTCGCTATTGAATTGCAAGAAATACAAAAGCAAAGCACTCTTTCAAGTACGACAATTGTTTAAGGATTTTTTTTCATGAATGGAATTCCTTTGATCTCAAATTTTTCTCTCTTTTTTGTATGTAATAAGTAATTGGGAATTGAAAATGAATAATTCATCACCCTTCGGGATGAAAATTGCGCTATTGAGTGTGTACGAGTGCAGTGCAGATTTTTTAGACACACGACCTTTGCGTGACACTCGTCATGATTAATTTTTAGAGTGTGATTGCCACGGCTTAATAATGAGGATCTTCAAAGCAATTGCCGTTTGAATTTAAAGAATGTCTGAAGCGGAAATTTCTCAGAAAATGACACTATCTTAATGTTCTAACTTGGCTATTGCTTCCCACATTATAAATCAATATCAAATATTCTAATGAGCAAATGGATAAAAAATTATTCAGGGAAAAAAGTCATTTAAAGTAGATGATGGAAGAAGAATGTCCGAAGTGATTCTTAGAAGCAAGTCAAAGACATAAATCTCTCGAGCTTCGATAATATTTTAGTTCTTTTTTTATTGATATTAATTTGTTTTTAATGTGGCGATGCGGCAATACCTTAAATCACTATGGACTTCTCGTTTACTATTTTTTATGACTTTGTTTCATCTTCTTAGAATGGTTTGCTCTTTCTAAAAAAAAATTAATTATTCGCATATAAAAAAATACTCTCCATAACATTCCAAACATGAGTGAGTGAGTGCGTCTTGAATAATTGGTCAACAATAACAGAATGCTCGTATAAAGCCTGTTTGTATTGTGACCAAAATAATAAATCAAAAAAAAAAAGAAAGAAATGTTCAACCGCAGTTAAAGAAAGAGAGTAATATACTTGGCAAATGGAATTGAAAATGAGAAGACGGAGGAAGAAGAAAGAAAGAAATGATTAATTAAACTCGATATATCGATAAATATTTCTTCTCGCTCTGCTCTTCTTCGACTCACTCAACTTACTTGACGAAGACCACCCTATTTTTATTTTCATAACATTTAAATTGTTAAATTTCATTCCATCACATACATTCATATATGTATGAATATAATTCAAAAATGTGTTTTAATAAACAACCAAAAAGTTTCTTCTTACTGTTCTTCTTCGCTCCTCTTTTGAGACATTTGTCTCACGGGTTTTCTTTCTTTTTATAGCACTGAAAGAAAAAAAATTAAATTTATATAATAAATAACTCTTATGACTTTTAAATTTTTTCTTTACGTGTTAAAATGAGAAGCGAGAAAAATAAAATATTTTAATAAAGTGATGCAAATCTTTATTCTGTCTTATTGTGAGGCGGCACCCACTGGATCTTCGATCGTTATTGTTGTGAAATGTGAGAAGAACCAAATGGCAAATGTAAATATATTCCTCTTGCCACCTGATCAGTATCTTTCTTTTGCTCTCACTATATTCACTTTAAGTATTCCATTTGAATTCAATAAACATTCTTAAGACTGGCTTTAAAGAAATTCCAAACTGCCGATAATGTCAGTATGATGCGTGTGTATAATTTTTTTCATACATTATTTTATTTCCATTGTTATCGATTCTGTTATGTGTGGTGTGCGTGTGTGTGGCATTTGCGGTTTTTTTGCTGTAAAAGAAAGAAAAGAATGACTCCTTTGGGATGCAATTAGATGAATTTATTATCTGTTTCTTTTACATTATGTGTGACATGTGTATGATAGAAATAAATTTTGATGTCAATTCTTGCCTGTCTCACTTTATGAAATTTATGTGACAATAATATTTTTCTTCCTTTAACGGGACATAAAGAAACACTTTACAATTTCAAGAAATAATAGAATTTGTTTAACTTTTTTAAAGTTGTTTGCTTTCATTGTAGAATTTAGTTCACATGAGTTTACAATATTTAATGATATTTTTAGATTATTTTGATGCTTTTAAATTTCTAAACATGCTTTAAAAGTAAAGTTTAATACATTCAATTCTATCCAGAGAATTCAATTGACCGTTATTTCCCTAAATTTGAATAGCGCGCGCTTGTCGTTTTCCTTATTTTTCTGTTAAAAAGTTCATTACGAAAATTAAAATTTCTTCTTAAATGACAAATTTCTTTTATATAACTTAATAAATTCAATAACATTCTTTCAACAATGATTAAATATGTTAAAACTATCAAGATTACGCAGTAATAATCGATAAAAAGAATTGAAACAAAATTTTAGCGCATTTTTTTCTAAGAGAATTTTAATTTTTATAGTGAAACGCACTAATGCAAATTCAAATCTGGACAAATTTAACCGTCAACTCTTTGAGTAGAGACCTACTGCAATTTTGTAAAAAGTTCATTGAAGGTTTTTGTTTTATTCTAAAACATTTCCATTATTTCTTGAAAAATTTTTATTATATTTATTAAATCGACGATTTTTCAAGTCGAATTAGTGCAGCAAATATATAAAGCATAAAAATGATTTACGAATTGCATAAATTTGTTCGAAAATTGCCAAAAACGTCTAACATCCATGCTTGTGTGAACATAAAAGAGATCGGGAAAATGCTAAAATTAAATAAATTGGTTATGCAATATAAGGGGTCGACTATTTCGAATAGATATATAGATCAATGTTATTGGCAATACTTGAAAATCCTAACAAATGTTTAAGTATTATTAAGGGCAGATTGAACAGCAACATATATACACACACGCTCTTGAATCTTCCGCAAATCCTATTAATTATGAGTTCAATTCATGAATCAAATTTAATACTTAAATGTTCTTCGTTTCGTTTTCATTTTCGAATGATTACTTAAGCATATCCACTAACCAGTTTTCAGCTCTCGTATTTTCGATTGCCAATAAATATAAATTTCTGTATTTTTCTAAATCTTCAAAAATGGGTTTTTGAGAGAAAAAGAAAGAGAAAAAAACACAAAGACTAACAAAATTAATTCGTTTTTTATGTACGACGGATATTAAAAATCTACTTAAAAGGGATAACTAAGATAACAACAGACCAGGCCACTTCCAATCTTTACCAATCATTCACCTTTTAATCTCCTACTTTAAACACATAAATAAGTGTATTGTGCCGTTCCTTAATGCCTCTCCAATATAATAATTATTGCTGCGAGCAAGAGAGAGCAAGCGACAGAAGGTTCTTGCATGTAATGGGAATGAAGGTTGAATTGGTCACGTCTCTGATGTGCTTATTAAATCGTCAACGAAAAAATGTTAATTACTTATACTTATGACTTTGATTTAGTGCTCAATCTCGCGAGAAAAAGAAAGAGGCTTTTAAGCTGATTTGTGATAATGAAAAAATGCTGATTGAATTATTGGACTTTTTAAGTCTTTTTTGAAATCATCAAATTTGCAAAATCCTATAGCACTAAATTTTTCTTAATGTCACAGAGTAAAAAATTTAATCCTAAAAATTGCAGCAATTCCTGCATTTATACACATTCATATATCATTCAGTCAAGCAAAGAAAAAAACTCGCAAATCCTACTGCATGAACCTGCTGAACTCTGTTGAACATAATTTTTTATTGTCTTCTACATAAAGTCGAGTCGCAATATTTTCTTTTATATGTGTGTATATATGCGTGCCTTTCTTATGGCAATTGCTTAATGTTTCGAAAAATCGACAATAATTTTTGAACTTTGATTCTTTTCGGTTCACTTCGTTAAATTTTGGACAGTACAGTGCAATGAGAGCATTATTAAACTCCCCCAATTGTCGACAAGATGATGGCAGAGGCTATTAACCATATGGCCTCAATGCAACCCCTTTCGCAAGTCTCTTTCATACATTCATTGTGATCTTTCACTTCTAACTGCATGCCAATGAGACATTAACATAATTAAATTCTATTAACATTATGCCGCATTTAATGTATGAACAGCGAACGCACATTACAGCATAGTGCACAATTGAATTAAAACGGTCTCGTAGGAGAAATATTTTTATAGAAATGTCGGTATGTATAGGTATATTGTTGTAACTACAATAAAAAACTTTGGTGGCAAAAGGCAATATAACACTCAGTTCCGTCATTTTGTTGTGAATAGAATTTCCTTTTTGACTCTTTATGATTATCAGGAAAATAAATTAATTAAATATTATTTTATTGAATGTACAATCAAACTTTATGGCATAGTGTTGAAAGAACTATTTTGTAAGATTGTTAATCAGAATAAAGCGAAAACTTCTTAGGCATTTAATATTGAATAAAAAATACATGTAATTTCTTTTAAAAGTAAGTTCTTCCGTCAAATAGAAAGAAAACTCATAATCCTTCTTAAAGGCGCCTCTCTTTCGTTCATTCATTCATCTCAACATTTCTTTTACGAGCATTTATGTTCAAATCATTAAATTTCTTACAAAAATAAAATCCAAAAATGTCTCATCCGAGAGAGAAAAAAGAATTCACTTAAGATAACGCAGTGAATAAAATTTAAAGATTTACGATGATGTGTCCATTTAACCGCCTGCGTCTTATCAGCTTCTACCTTCAACTTATATGTATAAATATGTGTAGTGCATTACACCTGTTTTTTCTTCTTCTCCTTTATATTTTATTTTAAAAACTCAATTTTGTGTGATTTCACATCTTCATTTTCGATTTTATTGCTAGAGAAATAAAAAAGTCGCACATATGAAAGCGAGCAGAGACAAATACAAGAGATGAGAAAGAAAGAAAGAAATTTGAATGAAAAATTAAATTAACATAAACATCTTAATTTGATTTCAACGTGACACTCTCGCGTGGCCCTTTTTTGCATATTTTGTGTCTTCCTATGTATAAAGCTTATTTACTTTCTCTCTATCATCATCAAAAAAACTGAATTTCTTAGTAGTAGCTATTTTATGATACCTGAAGAGATTTCCTTCTTATTAAGCCACACCAATATTGGTCTGGCTATATACTAATTTAATTATAATCCGAGAAATATTTTTATGTTTACCAAATTTGTCTTGCTTCTCTCGCTTGCTTTTAAAGAGTTTAATTTATGGCCTGTTGTTGAGCCAAATCTTGCAGTGACCTGAAATGTATTGTATACAATGTTGTAAAAGCAGCATTCCCTGTGTTTATGTCATAAAGATGCATATCATACACTCATATACATCAATGTATAGCTGGAATAATCATGCAATTCTCGAGGCTTGAATGAATGCGATGTGAAATTGAATGAGCTGCCTCATACGTAATTTTGACGCCTTGTTTTGATGAGTGATTTCGCACTGCTATCAGCTCATCACGTTCATCGTATTCATTTGATTGCCTTGACGATGATGCCAACAGCAACATTTTCATGCGTTTGAAATTCATGCTGCTCTCGAAATTAAAGGTGGTAAATTAATTAAAGATGTATGATATGTTTGCCATTAAATGAATTATTTTAATACATTTGAATGGGGAAGAAGTTTAGGTTTGGCTGTTAGCTGGAGGAATAATTACTTACTCGAGTGGAATTAATTTGTGGTGAAGTGGATTTATGAATAATAAAACAGAATTTATACTGTAGTGAAAAGAAAAGAAAATTACTTTCAGTAATGAATTCCAAGAAGGTGAAACAATGAAAGTGCGGGCTATAAACTTCCAACAATATCAAACTTGGGCTTTTCTCAGAAATTTCTCAAATCATGAATTAAATTTTAAACGCAATATCTTGTCAATAGTCAAATCAAATCCATTTAAAAATAAATAAAAATTCAACTTTTATTTCTTAATTTATTAAACATTTTTTTAAAAGTGAACATTTGGTCATTCATCCCACACCTAATAGTTTTTAATTAATATTCAGTCGATTTTTAAAACGACAAAGAGTAAGAGGAAGAGTTACAAAATCTCTCATCACTAATTTTAATTTTAATTCATCAAGCTATAGACTATATGAGAGTTCGAATAAAATCACCATAAATTTAAAACAAATTAACGCGCTTAACTGAATTAACAGCACACAGCAGTATCTGGTAGCTGCTTCGTTCAATGTCTCCATTTTATAATTGATGATGTTCGAAATGAAATCCACAATGGAATTTTAAAGAGAAATTTATGCAGTTAAAAATAAAGCCATTCTCATAAAGCGAGATAGAAAAATAAAATAAAATCTCATGAATCATAAATTAGGAGATTTAATAAAAAAAAGCTTTTGCAAAAATAAAATAATTTTTTGAATGCAAATTAATACAAATTTTTCGTGTCGATCAACAAATTTGAAAATCGAATGAAATTTCTTGTCAATAAATCAAATTATATGAGACAGACAGAGAAAAAAAGACTTTTGAATTTTAAATCAACTTGAAAACAGGAAATTTTTATCAACAGAATTTTTCGAGAGCACTTCAGTTGAAAAAAATTGAGTTTCACACAGTCGATTGAGCTTGGGATCATGTACCAGGTACTTATAGGAACAGAAAAGGTTTAATTTACCGTTATTTGAGCAACGACAAAAATTAGAAACTCATCTTGAGTGTCATTTAAAAAAATTATAGATAGTTTGTCCCTTCTGGTGATTGGTAATCATTTTAGGCATTTAGAGATAAATATGCCCTTTATATCTTTTGTAATGCACATCTGTGACTAATTCTACAATTTTTATTTCTGCGATAGATGAAAAGATTGCAGTCAGTCTTTTGTTATGAGCGCAGATAAGTATAGTAAATACAAAAATATTGAGGGAAACTATCAAATTCAAATATTTTGATGAAATTGATCCCTCTTACCTAAAGTCTGCCTGCCTTCTTTTTTCTTTTTCTCTCTCTCTAGAGGGTCGTTCCTCATAATAAATTCTATAAATATTTAGGATCTCAGAACTCGAATAATCTGCGGATGAGAATCTCTTAATGCACACACGCAGCACATTTGTTAAAATTCTCTGATCAGAATTTTTGTATTAAATCTCATAACTTTGAGACTTGAATGAAAAATCTTTCCCATAAAATTTTTAAATTTGTGTGCCTATCTAAAAAGGGGTGTATATGAACGCACGCATGGATTGACTGATAGAAACATACAATAAAATTGCAGTAAAGTAAATTAAGTTAAATTAGAATTTTGAGGCGTAGCGAAAAGTTATTTTTTATCGATATTAAAAAAAATATTATTACATACCACCCTCCGACCTACGACAATTTAATTTAATGCGAAAATAACATTTAGCAAACAAATTTTTTCCTCTTTTCATCCCCTAAGTACAACTGTGTGTGCGAAAATAAAAACAGAAAAGCGGAAACTGAAAATTGTCGCAGTTGAATCTAAGAACTACACTATGTATGTACGGTAAAAAACAACAATAGGATGTAGGTAATAAAAATCGTGCGGTTACTAAATTTTTTCCCATTATACAATAAGAGTAAAACAGAATGAGAATGAAAAAGGGGATTGCAATATGTTAATAGCATCTCAGCAGAAATTTTTATTGTTGTAAATTAGGGTGACTTAGTTGAGTATTTTTCAAATGTTGAAAATATTTTTTACACCAGTATTGTTTCATTTTTTTCCATTTAAATCAGAAATGTCACATTAAAGAACTCGCTCATCTATAAAATATTTTTCGCTGAATATTCTGTCTAACTAGTTCTCTAGATTTAACTTTACTCATATATGACTATTGTTGTCGACATATGAAGAGGGGAAGAATAAAATGTGTCTTTAAAAACGGCACTTTTAATAATTTACTGACTGTGGAATATTACCCATTTCATTATTACCTTCTTTCTTTCCAAAAAATAAAAGTTGCTTAGTAATTGATGGAACTGAATTATTTCTTTACCCATGTTTTCGGTTAAATGTCATTTTTATAATTAACTACGCCGTACAGTTTAGATTTAGTTTCCCAATGCATTTATCATAACATTTCTATCTTTATCTGACTGGTGTTATGCTCACCTACCCGTTTCGCTTAATGCTCGACGACATACAGTAATAGTCATTTTTCTGATACCGCTCGCCAGATACTATATTTCATGCTATATGGATCGTAAATATAAAAAGCGAAAGCGAGCTGAAGGGAAAATTTTTCTTGTATTGTTGAAAAATGTCATTCTTATCACTGATCGCAAGTGAACACTTAAAAAATATAAAAATTCATAACTTTTTTTTACAGTGAGACCAAAACCAATTAAAATCATTAATATTTGTGAGTTAAAACAAAAACAAAAAAAAAATTTAAATTTTTGTTATGTGAGCCAGGTGAGGAGCGTTAGATATTTTTTCAGTCAATAAATTTCACATTATCATAATATGTCGTTGTGCGGTTACATCAAATTCTTTGAGAATTTCAATTCTCTCATTCTCTCTATTTAATTAAATGGGCTTCAACAATGCGCAACTAGAAAATAATTTGTTTCTGAATTAAAGACACTACGCATGCTATGCATTTGTTTTTTTACCTTCATCTTATTCAACATTCCTTTTTTTTGTGTGTGAGAATGACTACCATACTGTTAAACGAACCGGAAATCAACGATATAAACATTAAATTGGACTTCTACTCAGTCTAAGACATTTGAAATTGACTGTCAGCGCAACTGAGCCAACGTCAAAACAATATTCTAATGTCGGTTATAAAAATTGATAGGCCAGAAACCTGTTCTTGGTAGCGTTCTCTTGTTCTTCTCTTTCTACAATTGTTCGCCTCTCTTTTGTGCAACTCTACATGACCTAAAATATACGATTCAAGTAGTATTATTATTTTAATGTTTTCGAAATGGAATTTCAAAGATTTATTGTATAACTCAATTGAGATGATGATGATGATTTTGAAGGAATTTTTAGAAAATAAAAATTATTTTTAGAATAAAATTCAATTAAAATTTTATCTGACAAAAAATTAAATTAAGAAAGAAAAAAGTTTCATTTCAATTCTTTTTATCAATTTCAAAAAATCATCATCAAAAAGGAGCGCCATTTAACAGCACGTGATCCAATTTCGTCTTAGTCCAACCTTCAACTAGTAACAGTCATGAAGTAAAAACCAATTAAATTAAAGTTGTGCTCGTTTTATTATAGTCGACACACAATGTTTCTTACAAATATACATTATTTCCTCTATGTATATCCAGTTCTATGTTTCGGGTGATAACAGTTTTATGAAATATTCAGGATGTGCCATAATGTTTATATGAGTGTGAAACCCTTTTTTATAGTTTCTCTGGTTTCCTTTACAAAAAAAGAGAGAAAGTACAAGAATGATTGCCATGAGATCACATGTTCATTGAATGACGCAAGTCTATATAGTTAAAGATAGCAAATCTTAATGCATTTAATTCAAACTTCCCGTTCTGCCTTTTAAAGTAAAGAGTAAAACGAGGTGTTGAATTTATTCCAATCATCATGCAACTGCAGCGGCGTGCTGATCACAAGTCAATATAATGGAACATCATATGGAGAGAGTTGTAGTAGCCCGTTCACATAACACATGACTTCAAAAGTCATTTTCATCATATAGTAGGGGGTCTTTTCTTTTTTCATCTCTCTCTATATGAAGGGTACTATTTTTTATACACATTCAGATCAATATTATATATTGAAATATTATGTGTAATTTTTCGACTCAAACTGTTTGCAATAAAAAAATACAAAAAATATTCCGACTCTCTTTCATTTTTTCTCATTTGATGTAACCGCATGGTATTGAGATAAAGTTTGAATGCATGCATACATAAATTCAGAATAAAAAAAGATCTATGACGATGAGGGAGTTGAAATGAAAAATGTGTTGAATGAAGCTCATCAAATTGAATTTCATAGGGCTAAAATAATGCCAGTGAAAATTAAAAACTTTGTTGAATAATTACTTTTTCCTATCCTGATGTTTGATGAGATGAAAGTTCATTTGTGTGTTTAATTAATTGAATAAAAAGGGTTGAGGCGTTCGGGGTTTGTCTAACTCATCAATTCTGATGAGAAGATTTGTCACAAATGCCTGCAAAAGGTGCTGTTTGTTTAAAACATGTTCTCACAATTACATCATCAATCATTTAAGCTAGATTTGGCATTATTAAAGCTTATATGATGTGTAATATGCAGGCAATCATCCTTTAAATCATCAAGATATCACTCTCATTCTCTCTTGCCTATTCTATCAAAAGGATTAAAATTCATCAGCGCTCACTATTCAGCCTTACTGCTACGTGACAAAATATAAACATTTTAATGAAAATCTAAGAAATAATAGAATATTTCTAGATTGAATTTCATTTTATTTCTATTACATTATTGTATTTATTGATAAATTATAAAATAAAATATTATTAATCACCTAGTAGTCCACAACGAAAAATTATCAGTTATAAATTCGAAAAATTCAAACGATATTTCGAAAAAAAAATCTTCACAACTCTTTTCGAATAATAATTTTCTCTCTTTTTCTTGATTTCTGAATCTTCATGAACATTTTACAACATCAATCAATAAGTTTAAACCGATTTTGTATTTATCAAAATGTGCAAAATGCTTTAATTTTGATTTTTTCAATAAATTTAAAATTGAAATAATTTCTTTTTGAAGAGAAAATTCTTGCATATTGCGAAAGTTTTCAAAGTTACTTTAATTACCGTTATTTTTTCGTTGTGTACTACCGTCTTCTCTCGAATATAAGTTTTGAATTTCGAATTCAAACCTTCTAATTATCTATAAGTTCAGCTTTGATGTATATTAAAACAAATTCTTCATAAACTCACAATTTCAATTTCGAAAAGTCCTTATATTCGAGGGAAGACGGTAGCAGGATCAATCAAGGAAACGATTTATTTCACAGAATTTTTATTGTTTACATTGATAAACTTGGTTTGTTTACAAATATTTATTTTAAAAAATTTACCGAATTAGATGAATTTTAATTATAAATATAAATTTTAATGTCCAAAAATTATTATAATTGAAATGAAATAAACTCAAACCAAAGAATATTCTATAACTTCTTGATATGAAATAAAGTTTATTTATTAATCTAACTCAATACAAGTAAATGTAATTATTGTATGACATATACACACACACGCAATAGAGATTTCTATTCAATGAAAATAGCTCACGTGCACAGCATGAAATGTAACAATTTCTAAGTTTTTTATGCTATGTCTATTTTGTAAAGAGACAAAGTTTTATTAATGACTTTCATGGGGAGAATGAGACTGAGATGTAGGAGTAAAGGGCGGTAATTTGACAATTGTGTCAATGAAAAGAAACTAAATTGAAAGCGATATTGAATGATGTTGGCAAATTGTGTATTTATGACAACGATGTTGATGTGTAGGCTGTACTTGTATGCGTGATGTCTTTGAAAAGTCTTTTATTTGCGAAAGATATTCAATTGTAAAAAATGACTTTCACATATGGATGCATAAATATCGCGCTCATGAGGGACTAGATTTAATTAATGAATCAGAACACAACATACACGCCTAATAAATCTGAAATGTGACGAGAATTTATTTTTCGCTAGAAATTTTTGTTGAAAAGTGAAAAAGAGCTGTTGAAAGTTAGTTTACTGCCTAAACACATGTGCAGTTGACACACTCGCACCGCGACTTGATGAGAATTTTATAAAAAAGGGAAGAGAGAGAAATTCTCTTTGGGTTGATAATTAAAATAAATTTCAGCGGAAAATGTTTTGAAAATTTATGTAAATTTTTCAGAATGTGTGACTGACTACATATGCATGGCGCGCAAGAATGAAGGGAAAGAGCAAAGCGGTTTCGGTATATTTTTTTATAAATCTACTTAAAATAATAAACTTTCTACGCTCGACGCGTCTAACTTGCCATGACAAATTTGCTCCTAAATCCTCACATTTTAATGCTGTTTTCATAATCATAATTTAATGAATGATTTTCTACTCTTTAAGCAGTAAAAAGGGTGATTTGCATATGCCCGGTACAGACTGTATATGTTTATATTTTAAAGTGAAATTTTTTAAGATCTCGCAAATGTCATAAAAACATCAAAACTTGATCATCATAAGAAGCAGCACTATAAAAAAAGAGAGAGAGTTTATGAATCACATAGAGACGTGTCAAAATAAAAAACATCACATAAAATGCGAGGGCGATGAAAATGAGAGTCTTAATTCTCAACGCTTTGATCTTTTTTTCTTGACGTTCGCGCGTGAGTTTTGTTTATTTTATAACACACAATTTTCCTTTATATCATGTTTGTTTTCGTTAATGAACGCAATAATTTTTTTCTTTTTTTCTCATGCTTTTTTGTAAATGATATTTTAATCTGTTCATGAGAGATTTTACTAATCGACTGATATATTTAACACATAGTTAAACAAGTCGTGCTGAATTCTCATTTTTTTCACAATGTTTTTTTTTGTAAGCAAATGAATGGACTATCTTGTTCAGTTTTGAAACATGCACGAATTTATTCTTTTTTTACTACAAAGAAAATTCCTTTTTAAATTACACATTTTACTACACTGTGTCATGAATTGAGAAGAAATTTAAATTGAAATAAAAGATTTAACTCAAGGTTTTCAAAGGAATGAAGATTTATTGTTTTGAACTGATATTTCGCAATTTTTTTGAACTCTATTTAGTTTTTATACTAAACGACAATTTATTCTACATTTGAAATCATTTCTAAATCTGTTAACGACATTAAAGCAATAATAAAATATTTAATTATGAGAGAATACAATCTTTATTACTATTCTATTCGTAGAGTTCAAACAGAATTGCAGAAACGATTCCAGACTTAGGCCTGAACTTGTGAAGTGATTAATTATTTGCCCTCTTGAACATTTATGGGCTTCTTCGTTGACGCTTGCATGTTTAAATTTCTTTATACTTATTAGAGAAAAAATGTGTATAAAAGTTATTTCATTTTTCATCTCTCTTTTTTTCGAGTTTACGCTTTAGCGACTTTGTTGTCACACTCAATGTTTGTTAGATAGATTGCCTGAGTGGCATTTCAGATGTTGTTAAAATATCATCACATGCTTATGATTTAACTCTATCGTCTGAAATATTTCTTTACTTGCTGCAGAAAAATGCACAAATGAGCGAGCAAAAAAGATAAATTTCTTTATTTGTTACGACAAGTTTGACCTTTTCATGTCATGAGTGTGAAGAGAGAAATGAAAGAAATTCTTGAGAATTTTTTAAGTTTATCAAAGCGCATTTTTCAAGACAAAATGAAAATAAAAAATTAAATCTTTTGAAATGAATGTGCTTTAGAAGGAAGGATAAAACTGACAGCAATAATGTTATGGATGAGAGTAAAGAGTTATTAAGTAAATGGAAAGCAATTAAGCCACAATTTCAATTAAAAATGCCCAGCATCGTCAGCACTATCACTCATCTTTCATTTCTTCATATTTATTTAATTTATATTGACAATTATGATTGATTGGAGCTGTAACAAAAATAAAACTGAAACAATAATTATCTTGCTTACTCATATAGATCAATCAACTTATTACTAAAACTTTTAATGCACTGAAATGTATCAAATATGGGTATGCGAGGAATTATCAATCAATTGAATTTATTTAAGCAACATGATACTTATGACATAGACTCTCAATTTTTGTATAACTCTGTTCTATTAATTATGATTATGTTGTGATTTTTTTCTTCATAGTTCAATTGCTCATTGTTCTTTTAAATGCTTGTGTTTTATTATATAAGCAAAGATTGATCTAAGATTTTGAAACGTTTTATTTTTAGACTAGTTTTCTTTTTTGTCATTCAATTGAGACAATTAAGCAAAATTGGAACGAAAGAATTGCTCGTTAAAAGAAATATTATTATCGTTATGAGCATTAAAAAATGATTGTAAATCACGAGAATTGCTCTCTCTCTTTTTTCATTTAATTTTAGTGTTGCTTTAGATCTATAAAAATTGTGAAAATTGCCCAGTTAAATTGGATGATATCGAGCTGTTATTCAAATTTATTAATGTATTTTTCTCTGTTCATATACACTAACAATCCTATAATGATAATAATAACAATCATATAATAAAAATACTGCAAACGAATGAAAAAAATTATATTGATGGATATGACTTATCAATTTTTTAAAAGAAATAAGAAAATTTTTGTGAATCTTTTTCAAAAAATAGTTTTTTTAGAATTTTTTGCAAAAAAATCGACTGATACATAACCATGAACTTTTATAAGAGTGCTTAAGATTTGAATTGAATTTTCTAATGTATCAAACAATTTTATAAATTCAAAATTTAATTTAATAAACAAATTATTAACTTAAAATGGTATTTAAAAATAAAAACAATTCTTTAAAACTTTTCCAAATTATTCATTATTAAACGAAATGGAACTGATTTTAATTTTTTAGAAATAATTTATGTGAATGTCATTTTCATTCATTTATCATAAATTTTTAGCGCATTTTTGGAACAACAATGCAGCTTATACATTCACTTTGGCTGGCTGGCTGTTCGGCTCCCGGGTGTCCCTCTGAGATCTCGAAAACTATAATAGCTAGCGACTTCCGGTTTGTTGTGTTTGATTTGTGCTAAAAAGTTGCGGCGACGCTTATTTATATTTCTGTCACTAGTCATATAACTTGGGAAATTGCGAATTACTTTTTCATATTGAAAATTTGTAAACAAAATTTTTTTCGCGAAGTTGACTGCGATAGAAAAAAATTTTTCAGCTGCGCGTAACCAACTTCGCGTATTTTGAATTAGATCGTTATTTTCAAATCAACAAAATTTATTATAAATACGATTTCGAGAATTTCAATAGATCAAGATTATTAGCAGCAATTACATTACTCGAGTTTTCATAAAATATATTTCTATATGAAAATGTAAACAAAACAAAAAATAGCCGCTAAATTCCTAATTGACTGCTATTTCCTACAACTTAAATTTCAATTATTTCATTCGAAACTATAAGTATTACAAATGAAATTTCCAATACATTTGAAATTTACTTCAGTCAGTATATGCTATCGCATGAATCTGTTTTACAAACGCATCTAATATTTCTGTAATTGTTATAAATTCTGATCTAGGCACCAAAAATGCGCTTAAGTACACCGATCTGCAACACGGGTACTTGGTCACTGGTTTGTTTCAAATAACAATTTTAGCATAATAAAAAAATTTTTTACTCGCAAAAGAGAAGAGATAGAGGCAAAAATAAAAAAAATTTGAATAGAATTGAATAAAGCCAATATTTGCATCAAATATGTGAATTCATGCAAAGAAGATGAATTGCAATGCGGATATGTAGAGACACACATTAGTTCGCTTCTGCCCGCTTTGTTTTCATGATTCCCATGATTTATGTTAATGGCATTCCGTTAAATATTTAGCGACATTTTTTCTCTCTTAAATAAATGAAATGAAGAAAAAGAAAAATGAGGGAAGAAATGTCTCTATTATGATTTCGTTGATGATATTCCCTACATTCGAATGTTCATGTAAGTTTATTTAGTGTAAACAAAAAATAACACACGGCATAAAGGAATGTTGTGAATGGAAAAAAATGTTTCAACCAGAACACGAGGCGTGAGTAAATTACTTGAAAAAAGCAACGTGAAATAAGATTCAACGTGTATATGATTAATGAATTTGATGCTTATGAAAATTATGATAAATTAGTGAATGAGAGAGGAAGAAAGCAAAAGATTTAAATGAAGTTGTTTTTCACATTTTTTATAAAGACACTGAATGAAGAATCTCACACGCTATTGTCATTTATTGTTGAGTTTCTTGTCTGTTAATTAAGCTGTTAATTTCTTCCATTATTTGTCCATAAAATTTTCATCATCATCATTTCTCTGTAAATAAACAATCTTTGTATTATATTGTTTCAGAATAAGTATACTTTTAACAATTGTTTGACTTTTCTCCTCTGTTCTCATCGATAATGTCACGTATTTTATACATAAGCTATGAATGCATGCATGCACCTCCGCAATAAAATTTTAATTCTCTCTCAAACATTAAAATGGCACACACATATGTAAAAGAGATTTAAGAGTAAGAAAGAAACAATAAATCATTTACATTTGCTGCTTTTAGTTTTATGAGTTTTTCATAAGTTATACGGAATTTTAATCGAATTCATACTTAAAGAGCTTAATTTCTTATGACTTAAATTGTTGATAAGATGAGAAAGAAAGGTTGATATATTACTAAAAATAAAATTTTATTTTATCAATGAAATATTTTATGAATTTTCTGCTAAATTTTGATAAGTTATCATAAACAATACACTGTCACAGTTTGTACAAGGCAGTCATCTATTTATGACGAAATAGCTCAACTGAACAAAAATATTAGAAAGTTAGTGAAACTGGCAAGGAAATTTATAATGTTAAAAGATTTTAAACACATTTTAGTTCATGTAGAAATAACAGAAATTCATCTTTACTATTTTTACTCAAATAAATTTAAAATTTCGTTTATTTTCAATAAAATTGCATTGATATCAACACATTTTTCAAATATTTAATTTTTTGAAAGATTAATTTAAGTGTCATTACAGTTACAAGCATATACTTTTGGCAGATAATTTAATATCAGTTCATACGTAATTGTTTATTTTTTTATCAAATAGGAAATTAAATTGTAATCAAAAGTATTTTTATTGAAGTAAGAAAAATTTTATAATCAAAGTAATAAATCAGGTAAATTTTTTTCATTCAAATATACTAATTTTTGTCGATACCTACAAATTCCATCACAATTTTGCTGAAAAACTTATATCAAAATTTTATTGTAAAACACAAATATATTATTTAATAATCATAATTTATTTATTTTTATATTGAAAATAAATATCACAATTATGACAAAAATGTTTTTTTTATACTAAAGTTGCCGTGATATCAACACATCCTTCTACAACACCATTCTCAGAAATTTCAACTAAAATTGAAAAGAAAAATATTTTCATTGAAATATTTTAAAATTTTACTTCGGAGCTTCAGCCTAGCGAAGTATTCTTTCATTACATTGAAAACACGTTTAAATATTTTTGTCTAAAACTATGCATCAAAACATTTTTTTGTGAAAAACAAACAAACCGTTCAAGATTTACAGCCATTTTTGTGGTTGAATAAGGAAAATTTTAGTTAAAATTTTTGCCGTTAGTGTCGCTGCAATTGCCTGCAACATTTTGTCGCGTGTGACATGTTGCGCGACACTCGAGCATCGAAGAACTCTTGAAAAGTTTTATAAGAGCTGCTAGTATTTTCAATACTTACATCGAACTCTAGCGTTATTCAAAGCAGGATAATTTGGTGAAAGTAGCATATTGATTCTCCATAAATGTTGAACATTTGGAACTGTTGGGCAGCCAACAAACACATTGTTACGATACATATGGTTGCTATATTGAATAATTTAAATAATTGATTTCTTTTGAATGGACAAACGATTGCAATTATTTGAACAACTTTACCAAGCATTATCATAGGGTGGCTCTAATGGCAATGGAACTCCTACACCAAGAACAAAAGCAGTCACACGAACGTCAAGACGATTATGGGCACGAATGGGTGTAAGTAGCACATCTGCAGTTAAAACTTCTCCTCTTGTTGCCGTGCATCTTTCTGGAGTACAAGCTGGTGAAGTGATGTGATCTGGAGCTACTGCATTTGGATGATCTGCACAGCGTGTCCAAAACGCATTAGCGCTTGAAAGAACGAGTAAAATTCCGAAAATTACGAATTTAAACATTTTTCCAATAATACACCCAAGTAACTGACCAGCAAATTGAAACTCTTACTACTTTTATATTCATTTTCTTATCTTGAATAAATTTGATAAATAATTTAATATCAGCTCATGCTTTTCCTTTATCACAAAAAAATTAATACACAACTGATGCATTTTAATCTTATAGGATTTTCAAGAAGTAATTGATAAGAAGTTCAATTGAAAGTATTTTCTAGCTTATTAGAGGCAAAGATTTATTGAAAACGTCATCGATAAATTCAAAAAAATGTTAGACTGAAAAAGTAAGGAGATTGCAATTTTTATCAAGGTTTGAATTTCAGAAATTGTAAAGTAATAGAGTTCGAACTTGCATGCATATTTTACTTGATATGCGCATTTTTATTGTCAAGTTGATTTCAAGTTGACTTACAAAAAATTGTTGTTGAATGTTTAAATTTTAATCATTTTTTTTGCGTGTTTCCTGTTCATATCAATAGTACTCAATTAACTAAATTACTATCAAAAAACGTGATAAACCTTTATTATGCTTTAATTGAAAAATCTTCAAGAGGTATCGATGATAAGTTTAATAGAAGCGGATAGAAAAATGGGTTTCTAAGTTATATTATTTTACGTAATAATCAAAAATGTGCAATAAATTGAAGAAAAAAACAGTTTAAAATTTTTTATCCAAAAAGATCTTTGCAATATTTTATTTAATTGAATAGATTACAAGATTGTAGCAGTAACGTCTGCGCATGCAACAGTTGCTGAATTTTCAAGAAGTTCAACTAAAAAAATTTTTTAAAATTAATTTTAAAACTTATTTAAAAAGATATTTAATAAACTTACATCGAACGCGGGCATTTGAGACTGCTGGTGTAAGTTGTGAGACTGGCATATTGATGACCCAAACTTTTTCAACGCCTGGAGTCGTTGGGCAACCATGTTGGACTCCATTAAGGAGAAGACTGTTGCAAGCATCTAAAAAACAAAGCCGATGATAATCACATGTAATTTTACGTGTTTAAAAACCTAACTATCATTAGGTGGATCCATTGGGATTTCAATACCGACGCCCAAGACAAAGACTCTCACTCTAACATCTAATCGATGATGAACTTGTGTGAAAGTTGCAAAGGCATTTGCAGTTAAAGTTTGGCCACGTGTGACAGTACATGATGTGCCTGAGCATGATGGTGATGTGATTTCTCGAGGAGCAACTGCATTTGGAAGATCAGCACAGCGAGTCCAGAAAGCGTTAGCTCCACTAAGGGCCAAAAGAACTGTCAAAGCGATCAACTTGAACATTTTTTTAACTTGTGATTATAACAATAACTAACGAGCAACTGTTGATTCTCAAAAGATTATTTGCTTTATTTATACTTATCCTTATCATTTTAGTGTTTTCCAATTTGAACGTTGAAACTGATAAATAAACAACTTCGTGTCTTTTTCGGTGTTGCTTGTTGATAGGAGAATTTCAAAAGATTTACGTCAGGTACTTTTCCAAAATATGGAATTTGATTTTTGACGTAGTTGAAAATTGTTTTTGAAAGCTTTTCACCCAAAGTTCATTGAATGTTGAAATTACGTATTTTATTAAATGACAATTTTGTCATTGAACTTTCAATACGTAAATAAAAAGCTTAAACAATTTTTATAAGCTTTAAAAATGCTCTTAAATTCTTCTTATTGCTTTCGCATTTATTTATCAAAATAGACTTTTTCAATTATCATAATAAAGCTTTAAGAATGTACTTGAAGTAATATGGAAGTAAACCCTCAAGGATTGTTTAAGAAGAAATTTTATCAAAAATATTTTCATGGTCATGGTTTTTCCAGTATTTTTATAATTAGAATTTTTTCATTAAGATAATCTTATAATTTTTTTAATTAGGTAATAAAAATTTAATTGCTAATATTATTTCAAAAAATAATTTTTCATTCAGAAATTTCTCAAATAATTCAGAACAACAATTTTTATAGATTTTTTAAAAAAATTTTATTACAGATAAAGAATTTTATTGAAGTGTAGCTTGTACATCAGTGCATCCAATAACTGCATTATTTTCCAAAAGTTGGACTGTGAAAAAATTAAAATTCATTAATATTTAATTATTTTCAATATTTATAAAAACTTACATCGAACTCGTGTATTTGAGAAAGATGGATAAGTGGTTGGGACCAACATGTTGATTCTCCAGATTTTCTCAGTGCCTGGTGTAGTTGGACAGCCGTGGTGAGCTCCAGTAGCTGCATTTAATAAGCTATTACAAGCATCTGAAAAAAACTTATGATAATCACGAAGAATTTTATGTCAAACACAATCGGATACTAACTATCATGTGGCGGATCTGTGTTAAAAAGAAAATAAAATTCAATCACTTTCAATTCAATTCAATTTAAAATTCAACTTTTGTAAAATTTACCTTGTGGAAGGTTAACACCAATTCCGAATATGTAGGCAGTAACACTAACATCTAAACGTGAGTGAGCTTGATTGAAAGTCATGTATGCATCAGCAATTAAAGTCTCTCCACGTGTGACAGTACATAAAGTAGGTGAACATGAAGCTGACTCAACAGTTCTTGGAGCAAGTGCATTTGGAAGATCTGAGCAGGCACTCCAAAATGCATTGGCACCACTGAGAGCTAAGAGAACTGTTAATGCAATTAGTTTGAACATTTTTGCTTCTTTTGTTCTATTTGTCACTGTTTAACTGAACAACTGGAATTTTCTATTAAAATTCAACGCAATTTATACATGTCGAAAATTTTCTTATCAAATTAAACACCTTCAAGTCTATTTTAATATCTAATCTGACTTGGTGGTCGTGCATTAAATAAATGTTTGTGTTTTTATTTACTTTATTATCAAATTATCGATTGAGTAATCAGTTTTTCTGTTTTAATTACCTGAATGAGGCAAGTGGGTTGATATTAATGAAAAGCTTTATTGATAACAATTTTTGATAAATAGCGATCAATTAAAGAAAATTCATTTTATTTAATATATTATTCAATATTTTATTTCATTTAAATATTTAAGTGTTTATGATTGAATAATAAATTTCATTTGGCTTCTATTTGGGTATTCTTTATAAAATTTTTTAGTGTTTGAACTTGCATGCATATTTTACTTGATATGAGCATATTTTTTGTTAAGTTGGTTTCAAGTTGACTTACACAAAAATGTCTTTTATTCATTCAGATTTTATTGAATTCATTTGTACACAAATTTGTAAGAGAGTTAATAATTTTTTAATTTACTATCTATTTTAATTGAATTAAATCAAATTCAAATAAATTAAAGACAGTTTTGTGTAAGTCAACTTGAAATCAACTTGACAAAAAAATATGTGAATATCAAGTAAAATATGCATGCAAGTTCGAACCCTAATTTTTCTTTACAAAAAATGCTTAATGACAAAAGCTCTTTACATTGACAATGAACAATTATTTATCAGTAAGCAATAAAAGTTAAAGTTTCCTTTAAATTAAATCAAAAAGCTCTAATGAGAACTTTGGTTTTTTATTCATGTACAGATGTCACTTTTAAAAACCAACTTTACTGTCAAATGTTTAATTCTTATAAATTTTGTTATCAATGAATTTCTTTGAGCATTTTTAGCTTTATCATTTCATTATGTACTGAAACAAATTTTAAATTGAAAGTCATGCTGATATTTTTTGTTTTATAATTTTAAAAATATTAAAATTTATCTCTTTATTTTCTGTAAATTTTGTACATTTGATCAAGTTTTTGAAAATAATTTTTAAACGACAGTAGCTAAAAGACGAGAACAACTTACAATTTCGTCATTGTGGTCAAGAAGTTCAGCTGTAGATGAAAAGAAAAGGATTAAAATTTGTTTAAATTGAATTTTTTTGTTGACTTACTATAGACAATATTGTTCTGAAATGCTGGAATATTTTGTGGAATTTGAGTTTCCATAACCCAATTAAAACGCGTGCCAACAGTAACAGGACATCCATGAAAAACTGATCCTTGAATGAAAATACCTCGACATGCATCTTCAGCTTCGGGTGTTAAAGGTAAAGTAATTGTGATTCCCAATAAAACTGTTCTGACTCTGACGGTTAATTGATGATGAGGTTCAGCAAAGGATATTGTTGTATTAGCAATCATTGTTTGTCCTCGTACAACATTGCATCTATCACCACTGCAAACATTACTTGTAACTTCGTGCGTTGTTGCACTTCCACCACATGCTGTCCAGAATGCATTTACTACAGTTGCAGTAAACAGAACGGTGAAAATTAAAACTCTAAACATTTTTAATTTTTTTTGCGAATTGCTTAGCCTGAAAGAAATTTTTATACTGGCAATTTTTGGTAATTCACAAGTGATTTTTATAGTCAGAAAATTGAAATTTTCATCAAAACAGATTAAATCATTGATTAATTGAGTTTTCGATAATTCGGTCATACAGGTGTCTTTAATCTAAGCAGGTGTTATTAAATCGAAGAGGCCTTTATCTTATCACATTATTTATACATTGCAAGTAATCAAAAGTCATTGTGTCTAAATTGTTATCAAAAATATTAACAAATTTATTTTAATAAAGACTTAAGATTTAATGATTGAGAATACAATGTAAACATTAGATAAGAAAGTTTAAACAACATCAGCAATAAGTGATGAGCAACTGATAAGATTATCATTATCATCAAGTAGTTCAGCTAAAAATAAAAAGAAAAATTTTTATTAGAAATTTCATTAAAGAAAACTTTATGTCAAACACGAGATCATTTTGTTTCTTATCTGATCACATTTGCTTTATCATTTAAAGATAATTTTAATCAAAAGTGTGCCTTCTATTTTTAGTTTTTTAAAAGTAAATTTATTTCTAGATCATTTACGTAATACTTACTGAAAACTCTGATATTTTGCATAGCTGGAACATTTGCAGGAATTTGTGATTCAAGCACCCATTGATATCTTGGTCCGACTTGTGTTGGACATCCTACTAATTGACCATTCAGGAATAATCCATTGCAACCATCTTATTAAAATTTAATATATTATTATATTATAATTGTATAATTTTAAAATTTTACCATCATGAGGTGGAAAAAGAGGTAAAGTGATAGTAATTCCAAGCCAAACTGTTCTAACTCGAATATTGAGTCGTGGATGTGCTGCAGCAAAACTGATTGTTGTATTTGCAATAAACGATTGTCCTCTTACAACACTGCATCGCTCATCATTGCATACATTTGAAAAAACGTAGTGCGTTGTAGCAGAACCGCCGCATGGCGTCCAGAATGTTGCACTAACAGCTGAGATGGACAAGAAAACAGCCAAAATCAAAACTTTGTACATTTTTCAATTTTTTAGTTTCTTTTCACTGTTCAAATTGAAATTTAGTAAGCAACTGATGAGAATTTTGAGGGACAAGTTTTAATTTATAAAGTATGGAAGGAATTTCGACAGTTATCAACAGTAGTGATAAGACGATATGCAGATAGTATGACACAGGTGTCTTAATTCAAACAGGTGCTAATTTGCAGGTGTTTTTTTTGTCGTCATATTGTTGATTAAATGCGATTTTTGTCTAATAATTTCATCATAAGTTTTCAAGTTAGTCATTTTCAAGTCTTATCAATGCAGCTTATTTCTAGATCTTTTTCTTGCTTTATTTTTAGTGTAGATAAAAATTTGAGCTTTAAATGATCTTTAAAGAAATTATTTTGAAAAGTGAAACAAAAGAAAATAAAAATTGTATGGAAAATGAATTGAACATTTTAGAATTTATTAAAGTGTTTCTTTTTTATGCAAATTACGCTCCTTGGAATTTAATGGAAAATATTGAAATTCACATTCCGAAAATATGCGAAGAATTCTATGGAATTCATCCGCTAATTTCGTTGAAATTTTGAAGGATTTTTACGAACTTTTCGACGGGGAAAAAATAATAAAGATTAAATGTGTGCACATCTGAAAAATAGAATTGTTAAATTGTTTTATTTTTCTAATTAAAATATATTTACTTATTAAAATATTGCAATCTATAACTATAATTGTTGAAATTAAGTAGAAATATTAAATAATAAATTATTTCTTCGAATATGCAATTTTTATAAACATTTCTTTGAAATTTTTCATCTAAAATTCATTCAGACATATCTTTTGTCAGCATTTCTCATATCCTCTCGTAGAATGAGATTGTTTCTATAGCATTTATATGTTTTCCACACTTTGAACTTCACATAAATTCTTTTTCTTTGTGTGTTCTATGTATGCATAGCAGAAAATGAAATATTCTATAAAAAAAAGTGAATATAATATAAAAAATATGAAATGAAATTGTTTCAAATAAAACTTTCACAAAAGAATTTTCATTAAAACGTCAGTCGAAGTGAAGTGCTTGCGTGATGTTTTTGACGTATATTGAAATTGCAGTTAGTATGTATAGAATGAAAAATAAATGTGTATCAAAAAAAAAGAGAAAGAGAGAGCTAGAACAAGGCCCATCAAACCATCATCATCACCACACTTACTTTGACTATGAAATGCACATAAAAAACTTTTTCCCTTAGTAAAGAATAAGCGTCGAAACGAATTTTCGTTTGCAGCGATATCTCTTTGTTGTATCAACATTCAACATAAACTCCTCATGTGACAGTAGCAGAATGTTGCGTCAAAAAATTAAAAGCAAATATTTCATTTTTCTTTCTCCCTTTTTAGCAACCTTCAATCAACGTCATTGCAATTTTTATTCTTGCCTCCTTCCTTTTAAGTGTGAATTTATAAATATTTCAATTCCCAGTTCAGCATATTTTTTTTAATTTCAAATAACTAAAATATGCGACTAATGTTGCGCAAATGTCAATCAACATTAACGAGGTGTAGAAAATTATCATGCCGTCATTGCTGGCTGCTGCTGGTGTTGAATGAAATTTTATACTTTTTTATCTTTATGCCTTTTCTAGACTGACTAAAATTGTTGTTTTATAGTCAATTTTTTTGATTTCTTTACTTGCAATGAAAATGAAAACTGAAGTTTATTTGATTGAAATTTGTGTGTTTTACTAAGCGGTTGAATTTTGACACTTTTTTTCTATCTAGTTAAAAATTAAACAACTTTATGCAGTACGAAAATTTGATTTTTTGTGCTTTATAATTAAATTCATTTTGCGTAGAAAAGAGAATTCTTTTGTGTAAACTTATTCCCATCAATGTCTAATTATACACAAATAAACAAGCAAGTTCTAAAAGAAGGGAAGAAATTTCTCGAATATCCAATTTTTTTTATATCAAATTCAATTTTTTATTGAACACAAACAAATGGAAAATTTTTTCTTTTGGATTTAATTTGTGTCCGATTTCCCAAATTCCATCCATGCATTTGCTTTGATCTCAACCATTTTTTTAAATTTTGTTATTTTTCAATTTTATTTCATCTCATTTTAATTAAAAAATACCATTTCTGCTCTTTTTATCTTGGAGCAATTAAATGGGGAATAAAAAAGTTTTAATTTATATAAAAAAGGTAGAAGCTTGAAATTGAAGCTCAAAATTAAATTATGCTTGAGATGAAATGAAAATTGACCTAAAAATCTTCTAAGATTTATTTTGTTTTTCATTTGTTACAAATTACAGTCAAATATTTCAAATTTTCATCACCACATCCTCAACTAATTTACAAATGATTGTTAATAACATTGGTCAAAAGTAAAACACTCGCATAATAATAACTACCTGCAAGTTAAAAGCAATTAAAGACCGCAAATTTTCGAAAATTTGTTCTCTCTTTATTTCTTCCCTGAAATTCAATATGACTTTAAATTTTCTGCTCCAGTACATGTACATTTGTGTCTCTCACTACATGGATGACTATTATATTTACGATCGAAATTTAAGTCGTTTTTTATTTTTATTGAAAACCTGTTATCATGCAAAGTGAATAAAAAATTATGATGTAGCTCAAATTACAGTCCCAAAAAATATACAGACACGATATTTTTTCCTTCTGTTTCCTCACATCAAGTCAAAGTGAGAAGAATTCTTTTATTAAATATTTCACTTACTTTACACCTTACTTTTTTGATCGCGCTCCTTTTTGTTTGGCTTCTTATTGTTAAAAATTGGAAAAGAGATTGTTAGAAGGCCAATAGAATCTCACATATGCTTCTTTTTTTGATAATTCGATAATTTATAAGGTGTGAAGGTTAAGACATCGATATTTTACTGAGTGTTGATGGATTTTGATTAACGATACAATTTTTATATTTAAAAGCACCTGCCTAAAAGAATTTGAGCCAATTTAAGACAAAAACTATATTTAGCAACAAAGAAAGCTAGTCATGAAACTGCCTAAAGGCATGATTACGGTTATATTCTCTCATGTGAGTATGTGTGTAGCATTTCTCATGTTACTCATATTTAAATATGCCACTAGCAGGCAGAAAGCAGCTGAGTAGTTAAAAATTATGTTCAACTCAGTAATTCCAGTAACTAAACATTTCTTGTCTACACAATCTTATTCTGCTGTTGCCATTTTAAAATCTTTTCTTTCTTTTCGTATATTGTGTGCACATGTAGTCATTAATTTATGGCTCACAAAGAGTGAATGCGAATATCCATAACCATCTCATTAATTTTTTTTCTTTGCAAAATGCATTTTTCTTATGCTTTTAATGTCAGATTTATATGGCAGTTTGTTTTATTTCTTTATCTGGAAAAGATTATAATTTTTAAGTTTCATAAGATAACGGTTAAATAAATTTAAATTAGAACAAAGAACATAATAAAGTTTCTTTAATTAAAATAAGATTTATATTTGCAAAGAACAATTGGATAGAAGTAAAAAATTTTAAACAAATATAAGAGAAAATTTGATCTTCAAATTCTTTGAATTTAATTCTAAATTTGATCTTGAAGTTAATTTTGAAATTATTTGACTTTTTCAATGGCTTAGAGCTAAAATATTATGAAAATTATTATTTTTAAAAATTAAATAAAATGCGCTTTAAATATCACAAATTAAAACCAGCAGCAGCTAAAAATCTATGACTACTAATAGTACTAAGTATAAGATTGAAAATGCATCATAATTTATGAATTCATTTTTGCATAATTGAATTTCCTTGTTATTTTGATGCACTGCTGCATGGATAAATGCAAAAGAATTGTTCTTGTTGCTTGTTAATGTGCTGCATGAACACGAGTTTTTATTAAGCGAAATAAAAGAATGTAAAGTAAGACAAAGGAAGAAGCGTGATTTATGCCTATAACAGCTCTCTTCTAGGGTTTTAATAGAAATTGTTGAGTATAAGCATAATACTGTAATTTATGGCCATTGTGATTTTAATTTGAAGCTCTACCAATGCCGCCTCAAATTCATGAACAATTTTATAAATCGATATATTCTCTCTAATAATATCATTGAACACAAAATGATCATCAACACTAAGGAATTAACAACTCTGCGAGTGCATTTGCCTCATGGCGAGTTTCTATCTTTCGTCTTCTCAATATATGCAATGCAAAAGTTCATTTGCCATGGTATAAACTAGAATTTATAGCATGTTGACAAATTTGTAATTTTTCTCTACTATTTTTGGAAAATGAAGCTTAGAATAATAGTCAACTTTTCTCTCTCTCGGCATTAGTAATCTCAGCATGCGAATAAATTTTGTTTCATGTACACAATAAGCAGTAGCTTCACATGCAATGCAATGATAATAGTAGACAACACGAGTAGCAATAGCGGAGAATGGACCATTTCTTCTCATACTCAACTTTTATTCGTTGCTCTCTAATGAATAGCAAATTTTACCAACTTTTATATGTTTGTCTCGTTTCATTTTGCAAAATTCATTTTTACCCAAAAAGTTTTAATGATATTGGTCATGAATTTTATTTCACACATATGTGAATGTTTGCCTATCTATGTTCAAAAAGATATTTAGATGAGAATTAATGAAAATTGAAAATGGTTTTAAGTTTTCTTTGTGACATAAATTTATTTTTCAAGTGAGAAAAGTCATTATGGATGGTAAATTTAATTACTGCATTTTATTTACAATATGCATTCGTGTAATCAACAATTTATAAATCACAATAACGTGACTTCATTTCCTCAACTTGTCAATTTGTCTGTCTTTTTATTCTTCTCATTCTGGCATCAATCAGAATTTAATTTTACGCATTTCAGACAATTTTCCGGTCAGGTCAACCTTATGCTGTCATTTTTTAACTGCAAAGTTTTATTTCTATTCTATTGTATCCTTGGTAATAACAACAACAATAATCAATTGAATTGATGAATGTCTGTGAAGTAGCAGCAGGAAGCAAGACAATTTTCATCATTAGTATTTCTTTCTTCTCTCTCCTCTCTGTTATTCTTTTGGCTATTATTTATTAATAAATGAAAATTAATGATCGATTTTTCGTCTCTTCTTTTCACTTTGTGCGTCATTATGTGGTGCGTAGGCATGGATGCTTGTGCAACATGTTGGAAATTGCTACTTATCACAATCGCATTAGGAATTTTTCGATTTGCTGGCAAATTGAAGTTGAGATAAAGCACGTTTCCACTTATTAAAATTGCTGCTATTCTTGTAATAGAAATTATTGCGTGTGTGGGTTGGTTTTTTTGGAAATCAGATAAATTTAAACAATAAAGTTTATTCTCTGTATATTGGGGAAAAATCAAAATACATAGGGATAATTCGATTGATGAAGGTGAGGTTTTTTTATTAGGTTAAGCATTATTATGTTTTTTTATTAATTGTTGTTTTTGTGAAGAGTTTTGTTTTTAAATCGTGTTAATTATTGTATATTTTTCAATTTATTTTATTTTAACGTATTTTTTTAAATACTTGACCATTTTGAACTTGAACCTTAAATTTCAGTACATTTTTTCAAATATAAATAAAAGTTGAAATATTTTATTTTGTATTAAAGAAATGCAAATTCATTTTACTTTGATGGACAACAAATATTTTTTACTTTCTTTTTCAATAATAAAACATAAAAAGTATAACAATAATTTAGAACAATGAATAAAAAGGTAAGATGAGTATAAACATCAATTAATCATCAACTTTTTTCTCTTCTTCTATTGTGTAAATTCTTTATTCAAAAATTAGATAATGAAAGTTCTGGAATGGACACTCTTAATGGTTTTCAATAGAAAGGCAAATTTAAAACAGTGAAGCATCCTCGAAAATCATAATAATTTCATCCACAAGAGAGCAATGACTGTGAAGTGTTAATCTAAAGCATTCATCCAGCGGGTGCTAATAAATTAAATGGGATATTCTTGTTGTAATATTCGTCCATTCTTTTCTTGTTCCCTTTTTATTCTTTTCATCGAGCAGCTCGAGTCGTCTACTCTCGCTGATAATCAGCAGGTAATTTCTTTTGTCGAGTGTTGAAATCATCATTTTTTTAACTTACTTCACTCTTCAACAAGATAAAAAGAGTATGCAAGTCCTAATGAGAGAATGAACACGTCCGCAATGTGTAATTTCGGTTGTATTCTCTTACTGAAAACTTGTAATGGTTGAAAAATCATGAAATCAAATTTCATCACGAAATATTATGACTTTCATATAATGAGGCTCATTATGGTGTTCGAGTAGAGAAGAAAGAGAAAAATTGCAGGCAGGGGAATCAAGAGCGACCTTTTTATGAGCGGCAGAGGAAAAAATCAACATATAAAGTTAGTATTGGCGTAATTTAAGCGATGTTGAGTGCTTGCCCGGAAGCAGCAGCACGCTTCAATTGCAATTTCTCCCTCTCAGTTTCTCTCGCTTGTAAAATTCAATTTTCTGCACGGAAAAACTTTTTTTCATGTTCATGACTAAGCGCAGACCTTTAAAATGATCAAAAAAAGTTTTTCTCTGAAATTCTTCTACAAATTCTCAACATGAGATTTAATTAATCTCACATTATCCTTACTTACTTATTTCCACTAGAATTGAGAACGAGAATATAAAATTAATTTTAAAGCAAATTAAATTCGTATCCAATTCTTGTGAAAATTTAAAAATAGGAAGTGACATCTTTTGAGCGCAATTTTTTATTTCAGTTCGGAATTTTATTATAAAACTTACTTGTAAAAATTTCAATCAGTTTCGTCTTGAATTTTAGTTAAAATATTTTGTCTTCAGTTTTGGAATTCATTTCTGTTATTTTTGATGAAATTTTTTTATTTATTTTGTTAGATTATTTGACTTTCAATTTAGAACTTGACTTTCTATTCTGTTTATTAAATTACTTGACTTGATGTGCAACTTGACTTTATACTTGATTTATCACAAATTTAATCAATTTCTTTTACAATTCTGGAAAACCTTAAAATATTAGGTAGAGTTTTCTTTACATACTTCTAATAATTGAAAACAATAAATACATACAAAAAAGTTTCACATCAATAAACATTTTCAAAAATATTGATTAAGAAAACGACAAAGTGAACAAATGTTCTCTTTCCTTTATATTTTATAAAAAAGATGCTAAAAAACGTAATTTCCTTTTTATGTTGAATATTGAGCGCATTTTTCAAATAAGTAAAAAACAGACAAAAAGCAAACTTTTATTTTTACAATGAAAAATTTTCTTTGGGCAAGAATTACAGTGTGTATGTATGAAAAACTTTACAATCCTAAACAGACATTTTTTGCGAAAAAAAGGAAAGCGAAAAATTTTTCTTTTTCTTGCAATAGCAAAAGTTTCGAGTACTTTTCAAGTAAGAAAAAGAAGAGATTGAAATTCATGCTTTGGGAATCTTCAACTTTAATTGAATTTCTTTTGAGAGAGAAGAAATAAAGTTTTGAATCTTGAATTGAAGTGGTTTAAAATGACCTCAATTATGTTAAAAAAATTAGATTTATTCCAAACTCTGTTTTAGTAAATAAAAAATAATTCTTGACTGTCGGAAAGTTTACATCGTAAAAATTAATTAGTTTCTATTATCCAAAACTTGACTTTGCAAAAAAAAAATTCGTCCGACGATTAAAGTGAATTTGTCGTAACAAGAGAGATAAAATCGAGTTAAGAAAGGGAAAAGAAAAAAGTTCTTTCATTTAAAAGTATCCTAAGTATCAACGAGAAAGAGATTTTTTCATTGAGTAGTAGCATTAAAATAAAATTGATTGGCATTTTCCCATCTCATCCCAAAAAGAAACATTTGCAATGATGTTAAGTAATTATAGCGAGTTTATGAAGTTTTCTCAAAACGATGCAAATGAAGTCAATTAATTTTCATAGAAGAATTCACTCTTTTTTTTGCTTGATCATCATAGCAGCAGCAGTAGTGATGCTTCTTCAACCCCTTTTTAACACTCGACTATTTTTCTTCTTTTCAGCACTGGCAGCAGCATCACCAACTGTAATTTGTTTCTCGCTTCACATTTCATACCACACTGACTTTGCTACTGCTGCTGTGGAAAAAAATTTTTAATCCTTTTTTTCTGTCTTGGTTTCAATTTCAATTTTTAATTCTTTACACCCAAATGGAGAGTGAAAGAGCAGAAAAAGGGTGAGAACACAGCATGCAGCTACAGAAAAAGTTTTTAAAATGATAAATTTAGAAAGTTCTATAATCATCATTAATTTAATTGTTGGAAATTATTTTCTTTCATTCTCCCTCATTCAGTCATTGTTTTTTGTGTCAGAAAGATAGAGCTATTTTTAGAGGAAATAATTGCACTATTGATTGATTTAGACAAGCAAAAAAATTCAAAAGAGAGAATTTTAAATTGTTTTATTTCTTTTTGTTTGTGGATTAAAAAAATGATTCAGCATTTGATGGATAAAAATTTAATTTTTTCATTGATAGTTATAAGAATAAACACCAACACTATTCTTTAGGATTTTATTGATTTTTTAAAATTATTATTGATGATTACTTCATTTTATCCTAAGAGGTGCAACAAACCGTTAATTTTACTAATTCAAATGACGCGCGCTTGTCGATCTGCTAATTTAAAAAATACGTTAAAAATTGTTTTCATTATTTTCATGTAAATTTTATTTACTTTTTGATGAAATCACTTGTAATCATTACATTTGGCTTAAAATAGCAATGAATTAGCGTTTCTGCAATAAATAAACCTGATTTGAATGGTTTTCTAGAAAATTTCTAATTTGAAATTTAGAATGCGTTCAAAAATTTTAAATTTTTCCAAATTTTTCTAAACACAAAATAACGGTTAATTTTTCTATTGCACCCTCTAGGTATTTTATATGATATTTAAAATTTTCAAAAAATAATTTATAATTCTTAAATAAAGTTGAAGTTGAAATATCATCATAAAATAAACGATAAGATTGACAATTTTCAATACAAAATAATCTTTAATTAAACAAAATTAATCATTTTTTTAATGTCTCAATTTTAGTTGACAATGCATGTCCATTTTGAGCCATATAGCTCGTTATGTAATTAATTTTAATTTTTTTCTTTTTCCTTCACTGAACACAAAATTGTATGTTTGAAAAAAATAAACAATTGATGTCATGTTGTGAGATCTATTGTTATTGATTATTCTGTTTTATTGTCATTAATCTGTAATTTTAATTAACAAAAATTTTTAGTTTTTGGACCTCACCTAAAATTTAATTAAGACTAGAATATGCGTAGAAACATTTGACTTTGAAATTTATGCACTGAAATGCAATTCCCGTACGTACAGACATAAGAAATTGACTGCACCTAAGTCCACATGTATACAATTATCATTCTCGACTGCACAATGACTTTGACTTGTCACCATATGTCCACTGAACAACATAATTAATGGCTTTATAATCAATGAGCACACATTAGAATATTTAGAGGAGAAGAGAAAAGTGCAATAAACATGTCTTTCATGTTTCTCATTGCTATAGCAAAACATGGCATTTAATTAAATAATTTTCCTTCCTTTGAAATTTATTGTACATTCAGCAATGTGAACTCACTTTTTACTCGCTCTCTGTGCACTCCAATGGTTATAAATTTAAATTTTCTGTTTTATACTTTTATTCTTCATTCGAAAACTCATTTTGCATTTGTGAGATTTGATTATGTCAGTTCTTTTTACGCATTATAAATACGAGTTATAAATTTATCAAAAAATAACGGTTTTTTCATTTTCAAATTTTTATTAACCGTTCAAGTCCTTTTTCAAAGTCAATAAAACTTTTTCAATAATTCAATGAACAATTAAGTAAGTAAACTAAAGATAATTGATGAGTTCATACGTAAATACACGCTAGAAACAGTAGAAGCATATGTGTGTAGAACTTTATTAATAATTACTTAATAGACATTTCACAACGACGAAGGCATTCAATTATTGTACAATTATTCACCATAAATGTATTTTTAAAAACATTAAATAGGTTGGAATGAGTGAAAGAAAAGAGAAGCAACGATGCGATGCGCATTAATGCACTCACGTAAGAAACGTTCTTAAGTAATATTCTCTGCTGCTTTATGAGAGAGTGAAGAAAAAATTAATGCAAATAACAATAATAATGACTTTTTGAAGCAAAAGAGAAGTAAGGTGAGATGATGATGAGTAAACTTTAATTGAAATTCCATAGCATACAATTTTTTCTTGAATTATTATTCATTCGCTGTTCTATTGTGTATGTATGCTATTATGAATGTGAGATTATGACTTTTCACTATATAGCCATAGTGTGTGCCTTTTTAGAAAGTAAGTAATGAATGCATTTTTCAGACTGCTTTTTTCTTTTGAATTTCGACGAGTTGAATACAAAATTTGGAGCATTTGCGGTTTCATATTTAAAGAATAAACACAAAAAAGAATGTTCATTTAGTTGGTGGTAAATGAAAATGTATAGAGAAGAAAACAATAAAGAATGTCAAAATCTTTTCAAATGTGTGACCAACTTCTTTTTATTAATGTTCTTTGAAGAAAGAGACAATAAAAGATATTTATAATGAAAGTTGTAAGATTTTAATTTTTTTGTTATTATTTGCAAATTGTCAATTGTTTTTCAAAATATGAAAATTGATAATGAATGTGAGGACAAGAAATTAGTGATATTTTTATATTGAATGAGTTCATGAATTCGAAACTTTAAATTATATAAATTTAGAACATTGTGTTTGCTTATTTTTTTTTGACAAAATTTATTATTTTTAACCGAAAGAAATTTTTCATCCAAAAGACACAAACTAACCGCAAGAAAACATAAAAAATTTCAAACTGTACCAATTGCACTAAAAAGCAAGTTATTATTGTGGTGGAAGAAGCAAATTATCATTATTCATTTGCCAATAGCATGTACGTGAGTGAATCGCTACAAAAACATCAAACGAACGATAAAGAAAGAAAAAAAAGCGATGACGATTTTGAGCCAATTTCCAAGCATAAAGTCATTATGTGCTTTCAACTTCAAACTGCGGCATGTATTGTGACTCATAATCTGATTTTCACTTGAACATGGACTTGTTTCTGTTGTCGTTCTCACTAAACGTGTAAAAAAAGAATCAACATACAATTCGTCTTCCATGTAATTGCAATTATGTCATTAAAAGCTTATCTTTCATTTATGTACTTAAATAGAATTTCCTTTCATACATATAAATAAATACAAACATAGATTCATTAATCACATACGAGAAAGCCTTTCAAGTGCAATACAAACTGGACAATTGCGACAAATCTCGTTCATTAGCGCGCGAGTGAAGGAACGAAAGAACCTGTTATGCTATTGACTCTGTTGCAAGTCGTACGACTAAAATGACGATGTTGCGTTGTCGATTGAAGGAGGAAAAAGCATTAACATTGGTAACATTTTTATTAAGACCGTATGTGCACTTTTGTCTCATGTTACAAAACGAAAGAACTTTTTTTTTCGAGGTGAACGAGAAATTTAATGGAATTAAGGGGAGTGGAAGTTGTTATAAATTAAAAAGCATTTGATATATGATTGTTCGTATCAAAGGCAAGTTAAAAAGAGGGAATTTAAATTGAAGTGTAAAAGAATTTTTCTTATAAATTGCAAAAAAAAAAGAAATTGAAGTTTCCTTTTTCTGCCCGATGAAGCAGAATGAAGAGAAACAAAAAAACCTTTTACTGTTGAGAATTCACATTTGATAATATTTGAAGTGGAAATGCAAAAATTAAAAGAATCAATTGTCAGAAATTTTTTTTCAATTTTGTTTTAATAACAATTATTTAAAAAACGTTGGAAAAATTATGAAAATTGTGTAAACCAACAATAAAAATAGATATTGCATTTTGCTATTGATAAAAAAAATAAAATAAATCTTTAAGTGTAAAATTGTGAAAAAACTTTAATTTTTAATCTTAAAATCGCAAGTTTGAATTTTGTTAGCTAAATAATCTTTTACTTTTTTTTGCTTTTTATAATTTCAATTACCATGTATATACTGATAAAAAAAATTATGAAAAGCTTGTTAAATTTGGAAAAATATTTCTAAGAAATTTGCTTAAATTTTAGTAAATTTTTATTAGAAAGAAAATTTTTAAAATAATATACTTCGCAAGCGCAATCAAGTACAAAAAAATCAAAAGGAAGAAAAATTTGCTTGATCTTAAAGGAATTTTAAATTGAAATTCAAAATGAATTTATAGAATTCATTCACTTTTTTCCTTTATTGATGCTTTTCCTGCGACTCATAATAAAATCACATAAAAAAATAAATTCAAGCAACTCAAATTTTCCTTTAAAAATTAAAAATGAATTTTAAAAAAAATTTTAAACTTTTTTTTTGAGGTTTAGGTCTTAGGATTTAAATCAAGCAAGGTTTTGTTAGAATTTCTTAACAAATTTAATAAATTTTTTTAAATTTATTTTATGAGTATACTTGTTATTAAATAAAAATTTTAAATGAGTTAATTTGCCGTAATGAAAAGCCACTATACATTCCATTTATAATAAAAATTCTTTTCATTCACAATATAATCTCAAAATGCGACAAATGGACGCAAAAAAAGAACAGAGACAAAAAAAGAGTTAAGTGCAAGTGCGTGTGTTGTTTGCAAGAACGAAAAGAAAGAAATAAAGAAAAGAGAAGAAAACATTTTATTTTTATTTTGCTGCAGTTCTGTTATTTAAAAAGCGAGATGAAAAATTTGATGTTGTTATTGTTGTGTTCTGACTGTGCAAGTCATTATAGAGAAAGAGAATGTATAAAGGAGGCAATGATAATTCGTTTGCAATAACAGCACATTGAAAATCATTACATAGTAAGTCATACAACGCAAAACTTCTTTCAACAGCAGCAGCAACATTACGAAGTCCAAAAATATAAAAGAAAAGAGAGTTGTTGCTGAAGATGGAGAAATGCAAATGCTTTAATATCGCCACAATCAATTTGTATACAAACACAAAACACCTCAAAGTTCTTACACATATGCATGTTTCTGCTTTCAAGGTGTAATTTTATGTTAGCTCTCTTATTAAGCACTTTAATGTTCATGTTTTCTTTCTTTTATGCTTACTTCTTCAAGGCAAGATAACAAGTTCATAAATATTGAATAAAAATGGTCAAATAAATGTTCACAATTCTTGCAAAAAAATAATTCTAAAATTCATATAAAATTAACAAAATTGAAGAAATAAGAAAATAAATTGCCAAAAGCAAAGTGCATTTCAATAAAATAAAATAAATGAACAGAGCAGAATAAAAAATTGAAACACTTCAACACCTCGCACTTTTGAAGTTTAAAGTAATTTAATTAAAAATCATAAAACATAATAAAAATTTTTCTCTTCATAAATTTCAATTTTTCAATTGTTGTTTGTAGAAGTTACATGTACTGTAAATGATTAATGAAAGAAGAACGCTCTGATAGCAGCAGTGATGACTGTAGGGAAGAATTTCATAAAAAAGTTCTAAAAAAGTGTGACTAACCTGACATAAATTGAATGCGACGGCAGTAACAGAAAGTGCATCGAATTAGAACTATCAAAGTCAAACCCCTCACTTGGAAATCACTCAAGCGTTATTGATTGCAATGTATTTAATTGCAAAAAATGAAACTGGCATAGTCACTTATCAAAAAAAAAGAGAGTGAGAGCCAGGAACATTTTAATTCAATGTCAAAAGAGATTTTTTTTCATTAGATTTTACAGTAATGGTGCTAGTGGTTGACATTAAGGGAAAAAGTGCTTCATGACACAATGAGTTCAACTGAGGATTAAAGAAATGAAATGAAATGTGACACCCCTCATGCACATTTTTTATACTTTCAACAAACATGTATATGGCTTATTGCAGTCTTTTCGTGATTATTAAAAAACTATAATTTATTGTTATTAGCAAATTTACAGTTTTACATTGCATTAAGTGCAATGAATTGTAACAAAGAATTATCGTTATAGAAATGTTGTTTTTAAGTAACTTATAGATTTTTAGCAGTTGAATTGAAATTATTGATTGCAATAATTGACTTATTAAAAAATAACGGTTTTTAAAAATTTAAAATCATTTATTGTCAACTTCATGTTTTTTGAGTTTTATAAAAATTTCAAAATTGTTTTTTAATTAAAAAAATTCCTTTTTTTTCGAAAATACTCAAAAATCTACAATAATTTTAATTTCAAAAATAACGACCTTTTAAAATTCAAAAATTCTTTTCTAATGTTAACTCAACTAATTTAAATTTTTTTCTCTTCAACTTTTCAATCATTATAACTAAAATTCCGAAAATAAACTAAACATTTACTTTTTACAACAAAAGAACTAGTCGTTATCTGATTTTCACTAAATTTCCTCCTAATTGAGTTTCGTCTTACATTCTTAAAGATTCTTATCGAACTCTTTGTAATTTACCGCGAAAGAATTTCTGGTTGAAAATTTTTTCCGGTGTATATTTCTAAAATAAATAAACACACATGCTGTGTAGTGTGTAAAAAATCAATCAATGAATTTTTTTCTCGGAAGTGCGATTCATTGTCTTAAAGAACATCGTCATCATTTCATGAGAAAGTTATCACAAAAAATCCCGTTAGATATTATTTAAAAAGTCTACAAAAATTTTTTCTATGTCTGTTATCACATTTACCCACAATACACAGTTCAATATCAATATCACCCGGAAATAGAATGTTCGTACATCTCACTACAATTATGTGCATCATATCTAGCACTTTTAGTGATAAGAGTCAAGTATAAATAATTGAAATATTCAATCACATTATAGTCATTTCATTGTGAGCCTTTGGTGCTGATTGATCACCGAAAAAAAAAATCAAAGAAAAAGGAATATCAAAAGGAGTTTTAGAATGAGAAAGGTCATCAGCAAGTTGCTCTTGCTCGCACTTTTTGCTGGTATTTGCCATGCACAAGCACCAGCAAGACCAAATGCGCCACCAGCAAGACCGCAGCAACAGCCACAACCAGGCAGACCAAATGTTGTTCCAAACGCACCAACAAGACAGCAAGCTCCAATCACTAGAGCACCTAATGCACCAACAAGAGCTGTTCCACCTAACAATAGACCTCAACCAAATCGACCATTACCAAGTAAGTTTTTAAAAAAAGCAAAAGTTTTTTTTTCGATTACATAACAAATTTTTTTTTATATGTTCAATTTAGATCCACAACAGCCTCAACAAGGACCAGTGAGACCGAATACACCAACAAGGTCACCATCAGTTCCTAACAGACCTCCAGCACAGCAGCCACCAGCTGCTAATGCACCTAGACCAACAGCACAACCGCAACCTCAACCACCACAGCAATCGCCTGGAGTTAATGCACCAAGACCAACAGCAGGACCAATTCCTAATCAACCTAATCAACCTCAACAAACAACTGGTGCACCACGACCACCAGGTCCACCAGGTCCGACAACACAAGCTCCAATAACAACCACTCGTAGAGTCATTATTCCAGAACATCCAGAAAATCCTGATTTTGATGCTGCAATGTTCCCAACAGCTCCAACAATTGCTCCAACTCCAGAAGTAATTTTCGTTACAACACCACGTTTCCCTAATAATGTTCCAATTCATCCAAATATTCCAATTGTTCCATGGAATCCACGTAACGAGGGACGTCCAGATAATCGTTGTCCATTGAATCAAAATGCAAATAATCCAATACATTTACCACATGAAAGTGATTGCAATCGATTCTATAAATGTGATCATGGACTTATTTTTGAATATCGCTGTCCAAATGGTCAACATTGGAATGCACGAAGAAATTATTGCGATTTTCCAAACACTGCTAACTGCCAACCAGGAAGTCAAAATATCAACAATAATGTGCCAGTAGTTCCACCATCACCTCAAGTTCCAGACTGGAATACAAATTGGGTAAATAATTGGAATATGCCAAATAATAATAACAACATTGTTCCATGGACACCACCACCAGCAGTTAATCCAAATCCAGGATTTGAAAATCCCATCATCATTCCAATGGCACCACGCACTTAAATAAAAAGAAACCGAAAAGGAAGCAAATGCGCACAAATTGTATATGACTATTTTTTTTATTATTATTATTATCAAAATCAATCTATCTAAATAAGTAAGGGAAAAAACAACAATTTTTAGCTTTTATGTCTTAAGTGAACAACGACGAGAACAACGAAACTGAAACTGAACTTTCTTATCATTCTTGGCACATTTCATGTAACTCATTTTTGTGTTATTTTTAATTTTTAATTTCTTCTTTTGTTTTATTTGTGATGAATGTTTGTAAAGTGAGACGAGAAATAAAAAAAAAAACAAAAAACAACTACGATAAAAATTTTTTACACATTGAAATCATCGAATAAAATTTATTATCTAATTAAAAATAGTTTGAAAATGTTTTTGATCATGAGACTTTTTGTATTTTATTACCATTGATTTTTTAAGATCGTTCACATGTTCAGTAAGTAAATAATCGAATTTGTAATCTAAAATCTAGTTATTACAAATTCAAAAAAACCTTTTGTCAACTTGTAACAATTTTATCTTCCTAACATTTTCATTGACCTTACTTTGGCATTTTTCTTTCATATAACTCTTACTGTCACTTCATATCTCACTCAAGACTCCTTTGTAAGCTCATTATTAAAGTAATTCAAATGAATCATTGCACAAAAAGGGAATAAAGAATAAGGAAAGTTAATAAAAAAATTTCAATTGTAATTTATGACCTTTTCTTACTCTTTTACTTCCTTCTGCTAACTTACAATTCCGTTTTCTTTCTTTCTTTTCTATTGCGGCGGAAATTTGCGTTTTTCTCAATTTCTTTCTTGTTGAAAATTGAATTTTTAGCGCATTTTTGGAACAAAAATGGCGCTTATATCTTCACTTTGGCTGGCTGGCTCCCGGTGATGAGGCACGAGATCTCGAAAACAATAATAGCTAGAGACTTCCGGTTTGTTGTGTTTGATTTGTGCTAAAAAGTTAGTGGCGCGACGCTTATTTATATTTCTACCACTTATTGCATTAATTAGGAAATTACGAATTTAAATTTCCAAATTGAAATTTGTAAACAAATTTTTTTGGCGCGCAAAAACGATTGCAGCGCCACCAACGACAAATATTGGAACTTCAAATATTTTGAATATTACTCAACCGTTATTTCAAATCAACAAAATTTATTAGAAGATTCTATAAATTGCAGAGTCTGAAACCGTTTGGTATTTTAGTTGCAAATAACTAAAAATCAACTAAAACTTATTCAATTAAAATTTTCAACTAAAACCAACTTAAATTTAATCGAATAGGATTTTATTTTTGATCGAAGTTTTGGTTGATTTTAAGTTATTTTTAAAACGGTTTCGGACTCTGGTAAATTGATTTTCAACTAAAAACACTCGCCGAATTTTCATGCATCAAAATTTTATAAATATGATTTTGCTTTATATTTAAACTATTTGATCAAATTATTTTTAAACTGTAAATCTATTTTTCAAACGAATCTAATAAGTCTGTAATTTGTCAACATACACTGATTTGGCACCAAAAATGCGCTAAAGTGATCCGTCCTATGGCGGACACTTTCGGTATCATTTTTTCTTTCTATTCGACTGACTAGGCTCCATTTGTTGTATGTTGGCTTTTAATATTGTTCTTTCATATTGTATATATGTCTGTGCATATAAGCCAGTAGCTAGCTAGAAGCTAGTAAAGGAAACAGAAGGAAATCAAATAAATGAATTTATAGAAAATTTCTTTTTTGCTTTGTTCTTTGTGATAAGAGCGCAATTTTGTCAAACCCTTTCTTCACTTTTATTTTACTGTTGCCGTGTCAATAAGTTATGGTGATTTAACATGCGAATGGACTTTTTTCTTTCTTTTATTCTTGTAAGCATGGAGATCGTCAAGGCAATGAACTTAAGATAATTTTTTCTTTTTATTTATAAGAAAAAGGGAGAAAAGTTTAGTTAGAAGCAAAATATAGATATAGAAAGTAAAACAAAATAATTTAGAATAAAAGATGCTGCTTTTAAATATAATTTTTTATTAGAAAATTTTTATGAAAGCAAAAAAAGTAAATATTACGGAATTTAAGAATTAAAATTTAAAAAAATCCGTTAACTTCAAATCTTAGAAATTTTTAAATTTTCTTCATAAGTAATCTGAAAAACCACATGGAAAATTCCAACCAATTTATTTTCTACTTAATACCATAACTAATTCTTAAAATTGTCAACTTGTCCACAAATCAGAATCAAAATCATTATCGTAATGAAATCAAGTGAAAGAAATCCTCTAATAATGAAGTCTTATCCCTTGCTATATAAAATTAAATTCTTGATATGAGAGTGAAAGTGAAGATTCAACAAACCATAAACATCCAATTTGTGATATTTTTATGAAAGACTCAAAAAAAGAAATTAAACCATATAATGTATGAAAAAGGGTTCGCTCTGCCATTTGACAAATGACGAGTGAATGGCAAGAAAATCGAAAAAAAAATTTTTTCTTTTTATTCCACTACTACTGTGTGCAAATCAATATCAAACGAATGAAAAATTCCATGCTCTCGACGTCTTTTCTTTTTTCTTTTTCTCAATTTTATTTTTTTGGCACACATCAAGAGTTCATTTATTTTTATTGAAAAATTCAATCAGGCGAGAGTGGAAAGAGTGAAAAATTCGTTTTGCTCGACTGTGTAGCACTCTCTCTTATTTATACATTTTTAGCTTTTCATTTCTGCCAAATGCTATAGATATGATGTGATGTCATTGAATATGAAATAAATATGAAATTTTCATATACTTTTTTTGCTCTCACTCTCATTTCATAACGCTTTATGCTTAGACATGCATGAAATATTAAATGTTTCATATGTTCGAGAAATTCTTTGTACATTTCTAGCAAACGAATGAAAGAAAACTTCTTTCAAAAAGGATAATTTTTTCTTGTGCTGCTTCTGTTTTAGATATTTTTATGAATTTTACGAATTTTAAATTCAATATCGTATCAACTTGAAAATTTTAATACTTTTTTTTTTAAGATTCAAATGAAAAAGTTTAGAATTATGGAAAACTGTTATTTTCACATTTAAATATTTTATTTCAGATAAATTAGATTGATTTTTGTTTCACCTCGATTTCATTTATTATTCAATATTATCGTCATACATTACACAAAAATATATAAAAATAATTTTATCAATAAGTCAGCAGCAACAAAAATGCATAGAGTATAAAAATAGATAGATATAACACCTGAGAAGTAAATAACAACAACAATAAAACAAGAAGCAATATCTAAGTAGTAATGTGCGCAATATTGTATCACAAATAATAAAGAATCGATTTTTTTCATCAAATTGCGTGTTGTGTTTTTTTCTGTCCTTTATTTGCGCCTGATCTTAATAACGATATGAACAAGGTAAATAAAAAATATCATATTTCTAATAAATTTTAGCGTTTGTGCATGCCTTTGAAGCTTTGTTGAAATTTGATGAAAAATTATTTTTGGGAGCTTTTTTATCTTTTTTGTATGTGGGTGAAAGAAGTAATTTATTTTTGTAAATATCTGTAGGATAAAAATAAAATAATAAAAATTTAACTCAATTCATTTTTTAGAAAAGTTCCAAAGAAACTTTTTTTTCTAGATTTCCTGGTGATGTCATAGTATCCTTCATGGACATAAATAATATTTTTTATCGCACAGCATACATGTGTGTAGCAACGAAATAAAAATAGGAACATAAATACATTTGCGCTATCATCAATTTAATATTCGATAGTAAAATATATAAAAATTTCTTTTTTTCTCTCTGCTTTTAATACTTGTAATATTTCTGCACTTTATGCAAACAATAAATTGATATATATCGTAAATTGAATAGAATTTATGCTTCCATTTTCTCTTTGAATTCGACTTTGTAACATAGAAATCCAGGATGATCAACTTTTTATTTATTTTGGATAACATTTTAAAAATTTCTATTTTAACGTATTTTAAAAATTTAAACATTTATTCTTTCAATTTAACAATTTTTTAATTTAAAAAAATGTAATTTTTGGTTTTGAACATCTGAAAATAAAGAATGTACATAAAAAAGATATTTCTATACCATAACACTCACACCTTTATGTTAGATGCTTCTGTTAGATATTATTTGAAAAAAAAACATTATAGAATGATGAATCAGGTGCTGCTGATTACATCTATTTGCAGCCGCCATATGTTTATGACATTTATATTAATATTTCAGCACTGCTCTTCTTTCTTCCATTACCTTCTACTTTGTGTACCATGCCATGCATATGAGAGTGTTGCTCGCTTACTATTTTATGATGATATTTTTCATCGTAAGCATGAAAAGCAATGAAGTAGAAGTAGAAAGAAAGAGAGGAAATTTTCATTATGCATAAAGCACTGTGAATTAGCACAGAATTCATGATGTTCTCACTTCGACAAGAATTGAATTGAAGACATTCTTCAACGCTTTTGACTTCATCTTCCTTTTCTTATTTTGAAGAGTTCTCTTTTAAGTGAAAAGTAATAAATCATGGGAAGTAATTTTCGATTTGATGCTTGCTCACTTTTGTTAGAGCACAACAAAGTTTTATTTTTTGCTTTTTAAGGTTGAAGCATTAAATGGTAACGGGAAAATAAAAGTATAAATCATAAGTGCATAAGTAGGTTCTAGTAGATGAGCATGGGAAGAAATTCAGTTTATGTGACAGAAAAAAAAAATTGTTTAATGGACAATGAATAATAACAAAATTTTTAGTTCTACTTGGTAAAAAAATAATTAATCAATTAAATTATAATTAGGGTAAACGTTCCTAATTTTCGTCTTTTCGAATTTAACCACAAATATTTCACTAACTATTCACTCAATTTCTATTCTAACTAAAGTTTTTAATGTAGACTTTCGGCAGCTTTCATGTTTTAAGAGTCAGCACTAAATCGTTTTCTCACAATTTAACAAGTTTTATCCGTCCTAATTTTCGATCTATCAAACCTAATTTTCGGTCTATTTACGTTCCTAATTTTCGGTCTATTTGTTTACATTTGAATCAATTTGAATTTAATCACAAAATCTCTTAAAACTCTTTAAAATCACAATATTGCTTCCTTTTAATATTATTTAATCAATTTCCTCGCGATTTCCGACTCCTAAAATGCTTTAGAAAGCAAAAAATTGCATTTTTAATTTTTTGAAGTGTTTTGAGCGCGATTTACACATTTTAGACTGAACGCGATTTACATTTTTCTGTCAACATTTTGTAAACAAATAGACCGAAAATTAGGAACAAAAATAGACCGAAAATTAGGTTCGAGATTTTCAGCTAAAACTAGCTGTTTAAAACTTGTGAAATAGTGATAAAAAGTATTTTAAAGTGTTGTTAGAGAATGTTTTCAAATATTTAAGTTATAACTTGTAAGGAATTTGCAATTATTTAGTGCTAAATATTGAAATGAAAATTATTAAAAATTTTCAATCTTGTGAAAAATAAATGAAAATGGATATTTCTCATCAAGTAATATTCTATAAATCATAATTGAGTGTTTATTAATGTTTAAATGTCATTATTGATATGATATAATCATTTATTTTGTGATTTTTAAAGGTTTTAATAGAAAATTTGGAAAAAATCAATTAAACCGAAAATTAGGATAGACCGAAAATTAGGAACGTTTACCCAATTTATAAAATTTACAAGATTCAAATCTAATATTTCGAGTTTTTACCGTAAATCTCAATATTTCACAGTGGGCGAAAAATGGGAAAAAGTGGATAAAAATCATTTTATTGTCTAAATTGGTGTATTTTGGCTAGAATAACATGGAAAAAATACTAAAATAATTATTTTCAAAACTATTATACTTGCATATTTGCTAAAGGGATATGAGCAAGCAAGCCTAAAGAAAAAGACCACCTCCTCTTTTTTGGATATTATTAGAATTTTTGGCTCTTAATTCAACAAAATATTCATCAGAAAAATACAAATTTATACTTGTTTTAAAGGTTTTAAAAATATCTATGACAAAAATACAAAATTTAAAGCGAGAAATTTAATTGAAGTTATTTTAAGCCCGAAAGAATGTAAAAATTCATGAAAAATTGACTTATTGATCATGTTTAAATGGGTTTGTTCAACTGAAATTTATTTTGTTCAATGAGATTTTTATTGTAGGTTATAGCTGAATATTGCTATTATATTACAAAACTGCTATTTTTGAAAATTAGTTGCTATTTTGGAATTTTCTAACTTTTAGTGCCAAAAAATGTCAAAAATTGGTAAATTTTTCAAAATTTTTTGCACTCTTTTGATCATAACTTCTGTAAAACTCAAGCAATTTTCATCAATTTTGCCTTAAAATGTTATTTATACTAATTTCTATTAAAAATAAATTTTCAAAGTTATTTGTGGTATCTTTGTGCACCATCACATGAGGCACAAGTATAGCTGCTGGGTACACTATTTTAAAATTTTTTCTAAAATTGCTTGAAAGTGATCTAGAATAACTAGAATTAATATAATATGTAATAATAATAACAATCAAGATGAAATATGGTTAAATGCAATGGTACAGATTAAGTTTGAATTTATGAATTTATTTTAAAGAAAACTTTTAATGCAAGTCTCTAAAATTTAGTTGTTTCCGATTTTTAATGGTATTGATTGATATTATTATTACATATATATTAAATTCTAGTTATTCTAGACCACTTTCAAGCAATTTTAGAAAATTTTCGAAATAGTGTACCCAGCAGCTATACTTGTGCCTCATGTGATGGTGCACAAAGATACCACAAAATAACTTTGAAAATTTAATAATTTTTAATAGAAATTAGTATAAATAACATTTTAAGGCAAAATTGATGAAAATTGCTTGAGTTTTACAGAAGTTATGATCAAAAAGAGTGCAAAAATAACTAATTTTTGACTTTTTTTGGTACTTAAAGTTGGAAAATTCTCAAAATAGCAGCTAATTTTTCAAAAATAGCAGTTTTGTAATATAATAGCAATATTCAGCTATAACCTACAATAAAAATCTCATTGAACAAATAAATTCCAGTTGAACAAACCCATTTAAACATGATCATAAAGTCAATTTTTCATGAATTTTTACATTCTTTCGGGCTTAAAATAACTTCAATTAAATTTCTCGCTTTAAATTTTGTATTTTTGTCATAGATATTTTTAAAACCTTTAAAACAAGTATAAATTTGTATTTTTCTGAATGATATTTTGTGAATTAGAGCCAAAAAATTCTAATAATATCCAAAAAAGAGGAGGTGGTCTTTTTCTTTAGGCTTGCTTGCTCATATCCCTTTAGCAAATATGCAAGTATAATATATCACTAGAAAGGTCTTAAAATAAGCTTTCTAATGGTGTTAAAGTCAGATTTTTAAAAATTTATTTTTGACGACTTTTAGGCATATTTATGTCAAAAATTGAACTAAAAGCATGTTTTTGAGCCCTAAAAAATCGTTTTTTTTTTGAAAATAATTATTTTAGTATTTTTTCCATGTTATTCTAGCCAAAATACACCAATTTAGACAATAAAATGATTTTTATCCACTTTTTCCCATTTTTCGCCCACTGTGTATTTATTGATTTAAAGAATTCAAACATTTTGTTTTATTTAAGCTGCAAACAATTACTCAAAATTACCAACAAATAAATTTGCATCAACAGACACCTAAGCATCATCAAATCACATTCCTCATTCAAATGACCTGTCACATTACTTGAGAAAACCACAAAGCATCGACCCTCAAACCGCAGTGAATCATTGTCACTGAAAGCGAAAGCAAAAAGAAGATTGCCGCTCTAAATTTTTTATATACAGAATTAAGTCATTTGTCAAAGGCAACGAATAGCCATCAAATTTAATTTCACGAAATTCCAATTTAGGAAAATGGAAAATTTTTGTTTGCTTATTGTTTAATTTTCTTTAGCGTGTGCAAATGAGAAAATAATTCATCTCATTTATACTTGTCTCCATGCGATCCCACTGATGTTGTCTGTTTTGAAGATGGTGACAAAGAGAATTTTAAGCTTGTGACAGGAGAAAGCTTTAATTTCATGTGAAATGACAGCTCTATAAATTATCAATAAACAATTCAATTTGTCAAATGACGAAAAATAAGCGTGCAAAAAAAGAAATTGCATTGAAATAGCGGCATGCCTTGAGTCTTATTGAGAAAAATTCCACGAATTGTGAGCACTAAAGCATTGCATGAGTGTTAAAGCGGACATAAATCGAGCGCAAATGTTGCGAGTCGACAAACGACGAAAGACACATAAAACTGCACAACAAAAAGAAGGAAGGAAAGAACATAAGAGAGAATTCCACCTAATGATTTAATAAAGTGACAAGAGTGCATTTTTTCTTCTTTCTTTCACTCGCTCACTTATTTTCATTCGACTGTAAAAGCTAAACGACACATTAAAATGTTGAATTTTTTATTTTTTGAAACAGTGTACAAATTAAAATTCCTTGTAAACACTTTAGGATCAAAATTCTTGTTTGAAAGCATTAAGTTCAAGATCAATAATTTTTAAGATCAAGTTCAAGTTCAAAATTTAAATTAAAACCGTTATATTTAAAAACTGATTTTAATTTCATTGCAAGGGAAAATAAACAAGAAAATCACAACTTGGTTGCATTTTGTAAAACACACAAAATCAGAATCTTTAAAATTATTTAATTTATTTCTCATTTTTGCTCATTCTTTTTAATTTCTCGCATTTTTTTGTTTTCATTTTTCTTGCCTTCTTCATGTTTCTCTTTTTTTATACATTACAATTTTTCAATATTATTAAATAACAACAGAAAATGAGAAATGGGAAATAAATGAGAAAAAAGATATTTTTTAAATTGTTTTGTGCTGTCGTTGAGAAGTGAAGAAAAAAAGATGATGCGGGTGTGCGCGCATGAGTCCCTTTAATTGTGACAATGCGGGAACATGCCACAATTGCTGTATGTATATTCAATTGAGAAAAGCCTCAGAATGAAGCACACTCTCAGACCACGCATATACAAATGTCATTCTCATATCAGGGCAGCTCATGCAAATGAGACAAAATTGAATGATTTATAATCAATAATGAGAAAGACCTTAGCAACTTCCTCACAAGCACATGCATGCAATATATGCATGTTAACAAGACGATAATCCCAATGAAATGCGTTAATGTGTGCGCACTCAGGGACTTGTTAACAGGCACACAAAACAACGACATGGCTTTTCTTTTCTTTTTTCTTCTTCATTACCGTCATGTCATTATCAACATCATCTCTCCATTGTATGCGCTCATTCGTTTGTAAAATGCAAGTCGTGCAGCATTCTATTTTGCAATTCTCTCTTTTACACTCATTACCACCTACATTGATCGTCTTTTGCTTTTTTTTCTTTGTGTGAAATGTTTTGATCATGTTAACGACATCTTAAAGACTCATTTTCACATTGAATTAAATTGAGATTATTAAAAAAATGAAATTTATTATACAGACACTCTTTGCTGTTTCGGCATCATTGAATTGAATCGAAAATTTACTTTTCCCTTTTTTGGAATTTCATTAAATTGAGTGGAGCTCTGAATTTTTATTAAATGTGCATCACTTATGCAATTGCAATTTATGGAAAGTGAATTTGATTGATATTCACATGAGAAATATGATAGTTATAGTCGATTATACTTGAGATTGAGTTAATGCACTGATTGAAATGCTATTTTAGAGTAATGTAAGGTGGGAATTGAAGTTGGAAATTTAATGAGCTGAATTATTTCTTGTTAAACAGTTAGATTTGAGTGCATTTATTTTTTCTTCTATTTAAAATTAATATAATAATTTTTATGAATAAAAAAACTTGTTTTCTTGATGAAATTTGTTCAATTTTTAAATTTACCATATTTTTTTCAAAAAAACGTTTATTTTATATTTGAAAATTCCAGTAAATTTTATATATTTTTATTAAATCTAAAAAGTTCATTAAATCGAAAATTGTATCAAAAATTTATCAATTCATCCATGACTCATATTTCAATTAAAATTTCTTTCATCTTTATCATTGTTTTCACATCAAAAAATGACTCGATTTTTTTCTCTTTTCTTTTCGTCAACTCGCCATAAATCTTCACGCTCAAAAGAAATAAGAAAACAAAAAAATAAAAGTCGTTCGATTTTCTTAGTTAAGAATGTCCAATGAGTCATATTAAAAACACTTTAATGTGTTTATTCGTGCTCTGCATATATTAAGGAGATGTGATGGATGAATGTTTAATTTTTAATTGTTTATTTTTGGTGAGTAAAAAAGAAAAATGTTGAAATAATTGGCATTAAATATTTGAATAAGTTTGAAGATGATAAATTTGATAATTCTTGGAAAATGAAATTGAAATTTTTTAATGCAAATAGAAATATTTTTGACAATTTAATGTGATTCTAGATTGATTTTATGATTTTTTATTAAAATTCATTTAGTTCTTAGTAAAGTCTTACAATTGTTCTTCAAAAATGTAAAAGCAAAAATTTACTGTTATATTTACATCATTTTCAACCTTCAAAAAGAATTTCTTTTGAGCTTTTATCAATATCATCATTTCACCATGGAAATAGCTTAAATTTTCTCTCATCATAAATTCCATTTTTTGCGTAGAGATCAACAATCCTTTTATATGAAAATGAATATTAAAAAAGAATTTTTTCCTTCCATACACACACACATATAGCATGTTATATTTTAGAAGGTAAGAAGATTTTCTTCTCTCTATTAAAGAAGAAAAAAAAAACGAGTAGGAAAATTCAATTACCACACGCATTCATCACAATATGGTATCATTACAATCTGTAAGTAACATGAATAATGTACGAGATAAAAAAATACATAGGACCGATGCGTAATTCGAAAATCCCATCATCCTAGAAATATTGCACAATCTAATTCAGTCAAGAAAAGAAAACACAGCTCAAAGTAGATGTAAGGCTTTAATTAAATTTGACGTATCATAGAAAATATGTTTTCTTATTTTTTTCTGCCTCTGTCGTCTTTTGAAAATTAGTTTAGTTGTTGTCATGTACTGGTGTTCAATTTTCTCCCTTTCTGCAAACATATCACAATCGATTCAATTTCTTTTACTTTTCTTTTCTTGAAATAGAATTCTAGGGATGGATAGTGATTGGTGAAATAATTGTAAAATAATATTTTGTGTCTTATTTTTAAGATAAGTTTAGAAGGTAAATAAAAAATAACGGACAAATTTAAATTTATTTTGACCGTTATTTGTAAATAATTTTTTTTAAAACTCATTGATGACAAATCTCAACTAATTGTCCAACCATTGACAAATCATCCCTCTTTCTTTCAACTCAATTTATATCTCATTGACTGTCTTCAATCCTCATCTTCAATAGAGCCACTCCTTTGTCCAAGAAAAGCGCATTCCATGTCGTTTTTATTGAGTTTTAGTTAAGCCATAAGGAAGAAATTTGAACATCGATAGAATACTAAATACTTAGATTTTACAGAGAGAGAAAACACATCAGTAAGTGAACAAGGCAATGTTTGTTCGTATCTTGTTTAGGAAAACATTATACATGCGTATCATCAATTTGTGGTTTTTCTGAAATTTTTACTTTAATTTTCAACCCTTCTTTTTATTTCTTGTATTTTTCTGTCACTTTCAGTAACAATAGAAAAAGAAATTTCGATAAATTTCAACGCAATTTTTTTTGCTCATTTGAATTACTTAAAAAATTGATAATTTATGTACACAATCAATTTACTTCCTTTTTTGTATTCTACATCTCATTTATGCAAAATATTCATTGCCATGGAAACTTAATTAAGTGTATCGAGTTTCATTTTAATTTTAATTTTCTCTTAAAAAACACAAAAACCTCCACTCTTCTTTTCACTGTTTCGTTATTCAATACTTTTCATTATGCCGTGTACAATTAATTATTGGCACACGAGTCTGGCAAAATGAGACGAGAAATGATGAGGAGTGAAATGTGAGGTAGATAAATGGTTGAGATGTGATGGAAATTGAACGGTTGAGAAAATTGAGTTTAATGTGTTGTTTTGTAAAATTTTTTATGTTTATTAAATAATGAAATATTTTTAAATTAATTTGACAATAAGCGATCAGATTTTAAAATAAGATCTTAAAACAAACATGATTAAAATCAATAAATTTTTAACAAAACTTATTTTATAATGTACAACTATTTCATAATTAAAAATGATCACAAAATTAATCCTGTGTGTACGATTAATAATAAAAATATCCCTAAATTGAAGTAGATGATGGATGACAGCATCAATGAATTTTGTTTCATTTATGATGTCTGTAGTCATTTAATTTTCCACATATGCCAGCAAACCAGAATGTCAACAACAAATTATTAGAAAAGAAGCCACAACATGCACATACGGCAGTGAAAGAGAAATTTCGACTCAATAAAAATTTTAATGCTTCTTTCATAAAATATTTACTGTGACGTTATACAGTTAAGGCAACTTTGATGATGTTCCTCACATCTCTAAGCGAATTTTGAACCTCAAATGGGAGGAAAAGAACGCGACTGACTTTTTTTATAACTGACAATATTTTTTCTCTTTTTTCTCGTAATATGTTTGTAATATTTGATATAAAAATTTACGTGCGAGCATCGTGGTTGTGCAGTGGGTTAACTTGAGCTTACAGCTTTTACTGCTCAAAATGTCTTGTGTGTATTTTTTCACGACAAAAATAAATTTTATGACAACGCGTTGTTTATTTTTTATTTTTATGAAATCATACAAATACAAATTTTTCTTTTAATATTTTCGTGATGTTTTTCTTTTATTTTGATGATGATCTGTAAATATTTTTTATTATTTGAATTTATGAAAAATTATTGATAAATTTTATTTGCATTTTGTAAATGCTAGTTTAAATAAAATTAGAACGAATTAGTTTAATTTGTAGCAAATAGGTTGTTTGAACAACAAAATCATAAATTCGAATCTCAAAATATAAATTTATTTTTTTTAAATTTTTTTAACAGCATAATTTAAAAGTGCATTTAATTTTTTTTCTGCCACTCACAAGACCACACGTGCAAATATCTCTCTAGTGTAATTAAAATCATCCTCTTTTTCCTCATTCACTCTCTTATGAATTGCTTCGAGTGTGTGCTCTCGGTGATATGAAATTTCGTAATTATTTTAATTCCTCTACAAATTGCATTTACAGATGAAAAAAGGAAAATTTTTCTAGTGAAAGAATGGGAGTCATAAATCCATTAAAGCGAATTCCCTTATCTTTATTACCCTTGCCCCATTCTACATCAGCCTCTATGAATTTTTCAATCTTCATGTATGAATGCTTGTACTTTTATGGTTTCTACATATATGCATGATATGACATGCTTTTTCTTCTATGACTTTCGAAAAAATAACCAGTGACCAAGTACCCGTGTTGCAGATCGGTTTCTATCTCTTAAAATTTTATCATCACACTTTTTCACTGAAATAATTGAAATTTAAGTTGTATACACACAGCAGTTTAGGAATGGTATTTTTTGTTTTGTTTACATTTTCATTAGAAATGATAATAGACTCAAATAGTTGAAATTTTCACTCGCGCAGCTAAAAATTTTTTTGATCATATTCGCGAAAAAAATTTTGTTTACAAATTTTCAAAATGAAAAAGTAATTCGCAATTTCCAAAGTTATATGACTAGTGACAGAAATATAAATAAGCGTCCCCTTTTTTAGCACAAATAAACACAACAAACCGGAAGTCGCTAGCTTTATAGTTTTCGAGATTGAGGGACAGCCAGCCAGCCAGCCAGCCAGCCAAAGTGAATGATAAGCTGCATTGTTGTTCCAAAAATGCGCTAAAAATTTCTTTTCTATCTCTTAAAATTTTATCATCACACTTTTTCACTCACACATTTTGGTCATATTATGATAATAGACTCAAATAGTTGAAATTTTCACTCTACATATTTTCTTATTATGAATTGCACTTATTCCCCTTTTCTATTTTTCTTGTGATGACAATGAAAACGAGTAATTGTGGAAAATTTTCTGGTATTTACTTTTTATAAAAATGTTTGAAATTCAACAATTTATAATGAATATGAAAAATTTTCGTATGTGAAAAATATTAAATTGTCATAAAATTTTAAGAATTGAAATTTAGTAATAAAAAATTTCTCGTTACAAAGATTTCGAAACCTAAAATTGACTAAATATGTAAGGAGTTGAAAAAAAAATTTTTTTTATAAATTTTTTTGAAATTTTTTTTTCCAGTGAATTCCAAGTTTATTTTTTTTATAATAAATTGTTTAGAATAGAAGCAATTCAATTTGAATTTTCCAAACAATAATCAAATTTAAGAAGCTTTTCTATCTCTTGCCTGCTTGTTTCTATGTTACAATTTTATAAGAGTCGATTGTTCAGAGTGAAATATAAGAGTCAATTTTACATATGACTATGTAATTACAGCTCCTTTATTTAGATTCAAATTTATATTTTTTTATTCTCGAAATTTAATCCTTTTTAGAGAGTGAGAAAGAAGTCAGGAAAAAGGATCAAAAATTTTTGTTGCAAATTGTGTTCTGTATGTGTGTGGGTTGATGAGTGTTTGCAATGGAGCAGCAGCAGCACATAGCACTTAATAGGATTTCAAGGGTTTCGCAAATATATATTTATGAGCAGATTTTTGTGTGGTTACATAGAAAATTATTACCTACTCACATCATTTGGTGTGCCTGCTTGTGTTTGTGCATTTAAAACAATAAAATTTTTATTGAATTTATTTCAATCATAATAAAATCGCAATTTAATTTAATTTCTCATACTGCGAGTTTTATTTTCTCGCACACATAGTAAAACCAATAAAAAATAATTCCAATAATACAAAATTCATGCTTTTCACGCGGTGTACTTTAACTAGCATTCTGTTGTTTAATATTTTTAAGTTGTTTATTGCGTTATGAGGAAGGTGGAATAAAAATTATTAAATAAATCCATAAATGTGTGCAATTTTATAATTTATTGGTAGTTAGTTTGATTTCATTGAGTAGAATTTGTTTTATGATTAAGTATATTAAAGATTTATGCAAATAGACGATTCAATTGTTACCAAAATATAAAAACGAACACGATTCGGCAAAAAATATCGGCTTTGAATTTTTAATAAAATTAATTAAAACGTTTAAATTAAATGCAGCCATCTTGAATTTTGTTATAAAAATTAATAAATTTCAATGAAGGCTTTATTTAATCCTGGGGGCAAAATAGAATTTTTTTTCGTTAATTTTTCTAAATTTGAAAGCGAATTTTTACGATTTCTGCAAAAACCGTTACATACAAGTAATTTTCTTAATTTCAAATTGAATATTATAATTTCTATAATCATATTAATTTTACTTTAAATTTATTTCTTTAATCTCATCCCTTTAAAAGAAAAATAAAAATTTCCTATGTATGAATGAGACAAAAACTAAAGGAGAATATAAAAAAGAAGCAAAACAAGCTTCCATTGTAACATTTATTTTATGGATTTTCTTTCATTCCTCACGCTTTCACGCACGCATTATTTATATGCTACCAAATGGATTGAATGAATATTTTCTTTTTCAACTGTAGCATGTAGCGTATGTGTGTCTGCACATATTGCGATTAAATTGATATCTCCTTTATCCTATATGTATGTATGTATGTGTGCAACAATAAAAATCCGCATGTATGAAATAGATTTAATGGATTTTCCCTCCTTTTTTCATTTTCTCTCTGTGAGCTTTGAACTGTTGCAGAGTGCGAGAAAAGTAACATCATCATCATCATAATACACATTTTTATATGCGAATTGTGTGTCTCTTTTTCTCATCTCAAACGAGATGATGCCTATGTATGGATATAAATTTCCATTAAAGATATCATTATCATGTTTACAATTCTAGCTCCATGCTATTATTTCGCTTTCTTTCGGTTACGGAAGAGATCGTAAAAAATTCGATTGTAATGCTAGCACTTTCCATATACAAAAGATTCTTACCTTCTTGGCTTTTTTATATATATATGTCATGTGTGTGCAAACCACATAATATGTAATGATGACTATGCAATTTAATCTACACCTACATATATGCTGTCATTGAATGATGATGATAACATGAAATTAAACGCGATTAGAGTGCAACTTTTTTTCTCCCTATACCTCACTTTTCCATCCCCATGATTTCTTAATGATTTTCAATTATGGATAACAAAGGAATGTGTCTATCATTGAATCACTCCACTTTAGAACTTGATAGATGAACTTTTTATTGATTTCTATTTTATGAACGCTCTCATACGATGATTTTCTAGCAAGCAGGGAAAAATAGTTTCAATAACTTTATTGAATTATGACGGAGCAATAAAGAGTGAGTGTCATTAATATTCCGAGGTAAAAAAAGACGATAAATAAAAGCATGACAAAAAGTTCACTGAGTGAAGTAATTCTTTTTATATTATTATTGAATGCTCATGCTCATTCATGCATATGCAAGGAATTTTAATATAAAAATTCTTGAAATTGATAAATCTTGTAAATAAATCCAGGCAAGGACACTCGAAAAAAGATTCTGAAAGATCCCATAAAGATCTCAAAAGATCCTAAAAAATCGCAAATTTTTGTTTTGGTAAAATTCGCATTTTTCGTTTGAATTGAATGATCTAATGTACACAGAAACATCTTTTGCCATCCTTTATTATCTTTCCCTAGTAGAATATTACAGTTTGAGGCTGTATTTTAGCTAAAATTGTAAATTTCTTTTTGTTTATGTTCGAAAAATTTTTTTAAAAAATTTCGAAATTTGTAAACAAACAAATCTAATTAAAATTTTGTTGATTTTCTCTTGATTTATCAATTGATTATTCATCTAAACGTTTAATAGAAGTTAAAAACACAATAATAGATGCTATTATGTAGTGAGAAGAGTAAGGAAATGTTTTAGAATGACAAAGTTTAACAAAGATTGAAAGATTTGAAAAGATCTTAAAATATCCTAAAAAATCTAAAAGATCTTTCAGTGTCCTTGCCTGGAAATAAATTGCATTTAAAAAAATGTGCTAACAATTTTTACAAAAAAGAAAAACCGAATATAAAAAAAATTCAAGATTTGAATTTTGATTTGATCAAATTTATTTAAATTTTAATTTCAATTCTTAAAATTAGATGAATTATTTTCTTACATATTAAAGAATGCTCAAAATAAATAAAAAATTGTCATGCATGTTTAAATGAAAGAATGTAAAAAAAAATAAACAAAACATCATCATTAAAATCACAAAGAGAATTTTTTCTTCTGTTTCTTTTATTGCACATTTTTATTGATAAATAACCCCTTTCAGAGAGCAGTGCTGAGTAATCAACTAAAGTGACGGAATGAATTAATAAATGAGAAATTCTGCCGCATATATACATGATAATTTTCAATTTGTTCTTTGTTGTGCCATGAAGCCTGCAATAATAATTAATTCATCAACAGAATGATGACAAATGGATTCAATTAAATATTCAACTTGCTATGTTTACTCGAAATTATATGATGAATGTGTGTACACTAAATGAAGTATGTTGACATCATGCCTGTTTGGTCTTTGCTCCATTTATTGATTTTTCAAGGCCTTACGCTTTCATTTCAGTAAAAGTCACTCAATTTTATTTTTTTCGGGGCAGGTTTAATATGTTCTTTGATGCACAATTACAATTAATGGATCAAAAGCTACTGATAGGGGCACAAGCTTGAGCTTTGATGGATTCTCTTCTGTGTCATTAATAAGTTGATGGTTCTTTGTTTCCTTCCATAATAGCAAGGCATTTAGGTGAATGTTTGTGTTTTGAATGAGAAAAATAAATAAAATTGATAAAATTTTTATTGTTGTTGTTTAAGTATGTAATTTAGATAAATTAGAATTACTGTTTAGCCTTGAACTCATTTTTTTGGTAAAAAAATATTGATCAAGATTTGAAAGTAAAAGTAAAAAGATTTGGGAAAAAAATTGAAAAACAATATAACATCAATATTTGAAGAATAGAATCTTACTTTATGATAATTATTTTATTATTCGATTTTTGATTTTTAATTTCATATCACTAAATTTTAATAAAAGCAAAAAATTCTATGATTTTTTTTAAAATAAAATTTAATTCAATACCAAAAAATCGATTTTTTGTTTCATATTAAAATTGAAACATTTCCCATATTATTCTTCATGAAGAGAATATAGAGAGAATTTTCTTGTGGTGAAAGAAGAATAATCTTTTCAATATAACATATACACAAGTATGCCTATGAATGCGAGACAACAATCTGTAAATTCAATTTTCATTTCCATTATTTCCTCCTTTCATTTTCATTACATAACCACCGCTTTAATATCTCTATTCACATTCACACATAGGAAGTTTCCTCAGTGGTTGTAAATAATTCAATTTGACAAAAATTAATTTATGATCATTTCTCACATCTTTTAGTTATTTTGCGTCGTTTCTACAAATGAATTTTTGGCTGTGGCTTCTTCCCATTTCTTACTCTTAAAGAAGGAAGGAAGGAAAAATAAAATGATAAACTGTGAGAATTAGGGAATGAGTTAGAGACAAATAAACAAATAGACACAAATTAATTAAATTTATACAAAAATATTTCCATTTAATTATCCAAATTGACGCAACCAGCACAAAAAAGTATAGTGTTGGCACACACCGAAATTACTGACTTGCTGGTTAAAGGAAAAACCCACAGAGTGAGTTCATTATTATTCGATATTTTTTCCTCTTAGAAAACTTTTCTCTTCTCCTTTTTTTCTTTTTTTGGTAAGTGTGTTGCCAGCTTAAATGAGAAAGAGGAAAAACAATTAAAGCATTTTTCCTTAGAAACCCAATTGAGACGAGTGGAAGAAAGAGAGAAAGAACAGGTAAAGAAAACACACTTACAAAATAATTAAGTCATTAACCGAAATGATTTATTTTTTGGCACATTTCTCCGCTGTTACTTGCACAAATTAAAGTCACGATAACGGAAAGCCACTGCTAGCTAAGGGTCAATATAGGAGTGAATAAAAATAATCTCCTAATGGTCTGCAATAGATACTGAGCATGAAAGATGTGATTAGAAGGCTGTGATAGGAAGTTTTTTACTGTATTTTGACCATTGTGTGACACACATTGAGAAACATGGGGCATTCACGAAAAAAATGTATTTTATCGATTTTTCCCTCCTTTTTTCTGGTTTCCTTATCATACACACATGTGGAGTGTGTGAGAAATAAAATGTTTACCAGTGAGAAATTTAAAAATTAAATTTGCAAAAAAAACAAAAATTTGAACAATAAAGAAAGTTTTACATTAAATTCTTAAGAATCGAATTCGAACAATTTTTGTATTTTTTTAAATTCTTGTGATCAAATCTTAAAAATTATTAGCAAAAATTGCAACATTAAACTAAAAATTTTTAAATTAATTTCCCCACTGGTTTAAACTTAAGTAATCGAAAAAGAAAAATAAAACTTTTTTTGCTTCTTATTTTCTTCATCTAAGCTTCTTTTTTCACTTGAACAACATCTTGCGGACATGTTCCATTGCTAAAAAATCTCTGCTATCAAGGCCTTTTTGCTCACTCGCTGTTTGTATCGGACTATCTATAAAGTTCTCTATACAGTGTATACTCGAATATCGATTATTTCCTCTTGCATGATTCTTATCTTTTTCTCTCTAGCATTTTTTTTTCATTTTGAAACAATGAGAAATATAACATATAATATAATGTCAGAGATTTAACCCAAAATGAATGAATGAATGAAAATGAAAAAAACTGCACAACTTTTTTCTTTCGCACTCTAATATGCGTCATCATTGTTGTCGGTATGGTATGAGCGACATATGATTATATGTATTGGAATATTCAGTCAAACAAAAGCAAGCGAGTGTAGGAAAAAATGAGAAACTTTAATTCAAAACTTTAGGCTTGCCCTACATAAAATTCATTCCTCGATTCACACAATTTTCGTCGTCATTGTCGAGTGGAAAGAAAAAAATAATTTTTTGTGCCTTTCACATTTCTGTTTTTCTACCACCCCCGTACGTGTGTATATATAAAGTGCTACAGTAGAACAGTAGAGCGACGACTAAAAAAGTACAGAAAGAAAATAAAAATGAAGAAAAATTGAGGGTGGCTGGAATGAGTGGGAGTGAGCGGCAGAAAATCGATAAAATTTAGAGCCTTGAGCTTGTGTCGAGTTTTTTTCTTTCTCTTTTATGGATTCATATCCCTGCAAATGTATGTTGCCTTTTCTTATGCCATTCTGCCTTTGACTACTACTTTTTTAAGGAGCATGAAAGGAGAGAAGAATGAAATATGAGAAAGTTTAACTTTTTTTGTCGGTTTCTGATGATGGAAGATTAAGACGTCTTTTCAATATAATCAAACATTTCTAAAATAACCGTCATTTTTTATTTAAATTATTTTTAAAAATAACGGCCAAACAAAATTCAAATTTTTATTCGTAAACAACTTCATGTTTTTCTGTTTACGAATTTCAGAAAGTCAAAGTGAACAATTTAAAATAGATTTTCTTTAACAACATCCGCTATGAAAAAAATAAATATAAATATACATAAGGAGGAAGGAATTTATGACGGACATTTTTTCCTCGCACTGATGCTTAGCGCTTACCGTACAAATAAATAAACAAAGACGCAAACAATGCAAAGCACATTTTATTGCCCCCGCCGACGAAAAAAAGTAATGTAATGTGTATGCGAGAAAAGGAAGGCATAAAATCGTTTTATAAATATATTTTGAATGTTTACCTTTCCACTGGCACTCTGTGTTGCCTTATAGCTGGTGCTAAATGGATAAATAACAAGAGTTGAATTGAAACTTTTTTACTTACACAATATTTTTAATATGCATTCGTTTGTTTGATGAAACAAACATAAACCTACTTCCCTAATTGATTTAATGATTCTTCACGTGAATGAACTATGTATTGATGGGAATGAAACAATCATTTTGGACATTTTTATAGTTATTTTATGACTTTAAGTAACTTTATTTTATACACATTAAATTTTTTTAGTGTTCTTAAGGGAAAGAAAGAAATTTTTCTTTTTATGAGCGATGTTTCTTTTTTTGATAAATTGAATGAACCGAAATTGGAGTCCTTAATTGAATTTCATTGTGATGGAATTTTTGTGATTCTTAAAGAAGATGACTCAGTGTTTTCCTTTAGTAAAGTTGTTTTCTCAAGCTGAAATTGTTTTTACTTTTAAAGCAATTTTTGTGAAACAAATACAAAGAAATTTGTTGTAAAAATGAAATTAATATTAAAAATTTGGATTCAAATCTTGATTAATTGTTATACTTCGAAAAATTTTAATATGTCTTTTTGTGTTAAGTCTTCTGTACTTAAATATTTTTTTTACAAAAGTTTTTCGTCAATAATCAAAACAATGTCACTCAACTTAATTTTTATCCACAAACTTTCATTTAGAATAAAAAAAATTTAACTACACTTTTTCGCGTAATAATTCTGGTCATAAAGAAAACTTTGAAATAAACAACATTAAACAAGCTCATAAAACTTCTGGTCTAGTAGCAAATAAAAACCTCATAAAAATTATAAAAACCAACAGCAGCACCTTTTTGTATGTAGATAGCAATTGCAAAGTGTGTTTGCGAGCCTTTGTTACGATATCGACTCAAATTAATTTCCAAACACTCTCTGCATGCACTAAATTTTCATGCAAGCACAAATAACAATCATCATCATTCTGCAGTTACAGAAAAAAAGTAATTTTTTTATCGTCTGTTGCTCGTAAAAAATATGAAAACATTAAAATTTATGGTGAAGTGAATGAAACTACTGAAGTAATTTGAACGGCGGCAATGATGAGTTTAGAATTTCTTTCTCGCAGTCAAAAAGCAACTATAAAGTGCTATTATCATTTATTTTCAGTGTAGAAAAGCAAATTACCAAGGAATGATTATTGCATTGAAGATTCAACTCCATTATGGTTCTATGAGGCTTATTGAGCCATAAATTACACATAGTCACTTAATTACAACAACTATGATGTTGTTTAAAGCATTCTAGAGTGAAGCCAATGAACCAATGATTAAATCATCTTCGAATAAAGAGAAATAGTCGAAAATAGAATATGTTTTTTGAAATTACCAAAGATAATTAGTAGTCATTTTTAGACTGAGCATATCGAAAGACAAAAGACCGTAGAGATTAAGAAATACACTGAATTCAAAAAAGACACAGGCTTTTTGCTTCTTTTACAGGTGTCGAGACTCACGTTTTCCCTTCTTTTTCTTTTTCGTTTCCATGCCTTTATCATCACTTGCTTACTCGCATAGCATCGTCTTTAGTCGTTTAATTAACACATCGACACAAAGTTAATTGGATGTTACAGGCAGAAAAGAGAGAGAGAGAGTAAAAAAATTAAATGAATTCCTCTTTTCACGGCATTCAATTTTAAGTATCTTATCACATTCAAGTAAGTTACTTACTTTCTTTTTCTCTTACTTTGCTTTTTTTAAATTCTATTTGCTATGTTCATGATAAGAAAAAATATTTAAATGGAATCGATTTTGTATCTTGTTAAATAAGTTGAAAAAAGGTAGTATTGTCAGTGGCAGGTGAAAAAATAAAGAAATTTATCCTAATGAGTTAATTAGAGATAAAAAGAATCCAAAGATTTTTGTTAGGTTTGAAAAAAAAAATTTCTGGAATATAGTTCCGTAAAAAAGGGATTTTAAAATTCGAATATTGAATATTTTACAAAACAAATTTCAAGAAATTAGTTCATCAAAAGTGTTCTAAATTTAGACTATTAGCAAAACACAACTTTTTCAAATATTTCATTTGAAAAATTTTATTTCAAACATTTTTCTTTTTTAAAAACACATACCATCGAAACGTCACAACAAGAAAAACTAAGACACTCATCAAAATATTTAAAAGCCTCAAAATCAAAATACACATTTCTCTTCTCTATTTAAAATTTACTGCCAATTAAATATGATTAAAAAGCAATTAATTTTCGTTCATTTTCTGAGAACTTAAGCAGTCAGCTAAGCTCCCGGGAAGATCGTAAAAGAAACAAAGCCGAAATCTAGTCAACTATGTACACGCACATCATAAAATGCGTTTCATCACGAATGTCTCATAGTAAAGTCCTATTCTCAGTGAAATTTATCGTCATTTTAATCAAGAGTGAAAGAAAATGACGCACACACCATAAATAGAGTCAGAAACTCATTCGCATCTTCTTTTGCTCTTTCTCTCTTCTATGTCGCTGTTCATATTATAAATTTTGTTAATATAGTGTTTATGGTTTTCAATTTTACGATAATTGAATTGGACTTTTATTTTTATTTTTTCCAATCGTTTCTTTCTCTTTTGAGAACTCTCTTAAGACATAGTGTAGCTTCTACAATAGAAGAATAAAAGAAAATGAAAAGAACACAGCCAATTATCATCCTCTGTGTTTTGTTTCAAAATATTCTCATTCTCTCTATCTGTTTCTATTGAAATGACTATAATTGGGTGCAATTCATGGATTAAATACCTTCATTCGTTTTTTGAATATTCTCAAGAGCTAATAAGTTCTCCTTTTGTTTCATTCCTCGATAGATTTATATCGTATTACTCTTTCACATGCAGACAAAACGGACGAAACTAAAACCAAGACAGAGACCGAGCAATTCTGGGTAATTTTTTAATCTTTTACAATGACAAAGATCTTTTAGACATTATTTATGAACTCAACCAAATAAACGCTCAATAAAAGTGAATTTTGAATTGTTTTTTTTCATTTCGTTTAGGGAAATTAATGAAAGTTTAAGAAAGAATGTAACGCATTTTATTAAGAAATTTTTTAAAAGTATCAAAAAATATGCCCAATATTTAAGAGCATAAATTGCTAACTTAAAACTTTAAATTAATTTGATAAATATTAGAAAGTTTTAAAATTCTTGTTTCGAATCTCCAAAATAAAAACCAGTGACCAAGTACCCGTGTTGCAGATCGGTGTACTTAAGCGCATTTTTGCGTCCCCAGATCAGAGTTTATAATAATTACAGAAATATTAGATGCGTTTGTAAAACAGATTCATGCTATCGCATATACTGATTGAAGTAAATTTCAAATGTATTGGAAATTTCATTTGTAAGATTTGTGAGAATTCGAATGAAATAATTGAATTTAAGTTGTAGCAAATAGCAGTCAATTAGGAATTTAACAGCTATTTTTGTTTTGTTTACATTTTCATATAGAAATATATTTTATGAAAACTCGAGTAATGTAATTGCTGCTAATAATCTTGATCTATTGAAATTCTCGAAATCGTCTTTATAAATTTCAGTCATTTGAAAATAACGATCAAATTCAAAAATTCGCGAAGTTGGCTAAGCGCAGCTGAAAAATTTTTTTTGATCGCAGTCTACTTCGCGAAAAAAAATTTTGTTTACAAATTTTCAAAATGGAAAATTAATTTATAATTTCCCAAGTTATATTACTAGTGACAGAAATATAAATAAGCGTCGCCGCACTAACTTTTTAGCACAAATCTAACACAAAAAACCGTAAGTCACTAGCTATTATAGTTTTCGAGATCCCAGAGGGACACCCGGGAGCCGAACAGCCAGCCGAACAAAGTGAATGTATAAGCTGCATTCTTGTTCCAAAAATGCGCTAAAAATTACTCATCGCCAGTTTTCGCAGTCTTTTTACAAATTGATTTTTTTGTTATTGCCAAAATGATTTTACAAAATATTTTTTTGAATATTTTAATTCAACTAAAAAACAAAGAATCAATTGATGGAGAATTTTCAACAGAGACGAGAAAAATTTCGATGAATGATGTCATGTTAAAATTCATTTTTCAATCTTAATCATGTTTATAATTTTTTTCCTTTTTTTTAAAAACCATAAAATGAAGGACAAAGTGAACCACAAGTAGCCACAAAAAAATCCTATTTAAGAATACTCAATAATAAAAATGAGAAAGACAGAACAGCCCAAGAGAATAATAAAATAATTTCTTTCTTTTTTTTTCAAAATCGTAATTCTTGTGGTATAAATAATTGTTGTAGAAACAGAAACAAAAAATATTTTTTTTTTCGAAAAAGAAAAGAAAAAGTGTTTGAGTAAGCAGCAGCCGTTTTGCAGCGCTCATACACAAAATTCTCGATTAATTTATTTCGTTTTTAAATTGGAATAACAAAAAAATTCAAAATGAAAGAAAAGAAAGAGACACACACGGGAGGAAGAAAACTAGTTTATTTATGTTTATTTCTATATATTTTTTATGTGCTGCTTGCCTATTTCACTTCCAACTTTGTGTTTTATTTTATCATCGCGCGGCCATAGTCATAGAAGAGAGTCGAGGAGTGTGTAATAAAAAAGAGCGACTGGGCTATAAAAAATCCATTAGAGTGGAAGAAATCCGGGGAAAAGAGAATTTAAATATATGGTTTAGCAACTACCAGCACACGAAACTATCTCGCTTAGCTCGCATAGCTATGTGCCATTATCAGATCTGTGATTCACATTTTTCGAGTGCCTTTTGCTGACATTTAAATGTCTTTCTTTTTAAGGTTCAATTGTTCTCTTATCTTGGTTAGTTTATGTTCATGTATATCATTTGTCTGTACCTGCTGGCTTTACCTTGCTGCCATTAGTTGTAATGTCACATCATTCAAGTTCATAATCCTCTCTTTGTGCAAAAAAAATCTCAATCAATTGTCCGAAAAATAAGTTAAAAGAGGAAAGACAAAAAAAAACAAGATAAGTGCTATAGCATGCAAGAATGTTTGGCAACAAAGTAAAAAAAGAAAAAGGAAATCCCGCTAGCAATTTAATCTTTCTTTCAAGTACACATGTATATGCACTTATCTTTCATTGCACTTTCAAAATAAAACATAAAGTGGCAATTTTGTATGAATAATTTTTTTTTGATAAATAAATGTCATTCAAAATTTTCTTTTTTCGAATTTCTTAAAGCAATAGATTAAAATCATGAAATATTATAAACAATGAAGTTTTCTTACCTTGATATTCAAACCAGTAATTGACCAGATTATCATGAATTGAATTGCAAACAGTAATGACAAACAAAACTACTCGACATTGCTTCCAGGAACAATTCATTTTAGTCTGTTTTTTATTTAAAAAATTGTACTTTTTGCCATTCTGAAAAAGTGACAGAGAGAGAAAGAGAGAAAAATTTTTATTTGTACAGAAAACACAAATTCCAGACTTTAATTTGTGCGTCCGGCTATCTTTTCTTTCTGTTTATACTTTTTGCTGTTTCTCTCGCTTATATGAATTGTTTATTGTTTGGCCTATTGTTGTCCGTAAAAAAGTACACAAAATTCTGTTGGTAGCCAGTCAGAATGTGAGTGATACGATTTCCACACACTGTTAAATCTTTGATGGATGATGCTTTTCCTCATTAGATCACATTTTTCACACTGATTGATTACGGATAGCTCGAGAATACAATATATGCAAGAGAAGAGAGCCATCATAACGATGAACAATGAAAATGAAATGAAATGAATGATTCTTTCTCGTTAACTATTCATGTATGTTATACACTCATCTAATATGGATATAGATACATTGAATTGGATTCTAGATGGGCTTACATAGAGAAATATCGAATAAGAGCGAGAGGAATGTTTAATTAAAAAGTGTTTTTTGTTTCACGCTCACTGTTACGCTTCAATTGATGATCGATTATGCATTCAAAACTCTCCACTATAAATTCTGTTCTTCTTTTTCCATTTCTCTCTTATTGTCTAATTTTATTTTGTTATTCTCTCACTCTCGTTTAGAAGGTAATTTTTTTATTCTGTTGAATTGGTCTGTTGCATTTGATTATGCTTTGTTAGTTGTGTGGGACAGAAACATGGTTCAGTGTTTAAGAAAAAAAATTAAGAAATTTAATGGACTTGAAATTCATGATGGAAGAAAGTTTAAGTTTAAATTTGTAAATTTTCAGATGTTAATAAAATCAAAAATTTAATAATTTTACAAATAGTCAATTACTTGGATTCAAATCTTACAAAAAATCTGAACACACAAAAACTTTCACATTTTTAATCTTACTGAAAATTTTAAAACTCATGAAATTTTTTTTCCTAAATGAAATCGCATAAAATCTCCTCCTGAAAAAATCAAAATAACCAACAAAACTCAATTAAAAATTCATTTCAAAATGCACAATTCTTGATTTCAATTTTTAACCCTTTTTTCCTCTACATATTTTCAAAAATTGAACATAAAAAAAGGAAAAGCAAGGAAATTCAAATTCTGAAAAAATTTGTGCACCAAAATACTGAAATATATTTTGCTGTTCCACATTGGAGTACAATGACAGTAGCAAAATTGCATAGCGAATGAAAAAATCAATAATCCAATAAATTTGTTGGCTGAAAGAGAGAAAGAATAGGAAGAAATTAAATTTATTAGGGGTGTGAATTAAAAGGCCAAGTTTTGATATTTTTCAATGGCATTTTTCAGCGATTTTTTTCTAAACAATTTTTCTTTTATTTTTGCATCGATTTCTTTATACACATGGAAAGTTCATTATATACACAATCATTTATTTATGTTTTTACTGCTCTTTCCTTCGCTAAAATAAATAATCAATTATTAATGGATGTATCTATCAGTATTTATAAAAATTTACATTGCCACTATTGAATACAATATTTGTGTTTTTTATGATCATCATCAGTATGTACAAGTAATAGAGACTCAGAGAACTATAGATTCATCAAGTATTAATATTCAATGTTAATGTTTTATGAATTTCCGTCTATGGTTCAGTTTGCTGATGATGTAGAGAGAGAGTGCAAAAGAGAGCGAGAAGAGGTTGCGGTAAGGGATTTAAAGTTCATTCATTTATTATCATATATCGTTGTACATACAAGCCACACTACCACATAAAATTTATTAATACATTTTTCATTTAGCACTTATTGAACTTTTCATCTGTTTTAAAAATTATTTCTGATAAATTTTGTTTATAAAAGACAAAAATTCATAATATGTTAAGAATTAAAATTAAAATTTAAGATTTAAAAATGAGTTTTTATATTCAAATCTTGATAAGAAATTAACTTATGATTCTTGTTTGGCCTTATTCTTTTTTCAAAAATTTTCTGTTTACATATTAATTTTTGTATTTGTTCAGTCCACATAAAATGATGGACTTTCTTACTATTTTTTTTTATTTATTCATCTCATTCATATTTAGAGCAAACTTGTGTGATTTCTGATAAATTCATTTTTCGTTTTTTCTTTTCTATCTCACATAAAGAATTTTATTTATTTGTGATGTAAAGTTAGATAACAAAAAAGTTATTTGAGTTCACAATGTAGGCTTCAACTTCACTTTCATCTTGTTCTCTTATACATACTCTCTCTATTTCTCTCAAGCCACATAAAATGAGATCTTAGTCAATGAAATTATATTATTACACTTTCTTTCTTTCTTTCTTTTTAAAGAGAAACATAATCGGCTTAAACAATTACATAGTTTTATTTTTTTTTGCAACAAAAGCAGAGCATTTTACTTTGTTTATTTTATTTTTTTGTTAAGTAGTTTTTTTACAGCAAATTGTAATTAAATGAGAAAATGAGTTCACTTAAATTACATTTTTTATACAAATAAAAATCATTCAATTTAATCACTATTATCACTTTTTTTATACAGAAAATTCTCATTCCATAATTTGCAATTAAAAAATTCTTTTTTAATTAAATTTAAATTGCAACTTACACAAGATAAGCTTGAACATGTTGACCATTCACAATTCCATTACCACCGTTGGCTGTTCGCCATGTTGCCGTGTTGTTTGGCCGTAGAGCCGTGGTCGAGTCATTGCTCGATTGATATTGATGCTGTGGTGTTTGAACTTGCGGTTGCAGCAATTGGTTCTCGCAATCTAATGTGCTATAGTCAGAATCTATGCTTGAATAGATGTGCTCAGACAAGGGTCGCTGTTGACTAACATTATTGTTATTTTGTTTTCCTATAATCGAATTCGGCTGTTGTGGTTGCTGATGGACATCAGATGTCAAAATATTCTGCCTCGATGGATGCGGACTAGGCGAGGCAGTTGTGGCCGACGAATAATTTGTCTCATCTAGATCTGGACAGTAGGCAGGTGGTGGAGCTTGTCTTTGTGGATGATACATAGTTGCCGTACAATTTGGATAAGCTTTAATACTAACTCTCGGTTGTGTCATTATATGCTGTTGCTGTGAATGCATATATGAAGGCATTGTCATATGATGATGTACGTGCGACTGATGTTCGAGTGTATAATTATTGCCAGCACCACCACGTGTATTACTACGATACGCTACCTCCATTGGCATCGCATACCGCAGCTTATCGACAAAATTTCGATCACTCCTACGAATTCGCACCGCACTCGACGCCTTCAAATACGGCACTAATTCAATATCATTGTCAGCATCGCTTGCGGCATCCGCATCCTCAATTACAATCAATTTGTATTGTCTACCGCGCAACGATTCATGTACAGCACGTCGCAGGTCAAAGCGTGCCCACTCGGTTTGCAAGAAATTCCGTGTCAACAACAAGACAACTTTTCTCGATGCACAAGCTGTCTCATATAATTGCACATAACTTGCATCTTCACTTAAATCGCGATATTGAATACAAAGTCTCAGATTTGGTGGTCGTCCACATTCAAATTCATTGGCGATATGTTTAATGACATATTCAGCATCCTTTGGTGAATGAAAAATCACGGCATCATATAATTTCTCGGGATCATCGCATGGTGCATAGTGAGCGAAAAACCAAAGCTTTAGAGGCTCACGAAAGATAAAAAGAATGATGAAAATGATGACGAGACAGATTGTAGCAAGAAGAGTGATTAACAATGGAATGTAGTCATTAAATAATATAAAATGTGCCAATCCAGAGCTAGATGAACTGAGATAATAATCAGTACATGCAGATGATGAATTTAAATCAAGAATTTTCTGTACACCATCTTCACTGCAATAAATGTCCTGAGCATCTTGTATAATCACGGCATTGTCGGCAACGAATTGAGTCATTTCCTGCAAGAATCGGCAACGACAACTCCATGGATTGCGACCCATTGACAATCGCTGCAGCTGCTCCCCATTTGCTGGAAACAATTGCCATAGCCATGCACTCGACAAATGATTGCCATCGATGCGTAAAATCTGCAGAGCTCGTAAATGAGCAAAGGTTTGGTTTCCGACAAATGACAATTGGTTATTTTGCAAATTCAGTTCCTTCAATCGAATAAGCTGCTCAAATTCATATCCATGCAGCTTCTGTAGTCTATTGTCATGCAAATGCAATGTTTGAAGCGTCGAGAGACCAAAGAATGTTCGATTGCGAATGATTTCAATTTTGCTTGCATTGAGGAACAAATGGCGCAGTTTGCTGTGTTGACGAAATTGTGCCACATCGAGTTCTGGATAATTGTTACCATCCAAATAGAGCTCAGTGACATCAGCTGGAATGAGTCGTGGCAAAATCTGACTATTTTGACTACCACAATCAACCATATTTGAAGTCCATGCTTGATCACGATGGCAAGTGCAATTTTTAGGACATGTCATGTCACATTCGCAACCTTCTTTGTCACAGCAATTGCAAAGTGCAAAACAATGTTTATCATAGGGACAGACAAAGTCAGAAATATCCATTGTATCAACTGGTCGTATTAGTGGTCCACGTGTATGCGGCATAACACATTCAATAACATGCAAGTCCATAATCTTTGGATGTTGTCGTGATGTGAAATTATTAATGCGTTGCAACCATTCCATGGAACAATCACATTCAAAAACATTTCCACCAAGATAAAATTCTGGCAATGGTTGATCATTATTATTTCTTGGTGAAATTCTCAATTGATGCATTGATAATTTTCTTAATGCATTTGCATACATATCAACTCGTGTTAAATTTACTTTATCGATAAATGTATTTGAATGAATTTTACTAATGTGATTATTATTGATGAAAAGCAATTCAATACTGTTTGGCACATTTATTGCAGCAATTTCTGTAATGCGATTGTGACTTGCATCGAGTGTTTTTATGCGAATTTCCTCTTGTAGTTTGTAGTAATTGCTCAGTGATTCAATATAATTTCCATGAATATCGAGCCACTTGAGATTTTTCGGCACAAAGGCATAGTCAAACCAAACGAGATGATTTTCAGCCATGTTGAGCCATAAAAGTGATGAGAGTTGCGAAAAAATGCCATTTATATCAGATACAAAATTTCCATCAAGTCGAATTGCTTCAATCATCTTATTGGCATCAAAGGAGCCACGTTCAATCGACTGAATACGATTTTTGGCCATGTTAAGAACACTCAATTGCGGCAAATCCTCAAACATACCTTTGGTAATATTCTCGATCTGATTATCAATCAATCGCAAGCCATTGAGTTGAATTAAATTTTTAAATGCGCCCGTACGGAATTTTGCAATTTGATTTTCACCCAAATCAAGTGTTCGTAAATCGGACAAATGTTTTAATGCTTCAGGCACGTCCTGTAGCTGATTTGAACTAAGATCGAGTTCTTTCAAATTTGGGCACTTTTCAAAAACATTCGATTCAACTATGCTAATAAGATTATTGTTTAATGTCAACTTTGAGAGCACTTTTAAGCCATCGAAAAGTTTATCATTCAATGTGTGCAGTCTGTTCTCCGCTAAATTTAATTCAAATAAATTGTATAGCGGAGCAAATGCATTTTCATCAATATATCCGATGGAATTGTTTCGTAAATTTAGCACTTGCAGAATATGCAAGTCATTGAAGGTTTTTGAATCAATTCTAGTCAGTGCATTATGTGACAAGTTCAAAACTCTCAATCGAATTAAACCTCCAAATGTTTCATTATTTATGTGATGACTTGTTAGTTGATTTTGTGACAAATCTAGCACAAGTAGTTGAGCGAGTTGATGAAAAACGCCCTTGGGTAAATCATAGAGCTCATTACTTTGCAAATCAATTTCTCTGAGCTCTTTGGCACTGATAAAAATGTCACTAGGCAGTTGATCAATGTGATTATAGCTCAAATTTAATGATCTTAATGCAGAAAGACCCAAAAGTGTTTCACTACTTAATTCACTTATATTATTATGTTGCAAATTCAAATGTTGCAGTCTTCTTAATTTTGAAACTGCCCAATTTTCTGGTATAACTCTCAATTCATTCCAACTTAAATCGAGTGTATGAATTTCTTTTAATGCACTATTCGCACTTCCACTACATTCATCACCCGATAAAAATCCTAAATTTTCTGTCGATCGAATTCTATTATGAGTCAAATTAAGCACTTGAAGGTTAGTCAGTGGACAATAAAATCCATCAGGAATTACTCGAATATTTGATTCTGTCAATTCTAAAATTGTCAATTGTTTGAGTCCACTCATGGCATTTTGATTCAACTCTAGCGATTTTATTAAACCCCAATCGGTATTTTTTGTATTTACAGTCAACTTTTTCAGTCCATAAAGTCCATCAAATGCATGCTCGGGCAATTTTAGAATTTTACATGCATCAATATTTAGTTCACTAACACTCGCAACATCGCGAAAAAGTTTTTTTGGTAATTGACTTTCAAATAAAATTGTTTCATCACACACAATATCCAATTTGCCACTACCTTGTGCCTCTTGTAATAAATCGGCTGTATGTGTCGCATCTAACGTTCTTAGCGTGCATTTTGTCTGTTTTGTGACTTTATTGTAATCCCATTTGCAGTCATTTAATTGATTTGCCGCAAAAACTGCGATTAATGTTGTCGCAAAAATGACAATTGTGGATGGAATGAACTTCATGATTTTTTTTCTTTTTATTTATGCTTTACAAAAACATGAAAATAAATTTTGAATTTTTTTGCTCGCTTTTCACTCATCATTTTTTTCTTGCTTTATTTTTTAACTCATTTTTAATAATTTTTTTTTTTGAAAATTTATTATTTTTCTCTTATGCACAATTCACCATATTTTTTATATTTTTTTTTCTTTCTCTCTTTCTCTTCTCGTTCACTTTAAACAAGAAGAAGGAAAAAATGTTATTCAATTTAATGTGGTGTGAGGGGGCAAAAAAAATTATTCTCTTTCTCTCACACTCTACGCACAGGACAACCGATAACTTCAACGTTCTGGCAGAAACTGAAACACTTTTATTTATTGTATATGAAAGAGAGACAAAAAGAGAAAATTCGAGAGAGAATTTAGAGTGGGGATAAATTTCTCCTTTTTTCTCTCTTGCTCTCACTTTAGTTCTTTCTCTCTTTTTTGACTGTTTTCTGATGCATTTTTATGCAGTTTAAATGAATTTTTATAATTAATATGATACAATGTGCTCAATCAAGCAAAACTCTTTTTTGGCATCAATTCAAAAAATTTATTTTCCAGTTTCGCATAAAAAATGCAGATTGGAATATTAATTAATGACTTGATAATTGCATGTAGCAACAGTCATTAATGCATAAATGCAATAAAAGTCGGGAATATTTTCTTCACATTAGATTTTATAGCTCTTGCAAATCACATCAATGCTAATTAGAATTTTGACTCAACAATTTCTTACTTGTTGTAGTTAGAAGAGAAAAAGCATGTTAAATAGCGATTGAATTGCATTATAATTTACACATAACAGAACAAGAGCAAAGTTGTAAATTGTAAATGGATGACTAGATATGGATAGATAGAGTTAAACATTATTTTATGTTCAACTTAACAGAAATTCGAGTTATCTAAAGTTATTCATTCATGCAATATGTTAGGGTTTTTAAATGAAAAATACTGTAAAAGTGAAAGAATTTAAATTTAAATAATATTAAATTAATAAAAAATTTGAAATTCAAATCTTGCTCGAGAATACAAATTGTTTATTTTTTTTCAATTTTTTTTTTCAAAAATATCATTAAACATAAAGTTTTAAAAAAATCAAGCCCTGTCCAGTAAATTATCTCTCTCTTTGTAAATTCATAATGTTTAAAATGAATGTACTTATAGCATGCATTCTGTGAACATAAATATGCACGTGTGTATATGTGAGGCAAAATTAATTTTAATTGCATACAATAATCGGTAATTAATTGCATTTTGAATGGAAATTTATTGTAGCGATGATTTGTCTATATATCAATTTATCTGAATTGAGTTGAGTGAGAGATATGAATCTATGTTTGTGTATTTGAATGAATTTCATTCATTGTTTTGTGTAAATGGGGGTTATTTATTCAATTTTCTACTTTCTCATCAACCCCTTTCACATGGCTTCCTTTTTAGCATATTTTTCATCTAATAGTTTTCTACCTGCTTATTATTCCTTGTTAATTAGGAGTGAGCATTGTACACAAGCGGGAAAATTCTCTGTTTGTGTGTTTAATTCAGAGTGAAAATTTTTCCTCCTTTTCTCTCTTTTATCAAATAAACAGAGCTCCATCATCATCGTCATCATCTCGTTTTCTGCTTCCCTTTTCATAATAAAAAATTTTTATCATCTCTTTAAATACTTTCACTCTTTTCATTATAGTCCTTTCTAAATAACAGTAACAACAAAAATTTAAATTTTTTTTCTTTGCTTAGAAATTACTGTTTATAAAATAGATATAAACTCAAACATACACACACATAGAAAATGAGAAAAATTTAATTAAAAACAAACAAATAATCCCATATCAAATTAATAATAATCTCCTATTTTTGCTTGTTTTTCTCTCTTTAAGGACGACTTTACTCATTTCAATTCTCGTCGTCTGCTTTTGCTTTTACATAGCGTAAAAAATCATGATTCAATGTATATATAAATTGTATATTTATTTGCCTTTTATTTAATTCAATTTTCGTAAAGCACATGAAATTGAGTAAATATTCACAATGCGGCACACTCTTCTTTCCTTCTCTCTTTCTCTATTCGCGTTGGTTTATGGTGAATTGTTTGAGAATAAGAAAAATAAAACAAAAATTATTTTTTGCTGCTACTGCTTATGCTTGTTGTTGTTGAGGAAAATTTTGTGAGTATTCGAGCATACTTCTAGTGCAAATATGTGATTTTGATGGATTATTTTGATTATGTATTTTACTGATTGTTTGTTAAGTTTTTTTGGGAGAAAAAAAAGAGAATTAAAATTTTGTTATTTTGGACTAATATTTTATCAATTTTGTGATAGAAAAATATTTAAAAAGTCAAAAAAAGCAATCAACTATCAAATATAACTCTCTTTTGTTTTCAAAATTTGAATATTGATCTTGACCAGAGGGATAACAGACCGTTAATTTCACTAATTCAAATGGTGCGCACTCGTCGATCCTCTAGTTTAAAAAATACGTTAAAAAAATTTTTTCATCATTTTCGTAGAAATCTTATTTAATTTTTTTGATGATATCACTTATAATCATTACAAATGGCTAACTTAATATAGCAATTAAGTAGCGTTTCTGCAATAAATAAATCTGATTTGATGGTTTTCTAGAAAATTTCTAATTTGAAATTTAGAATGCGTTAAGAAATTTTAAATGTTTCCAAATTTTTCTGAATACAAAATCAAGTTTAATTTTTCTTTTGCACCTCCAAGAAATCTTGATTTTTTTTTTCAATTTTACAAACATTGTCACAAATTGAATATTTAAATTTCGTTTTACAAAAATTAAAACTCAAACCTTTTAATAGTTCCCTTTAAAAGGCGCCATCAGAAGTAAAAAATCTATTTCATTAAGCAATTTAAGTGAAACATTTTTTGTTGTTCTCTTCCTTTCAATTTACAATTGACACAAACATGGCAAGTGCAGACAACAAGACATTTTAAGTAAAGAAATGCAAAAGAAAAAAAGAGAACAAAGTTTATAGGTAAGTGAATTTGCTCATAAAATAGTGTAATATAATAATAATGGCAATCCAGCAACAAAAGACATTTAACGTCAAAGAGAATGCGACCTTTCAAGCTCCTCAACTCTTTCTATTGCAGCAAGAAGGTAAAAAATGAGTATTGAGGATGATGTGAAGGCAAAGATAAGACAACATGCAATATATGAATATTATTATTCGACTTTAGCTTGTAAAACACATTTCATACTGAAGTGCATTGAGCTAACTGCAACACCTTCTTCAACATCAAGCAATGCACACTAAACAACATAGCATGAGAGAGTTTAAATTTATGCAGATTCAAAACTTTCACGCGCTCAAAAAGTCAACAGTAAGAAATATGACTTTTTCGGTTAGCAGGAACAATCGACTATCATCATGATCATCATCTTTACAACTCACTGCCGGCTATTTTCATTGCAAAACACTTGCATCATAAAATTTGCGTAAGAATCACAGGAATTATAAATTAAAGTATAATGCGCAATAGCTTTTTCTTTTGCTTTCTTTTGATGTTATCATGAAGTAGACAAATCAATGGAAAGTAAAAGATGAGAAGTTGTGATGCAATTAATGTGAAATAAAACGTATATATTAGGGTTGGAATGATGATTTTGATTTAACAATGCAGATATAATCGATTGATAAAATTTTGATAGCTGTTACTATTTTTTGAACAGATTTAAAAAATCCAAGAAATATGGTTTGGTTTTTTTTTTGAATAAATAATGGTTGAAAACCATTAAAAAATATTTTTTTACAAACTTTCCAATTCTTTAATGAATTACCAACATTTTTAATAATGAAACAAAAGAATTTTTCTTAGATGAAAATTAAATTAATATAAAATAACAATCACTAAACAAAAGCAGCGCAAAATATTTATATTACATCAATATGGCATTGAATAATGCTCGCGCACATGTATGCATATGAGCAAGAAAGAGAAAAGCAAAAAAAGAAGAATGTTCAATTAAGCAGCAACAGCATCAAAGAAATAAAATTGCGATACGATGGAAGACGAAAGAAAGAAATCATCAAAAGGCATTCAATATACAATTTACAACTAAAGGATTCACAACATGTTCAATCTCCTCGTATTGTGCTACAATAAATAAGACTCTAAATGCCTGCATATTCATAAAGTGGAGAGTTTTAAAAAGGAAAATCGTTTAATGTCTCAAACAATATTCATAATGTTAACCGCACAGACAAAAAAATTATTATTGCTACTTCATACTATGCTGCTGTTGCTGTTGCATTTTTTTTTCTTTCTTTCTGTTATTCTCCTCGCTTCTTTGTGAAAATAAACGTTGTCGACAACTGAACGAAGTTTTTTTCTCTCTTTTTCATTCTTTTTGTTGCTGCTGCTTTAAATTGCCATTTATACTCTCTATTCAAAAGTATTTCGTATGTACATAGCACAAACAAAAAATAAATAAATAAATATTATTGAGCTTATGCGAAATTCACATGGCAAAGAACAAGAGCAGCAGCACATTGCACCAGCCTGCTCGCATACATATACATTCACTCACTCACGGCAACCAGAGCAAATAAAAAATACTATTTAATATTAAAATAAATGTTTTTGAAATACCCCGAGAAATAAACCCAACCGAAAGAGAGTGAGTGTAGCGTTTTAAAATGAAAATGAAATCAATATCGACGATAAATAATGCTGCTTGCAATGAACAACATAACAAACAGTATTTATTTTTTTAATACTTTTTTTCGCAAGTACATACCTCGCTTGCTATTTTTTTCACTGTTCACAATCGGCATGTGTATAAGCAGAGTAGGAAAAATTAATGTATGTTTATGAATCAGTTGCTGTATATTAGAGAGATTAAGATTTTAGAGCGATGTTATGAAAATCAATTTTATTTTGCATTGAATTTTTAATCTGACTAAAATCATAAATTTTTAAAATTCTTTTATGATGATTTTCATTCAATTTGAAATTATTTAGTAAAATTTAGAAAAATAACGGTTTTTTGAATTTCAAAATTATATTTTGTTTCAATTTCTTTCAAATCAAAATTTCATCACAGATTTTACAATTTTAATGCAATCAAATGACACTTAAATAATTTATAATTTTTTTAACTTCTATCTGTAAATAAAAACTTAAACCGGAATTAAAATTCAACCTAAAATGTTATTGTGTTTCTTTATACAGATTTTACCTGTTTAAATTAACAAACAAGGATTAAAAATTGCAACATTACTAATCCAACATTATTAAACTCATTCTATCTCACACTTTTTTTGTTTCAACTCAGCACAAACTGCTACAGTAACAATCAATTACCGAGAATCAGGGAGAAAAAGTCTATAGACTAAAAAATGTGCTACAACAGCAAACAAACGAGCGAGTGAGAAGAATTAAAACTTGTAAATGAGCAAATTGCATTTTTCTTTTTCGCTACAAACAACTGAAAAAAATTGAAATGTTGTCAGCACAAAGTGATCGCTGTGCTATTAGCATTCCATTTCAATTTTTTCTATTTAACCACTGCCTGCCGTAGAAAGATGACAAATTCATACCCATTTATCTGCCTACATATATGCGACATCAACTTTATCCATTTAGATTCCTTCTGTCTTACACACCGGCAAAATTAACAATATGGGCGAGGCGATAGCAAGAGAGAATGAAGCAAATTATTTATTATATGCAAATAACTACAAGGAAAGGTCATTTAAATATCTTTCATATGTCAATAAATTGCTGGACATTTTCTCGTTATTTTAATAAAGTCATTAAGATTAATTGAAATGTTAATTATTATTTATTTCCAGATTACAGAAAATTTGCAATATTTTCTTATCAATAATAAAATATTATAATTTTTTTTTAAAAAGTTAAGAATTCCAAACATTTCTCAATTTTTATGTATGTATCAATCTATCCATCATGTATTTGACATTAAATGTATTATAAACATCTATCTACTTATTTTATAGAGCAGAAAAACTTCTACTTATCCTGCATTTGGCAAATCATCTCTTACAAATGACATCTGGTCAATTTAGCATCAACATTGTCACTTTTTTACTCTTGCATGTGTAGAGAAAAAAGCACTTGATCGTTTAATGCGATTTTAATTTTATTGCTCAGCGAGGTTCATTTTTCTTTACAGGTTTTACTTTGCTGCTCATTGTATAAGATGGCTTAATGCACAAACACTCAAGAATTATTCATTGGCCTTCATTAAATAGTAAAAGAGTCTGAGTCTCGTTTTTATCATCAACTCGTCATCTTGACACATTCCACATCTCATCTAGTCAACTACAAACGCATTATAATTTTGTGATGGCTCAAGCACTTTGAATATAATGCATGAAACGAGTTTTTACATTTTTGTCGTTCACAATTGAACTTGTTTTCTTTTATAGTAATTAAATATTCTTCAATATGAGACATTTGCAGAGAGGAAACGTATCGCTATCACACATGATGTGAAATAATGGAAAAGGATTAATTTTAATGTGTTCTCATGTCACCTTCAAATGAAAAACTTTTTTTTAGAATTTAATCTCGTCATTTGGCACATCTCACATCACATCATGCACAGACATATCGAATAAGAGAGAAAGAAAAGGAGGAAACAAAACCAGAACAGAATGCATACATTCTCTCGATGTGGTTGACTGAGGTTAGAGACATTTTCTCGTAGTTCGATCTTTTTTTTTGTCTCTCTTTTTCAAAGTGAAAATCAATTCAGCTCTTTTGTGGTAAAAATGGTTTTGTGAGTGCTTCAAAAAAAATTATATGCTGATTTTTAAGACACAAAATTTTAAGAAATGAAAATATCATCATAAATTTGGGTTTTATCAGATTAAATTTTTACTAACTTCAAAGCTTAAAATTTAAAACATTCGCAACTTATGCATTATGAAAATTATGTTATTATTAAAATATTCAAAGTATTAACATAAATTCTAAATGATTTTTTTTCATTTGCAAATTCTTCTCAAAATCAATCAATCTAGTCAATTTGACTGTCAAAATGTCGAATTATTTTCTTATTCTAAATCGATTTGACCTAATTATCCACCTTATATTCAATTTCTCCACCTTTTACTTAATCTTTCTAAGATTCATCCTTATTTACTAAGTTAAAGCCACATACATACATAAATATACAGAGAAAAAGAAAGAAATTTCGATTTCGTCTTTTGACAATGCCATTAAGTGTATGGATAAAAATACGAAAAAGAGAAGAAGCAATGCAGACAGATAGAAGCACAGAATGCCTAATTACATTTAAATATTTCTGCCATTCATTCAATGGTATTGATCGACCTTATGGGATCATCAGCATCAGCATGCAATGAGATGATGATGTCAATCTTCTTCCGCACATCTGACTACTGCTGCTATTGATGATGATGATGATATTGATGAGATCGGATTTTGGAAGAAAGAGAAGAAAAAAAGTAGTTCAACGGCTGCGTCTCGATATAAATTTGTATTTTATGCAAATCATTAAATGAGAAAGAAATGTGCGCGCATTTGAATAAAAAAAGAATTCTTAAAAGAAATAAAGACATAAAAGAGATAGAAAGAGAGCGAGCGATATTAATTTTGAATGGGCACATTGGCAAGGTTGTGTGTGATAAAACTCGAGCATTTTTATTGATATTATGGACTTTTAATGAATTAAGCATTCCAACTAAACTGCTGCGTATGTTGAATGTTTACAATTTTCCATTCAAATGTCAATTCACTGCCAATGCTCATAAGTATTAACAAACTTGGTAAAATTATTATTATTACAATGCATTTTTAACTGCACTCGATCGCTTACTAGAGCAGGTAGTCACATTATTTTTTATTTTCTTTTTTCTCTCTCTTTTTTACATTTCCGGTACTTACTAAAATGCAACAACAACGACACAAGACATAGCCGGCAATTGTCTTGTCTTTAATTTCCATAAATGCATAAAAACAACAACATTCATGCGTTCTCTTTCCTTCTTCTTATTATTATCTTTGCTTTGGTTTTCTTTACGAGCTTATTTAGACAAAATATACACAGGTAATAGTGATTTTTCAAAGGAAACTAAATTTCAAAAAAATATTGTAAAATTAATTTTGTTAAAATAACGAATTATTAAAATTTAAAATTTTAATAGTCGTTAATTTTTAAATTATTAGAAAATTCTAATTATATTCAAAATTGACCAATAATTTTGCTCTTGTTAAACAAAGACTATATAGATAAACACAATTTTAATTTCAAATTCACATAATGTGTAGAAATCTAATAAAATATAATTATTATCATTCCATAAAATGTGTTGAACAACATGCATGTATTGAATATGTGCTGCTTTTACTCTCTCTCATATAGGTAGGTATAAAACAACATCTTATATTATTATTATTTGAAAATAAAATAAAATGTACAATAAAAATAAATAGGGAAACGAGCTAGGTGAAAACAATTTCTTTTCTTTCTAACTCTTTCACTCTTAGTTTGGAATGTTAGTTTTGATAATAATTCTATCATCATTGTACTGTTATCTTTTGCACATAATATTTTATTTTTATTATCATGTTTTCTATATGTGTTTTATTTTATATTTTGTTGATTTCAACTCGCATTGCTGCTACTGCTCGTTATATTGTTGGATTCATCCTCATCTTCATCTAACGAACAAATGATTATGAAAGTTTTATAGTATATCGCAACAAACTAACTAACTAGCTTGCTATATGCGAGATAATGGCACTCCAACATGCCATATTATACGTTTTTTGTCTTTTGTTTCTTTTTCTTTCCTTTGATAAAGAATGAAATGTAATAAAATAACCATTTCGACTTCTATTTTTGGATTGTTTCACATACAAAAGAAGACAAGAAGTATTTACTGAATGAATGGAAAAAATTTCATTGACTTTTTAATGATTCAGGTAGGTAAAATGTGAATCTTTCATTTTATCTGCAAAAAATTAATTTTATGTTTTGTAAATAACGAAAAAAAATGATTTTTTATTATGTAAAAAATAACGGAATTTTTTAAAATTATTTTTCAAATGTTAAAAATAAATAAAATTTCAACCTAAATTTCAAATCAAATTTCATTTGTTTAAAGAGGAAAAATGTCCATCACATCAGTCATGCATAATTATTGCATACTAACGATCAAGTTACACACACGTCAAATATTCTCGTCTATTTTTCATTTCAATTAGTTGTGAGTAATTTCATCATTTTCATACATGACATGTTACAGAGAAGACTATGCTAAAAATATTCCTCTCGTCAGACAAAAAGAAATTTTTTTCGAGCAGATGTTACCAAAATATTCTCTTTTCACCTAATTCATGCGAGCATACTAAATAAATAGCCTTAAAAATATTGATATTCATTCATTATGTGAGTGAGATGACATTTTATGTTGCGAACAATGAAAAATAAAAATCACGACAGAAGGTTGCTGTGGTTAGGCACAAGAATGACAATTAAATGCAAAAATTCAGCAGGACATTCAATGACAATTATCAAAATGATTTGTTTCTGCCTCAATATTTGCAATCATGCATAGAGAAATTTTTATCTTTTGCTCTCGCACTGTGACAAATTGCAGGAACAATGTGTGACACTAACATTTGCGTTAATAGTTGTGCTATGGGACAATGAATTGATTTTTCCCCTCCTTTTTTCTCTCTTGTACAGTTCTGGCCATAATATATTAATTGAATCAAATTAAACAAAATCCATTGTTTGCATTTTGCTAATCTCTTTCCCCCTTCGCACATGTATTTTATATTCCTTCGATTTCTTCCTTTTTCTCCCTCTAATATTTATTTATGCTGTGCCTGCCACTACTACATCCCATCACATCGCATTAAACACATGTACGGATAAATTTATTACAATTTACAAGGCTTGGCAATTTTTTAATTTCAAAAAAATTTAATTAACAGTTTTTTAATTTAAATTAACGAATTTTTAAAATTTAAATTTTTAAAAATAAAAAAGTCGTTATAATTTAAAAAGTTAAGTAAATTTCCTAATCCTGATAAAAACACACAAACACAAATTTCTATTTCACTTAGTTTTTCATTCCTTCTCTCATTTTCATTTAACAAAATTTCACTTTACTTGTCATTTACACACAGCAACAGCAATGTGCTTCGACAATGAAAATTATTTTTCATGAAGAAGAGTGAAATGGAAATGAATATTTGTTCGTCTGGAAATTATACTACTTTGCTTTAATTGACCATTAAACAATTTGGACATTCAACCTTCTTAAAAATGAAAATCAATAGCATTTGCACACAGCCTGGCACAATATGCTCATTTTCTCTCTTAATGAATTAATTCAATCAGTGAATGACTCTCGAGACCTTTCTCCCTGTTGATGATGCTGCTGCTCCCCTCTATAAAAGAGAAATGGACACACTCTTACGATTGCTCGTCTTTTTATGGATGTGGGCATATAAAAAAGAAAAATAAATGTGAATTTCTGTAATGTGTTTTAAGTAGTCAAAAGAAGAGATATGATTGAAGGGAATAGAAATAATTATCAGAAAATTTTAAATATTTAAAAATAACGATTAAAATAAATTTAAATTTCATAATGCAGTTAACTTCATTTGTTAAAAAAACATTTTGAACAATCAAAAATTGACTTTACTTCCATCCCTTTGTATTTAATGAATTAAATATTTAACTGACATTAAAACGATAAAAACACATTTGTTTTCACTAAAAAAGACGAAAATTAAATTTAATTACCTCCCAGCAGCCTCTCATCCATTCTTTGGCCAATTTCAACCTCTATGTGTATATTTGTGTGCTCTTTGGTTAGCCTCTTTAAGTATTGTCAAGGATGTGGTCTTTTTGTGCTTTATGCGTGCATTTCATTCACTCACACTGCTTGATTTTAGTGCTTTATATCTCCTTAATGAAAATTATTGTCAATTTTTCAATACATTAAGCAATCAACTGCTTTTTACAGTCATATCATTTAATGTAAGGAAAGAATGGAAGGGTAAACAAAGTAAAATGCACATTAAGAATGCTTTATATTCAATGAAAATATTTTATGACCATTCACTTGAATTAACATGATGAGGAAGTGAACTGCAAGTAAAGAAATTTGTTGCTTTCTCTTTTTTCTAGGGTGATTTTTATGGTAAAATGTGTGTCAGTTGGTGATAGTAAGTAAATTTTTTTATTGATTTAATTTTTGTTTTAGAAAATATGGTGAAAGTTTTTAAATTTTCTCGACATGAATTTGATCAATTTTAATATTTCCAAAATAACTGATAAAAATAATTTGAAAAGTTTTAGTACTCAGTTTGTTTATTTATTAGGGTTTGACTTGCATCTAAATTTTACTTGATTTGCGGATATTTTTTGTCAAGTAACTTACACAAAAATGTCTTTAATTTATTCAGATTGAATTTTATTCAATTAAAATACATAGTAAATTAAAGAATCATTTTCTTTTATACAAAATTTGCTAGATTTGAAATAAATTAAATAAAATCTGAATGAATTAAAGACATTTTTGTGAAGGTCAACTTGTAATTGACTTTACAAAAAATATGCGCATATCAAGTAAAATATGCATGCAAGTTCAAACCTTATTATTTACCAAATCTTATCTAAAATTTTAAAATAAAAGATTTTTCTATCTTTAACTGATTTTCTCAAATCATTTTTTCTGGCTGAAACCAAAGCTCAATTTATTAGTTGGAAATGATATGAAATATTTCAAAGTTTCCATTAAAAGTTCAAATTGAAAATAAATTTTCACACCACATAAAACAATAATTCACAATTAAAATAAACTAGGATAAAAAAAGAATGAAAATGAAATTCACATGCAATAATTTTCATACAAAATTCAAGTTGCTTTTTTGGCAAGAAAATTAATTTTCACCATCATCGTTGAGCTCTATTATGTGAGTCTATAGTAATAATTTGTCGCCTGATGCGAAAACTAAAAGATGAGAGAAAAAGAGACACTATTTTGCACAACAAACAAAGTCATAAATCTTAATATTTAAAATTATGTGCAATAGCATCCTTTACTTGGTGCAGAAACACTTGCTACTATTCATAGTGTCACATATACATTTTACACTCCCTCGCTTCCTACACTCACTGAAAGTGTATCATAAAATATTTAAAAATCTCTTTCAACTTATTTACTCTTCTTACTACTACAGCCTTCCTCCTGATGCTTACTGGATGGTTGCTATTTCCACTGTTTCATGTGAAGAAATAATTTATGATAACGTTTATTTGCACAATGCAAAAAGAAGACAGGAAAAAGAAATGAGCGGAATGAGAGCAATTTCATGTAAATTTCTTACTAAAATGTTACTTTGACTAATGCCTTTTTTGAAAAACAACACAAAAAAGCAGCAGTAGCAGCGTGAGAGAAAAGCAAAAGTTGGCACATTACTGCATTGCATTATTTACAGCGTTAAACTCACAACTGAGGTTTATTTATAAATTTTTATAAATGGTAACAGAAGATGAATTAAAGTTTAACTTTTTGCACTGAGGATTATTTGGAATTTTATTTTTATATTTTCATAGATGAATCATATTTTTATACTGAAATGTTTGAAATTGAGTAAGGAATTTATTTTAATGTTCGAGTGATGAGCACTCAAAACAAAGTACTGAGCACAAAACATCAAAATTTCTATTTTAATTCATAAAAATTTCAACTTTGTATAAAAGCTAAAAATTTCTCTCATTTTATTTTTATTTGACCCATTTTCATGTTTTTCATTTCAAAAACGCAAGCAAACAAACCGAACCAAACAATATAATTCAAAATTAATTATTTAATTCAAAAATATCCAGAAAATAATCAACGTAATCAGGTTTTGCCATTGTGCAATTCCATTCAGTCGATGTCATTTGAAATGCATTTGATTGCATGGCGCATCAATTATGCACGTTTAATTAAACACTATCAAATGACAAATACACAAACTGCAAATCTTTTTCAAATGAAATGATATGAATTGCTCATTATGTTTCTGATGCCATTATTAACAAATAAATTTTTAATTGTTGTGGCAATTTTCATTTTTAATTAAATTCCATAACTTTTTGTTTCTATTTTTCGCGAAAGTTTTCATGCAAAACGCAATTGAGAAAAATTTTATGAGCATGAAACAAAAAAATAAAAATTAGACATAAAAATTTTTCTCATTTTTAATTTTTTTTCTTATTCCAGCAAGAGGGCGGCTGTAAATTAGAAGCCAAACAACCACAAAATGTGAATCAGGCGTAAACATGTTTTTATGACTCAAGCCATAAAAATGTATTTTGGTTTGTTGTGTATGTGTGTGCTATTTGCTCTGATTTAGGCTCATAATAAGCTTTTTTATAATATAAATATGTGTATGCTTGTCTATGAATGAGATTATTCAGTAAATACCTAAAGGCAACCTTTTTTATATAAAAAAGTTTTTTGAGCTCCTCTCGTTCATACATCTATCATTATGATTATTATTATTTTTATTATGACAATTTTAGGGGGATGAACAAGAATCTGGAAGAGAAATTTCTTTAGGTAAGGAAACCAACGCGATTTGGCAAAAAATCATTGAAATTCGCTTCGTTTCCATACCTTGTACATTCTTTTATTAAAGTAACTGAAGCTTGACCTTTTCCATAAGTTATTTTTTTTAGTTGAATTTTAATTTAAAATTCAAAGAACTTTTTATATTAAAAATTTTCTATAAAAAAATTATTTGTAAACAAAAAAATGAAGTTAACTGCAGAATAAATTTTAAATTTTATAAATCGGTTATTTTTAAAAAACTAAATAATAAAAATTTTGTTATTTTTTACAATTCTGTTTTTAAAAAATTAAAAATATTTTTCATGCTACAGAACAAACAGTCCCCATATCTACTAAATCACACAAAAAATTTGATGAAGAGGAAAAATATGAAAATTTTTAATAGCAGTTGTTTTATCAACTTACTTAGCATACAATTTCATCTTTAATCCCGCAACAAGCATATTCCTCATAAATTGACTTATGGCGTTTTACATTCTCTCTAATTGTACCTTAGAGCTTATGCATGTGCTTCTCATTACACACATCAACTGATTAAAATGAAAAGTGAGAAACTTTTGTCATAAAAACATTACACGATGCGTGTATGAGTTCTGGCTTTTAATGTGATGAGCATAAACATATAATTAAAAGAAAGCTGAAATATTTGTGTGAGGGTGTTTTTTTTACAGCTCCCTTTTTGATATGCATATTCTTACTGTTCACAGTTATAGGAAGACAACTACCGGCAAGTAAAGTATGAACACGAGATGTTTCGCAATAAAGTTAAATTAAGCTTTATATTCATCGCGAAAAAAAGCAATTAAAATTTTTTTAATGAAAATTTCTCGCCTTTTCAACTCAGATTTCGTCATCATCCTTCTCACACACACACCTTAACGTCCCAGCAGAATTACGAATGTATGTTTGTTCTTACGGCTCAATTTGATTCACCCTTGGCATCCATTGCTCCACTCATAAAAAATAATTCGTCATAAAAGTGAGCTGAAAAAGAGAGCAAAAAAAGTCGTTTCGGTAATGAAAAAACTTAACATGATCCTTTTTAATTAATTATCATGCCATGTTGCTTCAACAGATACAAATATACAGACATGGGAGGGTGAAGATGAAAAATTCTTCATCAAAAATTACTCGTCTTTCATTTTCTCTTTCTCTCATGGATATGTGCATGTTTATGAAATTCTAAACTATTCATATGTGCATTAAATGATGCCGAAATTTTTTAGAGTGAACAAGCGAGGGATGAAAAATGTTCTATGTGATGTTATTTCAGATGAGAACCGCAGAACCGTATGTTAACTGATAATCACAATAATATGTATAAAACCATCCTTCTTGTGCATACATAGACATAAATAGAAGAAGAATCGTTCATAAGTAATTCCAGATGCTGCATAATATGATATGAAAAAGACACAACAACAGCAACTTTAATGAATTAACTGAGATGAAGAGACAGGAGAATGAGTAATTAAGGTAGATTGGGTAATGAAAATTTTCATAGCTCAAAAGACTTTTATGTCTTATATGCTGATGAAGGAATATTTTATGACACAATTAATAGAACATTTTGTTGCTTACGTTCATTTATTTTTAGAACAAATTTTTTGAGGGATTTTTTATTTAACGGATTTTTGAATTTCAAAAATTAACGGTATTATTTGAAAATTATTTTGAATTATTTTTAGAAATTGAAGATTCTTCCACCCTCAAATAAATCGTTAATTTAATATCCTTCCTTAAAGAATCATTACTCAATCAACTTCCTGCAATAAATTCCTTTACTTACATTTTATACCAAAGACATATACACACATATAATAATTTTTTTTATTTTCAAGGAAGAAATCCATTTAATTCAATTTCATGTTCACAAATCGAACAAATGTCAACAATAATAGAAGTTACGTCATCTGCTGCTCAAAAAAAAAAAGAAGAACAAGAACACGACATGAGAATGTCATAAATTTCAAGCCATTTAATTTATAATCAAACTGTCGACGCTAGATAAAATGGAAACATTCTCCTTTTTTCTGTATGTGACATCAGGCAGAGGAATGTAATTGAAACCTGTTTAAGAGGCGACTGCAGTCTACAATAATACAAGAATAAGAAGAAGAAAAAGAAGAGGAGGCAAAAAAGGACTGTCTGTTTAAATGCATTTCATTCACATTTCAGTGCTTCTGCAAGATAAAAAAAAAATCTTGTTAGTCTGTCGCCAAATCATAAAAGAACACGTCCATAAACACATGGGAGGATAACAATATATGTAAAATTGCATCATTGGCGTCGGACAGAAGTTAAGAAAAAAAGGAATTTTAAGGATGTTTCGAAGTTGTTGTGCTAAGCGAAATTGTATGTTAAAATATTCTGTGTTAAGGTTCTTGGATCACAATAAATTATCATATTTTCACTCTCTCCTTCATCCTCGGATGTCTTTTTTATGACTTTTATTGCATAAAAGAATTTCACTCTCTTTATATGGTACATGTCCCTTTTTTTAAAAAAATGGAGCGGACGCATTTGAATTTTTTATGAGCAAATTATGGTAAAAGAAAAATTGTAAATTCTTTAAAAAGTGATTTTAAACTTACTTTTAAATTTTTTGAAAAAAAAGTCTTTCATTAAATACTATCAAGATTTGAATCTAAGAATTGAATTTGATTTAATAAAATTTAATAAATAATTTTATAAAAGGTATGACAAAATTTCTTTATATTTCTTCATCAAACAATGATAAAAAATCACAAGATTACCAAGCAATTTTTCTCACTTACTGGCATTGTCATTCTATCCAATTTATTTTAGTAAAAACAAACAAAGTTATTATTGACTGCAAACATCTGAGATTGTTTATCCATTAATATTTGATTTTATTGTTCATCCCCAATTGTTTATAAAAGCGCACAAAATCTTTTTTTGTATCATATTTTTCTTACGCATCAATATGTACTGAATGAATGAATGAATGGATGGATGATGATGATTATGATGGAGGTTATGATATGTGCACATACACAAAAAAACAACAATATAAAGTTTTCCTTCTTCAATTTTTCTTTGCTCTTCCTCAATTGCCACTGACATTAAAATTTTCTCTTTTTCTTTCAACATAAACACAAAGAAAAAAAAATCATGCGTAAGATGTGATGATGAATGAACACAGAGTTGTTATGGGCGAAAAACGGGGCGGCCCCTTTTTGGTATTTGTAAAGAAAAGTGCATTAAAATTTTTTTAAAATGAAAAAATTTACACGAATTTCTTTAAACTTTAAGAAGTGATTAAAAACTAAATTATCATCTGAAATATCAATTTTATTGCATATTTTATTATTTCTTGTCATTTATAAGTTATTTCAAACAATTTTTAAAAATTTTCCAAAAAGGCTTTGTCAGACCGACAGCATATGCCATAGTGCATGCATTCTTCTAGGAAATCAATTTTTTGAAAAACCTTTGTATGTTTTGTATTAAAATAATACATATCAAAATTTTAAAACCTTAAAATAATTTTTACGAAGCTATTTCGAATTTTTAGGCTTATTTAATACCAAAAAATCATAAAGTGACATCATTAATGTTGTTCTTGTGGCCATAGGTTGAAGGTATATAAAACATATTTTATATTGTTAGAAAGGGCTTAAAATTACCTTTCTAACAAGCTATCAACCATATTTTTCGGATAAGTTGGTCAAAACTTATGAATTTTTGAACATAAAAATAAGCAAAAATGCATATGGAAAACAGTTTTTGGGCCAAGGAAAGTCGAAATTTTTGAGAAAAATTTAAAAAATATTTTTTTCATGCTATTCTATGATTGTAACAACTAAAAAAACATAAAAATATTTTTTTTAAAAAAATTAATTTTTTTTCGCCCCTCGCCCCTAACAACTCTGAATGAACATGTGGATCTGAGAATGATTGAGATTGACGTATTTCAGTCAGTGAAAGGGATGATGATGATCATAATGAGAAGACGCATTGAAAATTCAAATTTTATTTTCTGCCATGTGCAGTTAATTTTGAAAATCAGTTTAGAATTTAAATTTATTTTTTGACCAACTTTTTTGAAATTTTTTCATTCAGAAGGGAAAAAGAAAAGTTTGTGATGTGAAAATAAGACAAAAAATGCTACTAGAATTCTAATAAAGAGGAAAATTTTCACGCACTCACAAAAAATGGAAGCAAAAAAGTTTTACTTTTACTTTCCACCCTCGCACTTGGCAAACACGCACGACTGTATGCTTACGTATCAGTTCATTAGGTCCTCATACATATAAACACACATTATTATGATATTATTATCCATTCTACCAACCTGCTTATGTTCTCTCGCTCCTTTAGAATAAAGAAAAAGTTTTATGAAGTCAGCCTGTCATTTTTCACAAACAACAACTCCAACTTTTTACGATATGCAGCAAATTTTAAAAAAAAAACAAAAACTTCAGACAATTTTTCTCTTCCACTTACTATAACGATAATGACTGAAACTGTTTATTGTGCATTAAAAATTGTTTATTTACGGCATTCAAAAAAGTTTCTTTTCACAGAGAGAGTATATTAAGCTAGTTAGTACATGCATAGTTTTAAATTTGTAACGTTGGAGTTATAAAAAATTAAAAAGCAGTAATGCATAATATTGCTGAAGAATATTTTTTCTGTGCATTAAATGTAATTTTTTTGTATTTTGGCTGATGTTTGGATATATTAAAGAAGGCTTGTTAAATTATTTGGTCTAAAATGTTGTTAAATCTTTTTTTAAAACAAAAGAATAATAAGAGAACGGTTGGGAAAATACAAGCAAAATATTTTAAGAAAGTTTCATAGAATAACGAATTTTTGTCTTTTGTTATAACTTTTGTTAGCTTTTACTAAAAAATTAAAAAAAGATTTTGATGTTTAAAAATACTTTTGTATAAAATTAATTTTGAATGAAATTTTAAATTTAATTTGACCGTTATTTTTTAAAATTGAAAAATAATTTTCATTTCCTGTTTAAGTTGAGATAAAAAATTATAAATTTTTCCTCAATGCTTCAAAAAAATAAATCTACTTCAGTACACGCTGCTTTAAATCATAATAAAATGAATGTTCAATGTTTAACAGGAAGTTTAATTAGAGAGAAAAATAATTCAATAAATTTTTACTCTTGTTTGCTTTTATAGACTTGTACAAATAACAACAACAAAGAACAAAAGCTATACTTGAAATAAAAAAGAATTTCGTTTTTACCAAAATTCTGCCTTAAGACTAACAAAAAAGGACAAAAAAGTCTTGTAAAGTACTCATTCATGCCTTAAAGGAATTAATAAAAAATATTTGTTTCTTATGAAATCGAAAAATGAGAATAAAGCAAGAAAATTGGTTACTTTGTCCCAACCCACATGGTGCACAAGTGGAAAAATGCTGAAATGCTTTTTTTATGCAAATATAAAAATGAAAATTGTTTAAAGTCCCAAGTTGTTCCCTAGTCTCCAATTTACTCTCTTTCCTTTCTACAATAAATGCACACTTACCCCTCATACTGTACATCCCTTTTATTTTTTACACTGATGATATTCTGATGTTCATATAAAAAATAAATATGAAGGAAAAATTTTGTGTGCACAGCGGCAGTCAAATTTCTCTATAATACACACAACAAAGTATAATGGAATGATGAAACGAATTTGTAGGATAATAAAATTATTTTCCAAAGAGAGAGAGAGAGAGAAAAAAATATTTTTATATCGCAAGACAGAAGTGGAAAAAAGTGCGAGGAAAGAAAAATTGTTGTATGTTTATTATTTTGCTACATGAAAAATATATTTGGAATTATATCTACTTTTCATTTGTAACGACTGCGATGTACCCAATGGAGCAAAAAAAAGTGTAATAAACCAAGCATTTTAGAATTGTTAGAAGCTAAAGAAATATTTTTTTGTTTATAAAACTTTCTTCAATTTTGAGTAATTTTAAATTTGCCAAAAAAATTTAAATTTTAGTAAAAAATTCATATTAGATCCAAATTTTATTTCCAAGATTTGAATTTAATAATTGATTATTAAATTTGATAATTCCAAACTCAATCTTTATTTTATATTACAAAAATTATTACAAAAGCATAAAAAAAAATTTTTTTGTCTATTAAAAAAATTTACCCACTGGATTGAATATTCACAGTCTATACTTTTTTATGAAAACATTCTTATTCACTTTAGACATTTTTATGCGCTTATTCAAAAAAAAGGAAAACAAAACAAAAACAAGCGAAAAAAGAAAATAAAAAAAAAGTTGTTGATAAAACAATGCATGATTCTTCAAACTTTCATTCCGCAAGTACATGAAGGCGAGGGAGCGAGTTAATGCTCGTTTACATAAATATGTGTATAAAAGAATAAGGAAAAAATGATGATGCCAAAGGGAAGGGCATAGTGCGTCTGGAATTTTAATGAGGCACTTCTCGTCCATGAAATATGCAAAAGTGAAATTTCTCGTGACATCAATCACTCACGCGTTTTTATGAGAGCGCATTAAAGCAGGAAGTTGAGGAAAATAGTATAATCTAAACACTGGGTGGCAGTGGAATCTTTTATTTTGATTCCATTACACCGATAAGAATGTAATATGAAGGGTGAATCGTAAAGCACTTAGAAGGCAGAATAAAGAAATGCAATAAATATATAAAAACGCAACTATACACATGAGCCTTAAAGGAGAAAGAAAGAAACAAACAAGGGGCGAAAAAAAAATGATTACACGAAAATTACATAAAAATGAACCTCCCAATGGTACGATCTTTTTTACTCTAGCTGGCAAGAATAGAAATTGCAATACAATGTGACTGACTCATTCATGTCATAAATAAAGAAACAGAAAACATAAAATGAAACTTACAGTGCATTTTAACATCCACTCTTGCAAATGAAATTACATATACATTGCGTTTTTATATCACATTCGAAAAAAGAAGACGAAAAATTGTTGTAAAAAGTTTCTTCTTTCCTTTCCTCCAATATTTGCAACAGTAAGAAAAACATAAATTCCTTTCTGATCCTTTTGACGTTTATTTGTTTGCTCTTTCTTATATTCGTTACCTTGGCAATTCTTTCCCTTGTTTCACTTTATATTTGTTAACAGGTTGCACATCAAATCTCGTTGTTTTTCCTTTCTTCCTTTACTTACGAGTGAAATTCAAAAGTAAGAAAATAAAGAAGCCAAAAAATCAAGGAATTGGTATTTTAACTGTGGTTTGAACTGAAAGAATTTTCATGTTTTGAAAGATTTAAAAGTTTCAAGAATTGGAAAAAGAAAATTCTGCAAGAATTTTTTTTTAGTAAATTTTAAAAACACTAAATTTTTTGTTTATAAACATCCTGGAGATGCCAAAAAAATTTAAACGGTATTTTGTATTCAAAAAATTTTGTAAAATTTAAATTTTTTAAACGCATTGTAAATTTCAAATTAGAAATTTTCTAGAAAAACATTCAAATCAGATTTTTTTATTGCAAAAACGCAAATATAACAATTAAGTAAAATGTAATGATTACAAGTGATTCCATCAAAATATTAATGAGATTTTTATCATACGAAAATGATGAAAAGAATTTTAACGTATTTTTTAAATTTGTAGATCGATGAGCGCACGCCAATTGAGTTAGTAAAATTAACGGTCTGTTGTTGCACTCTCAGAATAAACATTAAACTTTAAAATTTTTAAAATTCAATCAAAATTATTATTTACCTTATAATCAGAAAAGTATGACATATTTTAATCCATATTCTCACTTTTTCTAGTACATAAAAAAATTTCTCCATTCACAAGTTAACAAACAACAACAAGAAATAGAAAATTTCCCTTCTTTTACTTTTTTACAACTTTTCACTTGCAGAATTTTTTTTCATCCGTCGAGACTTTTTAATGCACAAAAGAGAGAAAGAAGGAAATGAAAATCTGCAGAAAATTAAATCCCTACTTCTGAATGGTGTATATGTCTATGTATCATGGGAGTGTCTACGACTGATGTCAAAAAGAAGAAGTTAAGGAATTTTGTGGCTTAAAAAAGCCCATCTGCAACGTCTTTGTTGGTAGATATATGATAAAGTAGAAAAAAATCTTAATTCTTGATGAAAATAAATTTTTTCTTCTTACATCACAATGAATGAATGTTTTTCCTCCCTAAGTGTAAATTTCATTCATAAAGTACAAATTCTTTTCTATTCAAGGATTCTCAAGAGGATAAGCAAGAAACAACATTTCTTTTTTGTATTCAACTTTTTCTTTTCATAATAAAATGACGCTACTATTGAATCAATCCCTAAGAATAACATTGAAATAACATTTGCGGATTCTAGTTGAATAAAAAAACTTTTCTTTCAATATGAAAAAAGAAAAAAATGCAAAAAGATGAAAAATATTAAAAAAATGAAATTTTCACTCAGATTGAAATGCTTCAACCATTGAAAATGAACCCACACTAAAGCACTTTTTTATGTGAATTATTAAACCCCAATTGCACTCGGAAGGGAGCTCTTTATGATGGTTGAGTTGGAAGAGAAAATAAGCAACAGCAAACATTGTCGAAAGGTGGGTAAAATGAAAGTGGCGGTGTAGCTCTTTAATTAAAGCAGCATGATGTAGGTGGATAAATGCAGGTAGCATATTTTAAAGTTAATTTCCCTACTGTGAAATTTTGCCAGATGGCTAAAGCCTTCACTCGCTTGTGTCCATTATTTATGCACAACTTTTGCATAATTTATAAATGAATCCTTTACTGTATCATGTGCTATTTTTTTGCTCTCTTACGATATAAACAAATTGTGTGGGAAATTTTCATTTTGCGTTTTAAATTTTACAGAAAAAATTGTAGTGCACAAATTGACTTAATTTTTCACGTGAAATGATTGATTTTATAATAATTTTTAGACAATCTCAACAGTTTATTCATACTTTGCTGTCTCAAAATTATTTTTATAAACTTAAAAATCATGATTAAAAAATTGAATTTAATTGAAATTTCTTTAATGATTTAAAATAAAAAAAGTTTGTGTTTAATCGGGAAAATTAACATAATAATTTCTATATTCTTCTAGCATCTCAACATTGTTGCACTTATAATAGTGTTTCTATTACTTCTTATTAGAATTTGTTCTAAGGGTATAAAATAATTGTTTAAAAAATGAGCCAATTGCGTGATTGAAATAAGATTGCCTTTTATGCAAAATATTTTAATGAACATCAAAAAAAGCTTTATAGGTCTTATAATAAAATTTAGTAAAATAAAAGTTTTAAAGATTTTCTTCTACATTATAAATAAAATCTTCATTATGTAAATAATTTACACTCTGTTCATGTTTCATTTTGGTTTCCATAAAATCATTTCACTTGATTGACTTTTTTTGAAATGGGAGCAAAGCCAAATAATAAAAATTCATGACTAGCGTAAAAGAAAAATATTCATTTTTAATGGAAGCAATGAATGGAAAAATAAAGAACAGGATTAAGGCAGCATATGCATTAATTCACAAGAACATCATCGCAAAGTCACTGATTGTTGTATTTTAATTTTTCTCATGAGTTGTTTGCAACACAATTGTGTTTGTGCATAATTCAGTAGCAATAGTGTAGAGTTAAAATGCATCCTTAAACCATTCTCGAGTTTTCCGTTCTTGACTCATATGAGAATATTCATTAGATTGATTAAAGTTTTTGTTTCATGTATGATGCACTCATATAAACACATTGAACTAGTGGAAAGAAAGATTGTCAAAGGAATAAATTTGTTTTATTTTTAATTGAAAAATGCTACAAAATTCTTTCAAAAACAATAAATTTTCAAAACGTAAACAAATAAAATTTAAATTTAAAAAATCTGTTAATTTTTTTTCTAAAATTACTTCACTTTAATTTTTATTGTGAATGCTAGAAAAACGTGATTTGAAAAATTTCCCTCCATAAAACTTATGAATTTGTTGCATGCAGACGTCAGGTATTTTTCTCTTCCATGTGCAAACTTGCACTTTATTTCATTTGCATTTCAATCATAAAACAACAGCAGTGCAACATGAACATGAACTGGATTTATTACAATTTTCCTATATACATATATTTATGTATGTGTACATATAAAATCGATAGTGAGTGGCTACGAGGAGATCAGCAGAATGAAATGCATTTCCTAGGATTGTCTGACATTTTTTCAAACATTCATTCATTCACCAAAATCACATAAATCATTTCACCTATCCACCTGCATAGTCCTACTACGTGAGCCAGAGTTATTTGTGTGAAATGCATTTCTAAAAGGGTTGGTTATAATTTCCATCAACAATTTGTCTATAAAAGTACAAAGTTTTCTACCATTCGAATAAAGCAGGTTGTTTTTGGACAATAACTTCCTTCTCATTCAGTAGCATTGAATTTGAACCATCTGCATACGATTGTGTGATGAAAAATTGAATATTGATTATCTTTTTCTCTTTTCGCATCCATATGCATACTGTTACCCAGTTTATATCATCCCCAGTTGCTTCAATCGATCCAATTTCATGAAATCCCACATGCATTTGATTTTCATCTCACTTGATGATGATAAAAAATTAATATCGTATAATGCAGATGTGAAAATGTTTATTGCAAACACTCACTTTTATGTATTTCCTTATGTTGTCACTCATTATTTTTTCACATCACATATTTATTCATGCATCATTATGAAAATTTTATCTTTTGAAAGATGATTGAAGTTTTTCTGTCGTTTTTAATAGTTAGAAAATCTTTAATGAAGAAAAACTCTTTCTTACTGAAACTTTGCATCTGTTGAAAATTCTTTTCATTTTTACTATAATGTTATATTTCTGCATTTAAATAAATTGTTTGTGAAATTCTGTCCAAGATTTTTGTTTGTATTTTCATTTTAAACTCAATTTTATTACCAAAACAAATAAAATTAAGTTTGATTTTAATTGTTGATAAACTTTTCTAATTACATTTCACAATCTTATCTCCATATTTTGTCAATTTCAATAATTTTAATTACATTTTCAAACTTAAAATCCAATTAAAGAATAAAAATTTCATATTCATACTTAAATGAAAAAAAAATTTTATTTAAAGTTTTTCATACAGAATTAAATGTTTGCATGAGTGAATGAGATGGCAATGATGAAGATAAGCATACAATAAAAAAGGAGAAACATTTTTCTTTGATGAATTATTTTCTACCTCCGTGAATTTTGAATCAACAACAGAATCTTTATTGGAATGAGTAGAAAGGTGTTAATTAATGTCATTTTGTAAGTTAGTCATCATAAAATTATGCTAATAATCCACAATTTTCTGTCTGAACGTTTTTTGTACACAAAAACAGAGATAAAAAATTATCAATGCTATAAGCGAGGAAAAAATCCATTAAAATGACGAAAATCCATGTCTTTGAGAGCGGAAACAAACTTTGTACTTTCACAGAAAAAAAGGAAATCAGAAGGAGGAACAAACTTTCCTTTTTTCGTGTCACGACAAAATTTTCAATTGAAAAAAGAAGAAGCAATAGCAGAAAAAATGCAAAGTAGAAAAGAGCTTCGAGATGATGATGAGGATGATAAAATACATGTTTTATACACACAGTAGTAACAGCATAAAGAAGGAGTTCAATTACATTAAGAAAGTTTTTTTTATTTCGTGTTTTTGCTTTCAATTTTGAATAAAGCAGGCAGATGAGAAAATGTGTATAATTTCCTTGAGCGCTCACTTTTACTGATGTGTCTTCTGTTCACTGGTAAGTAGCATCGAGGGAAAAGCATTTGTGTGTGCTCATGGATGAATTTTTATACGTGCATTGCTTATCAAATGATCGTGAAGTGGCACGGAAATATTCAGTATGAGAATGATGATGAATGCATTTCATATTTTTTATTTAACAGAGCATGAGAAAATCAATGTGTGGTTTGTATGTAGCTACATATGTTTCACATCAATCAAACAAAAAAAGTTTTTACTTTTAAAATATTTTTTCAAAGAAATTAAATTTTTTAGAAGAAAATAATTTTTTTAAAGTAACGAATTTTTGAAATTTAAATTTCTTTGTTTGTTTACATTAATTTTTAGCGCATTTTAAAACAATCCGCTTAATTTTTTGGCTGGCTGTTCGGCTGAGCCGTGATCAATACAATAAGACTTCCGGTTTGTTTTATTTTGCAGAATTGGCGGCATTCTTTAATTTGTTATTTATTAATTGGGAAATTACGAATTTAAATTTCATAAAAAATTAAACAAAGCGAAGTCTGCGAAAACGATCAGCGCCATCAACGGCAAATACAATAAAAATTTTGAATATTACTCAACCGATTTTCAAAACAAAATTATTGAAACTGTAAATTGCAGAGTCCGAAACCGTTTGATATTTTAGTTGAAAATAAATAAAAACAACTAAAATTTAATTGATTAGGCTTTTATATATAATCATAAGGTTTAGTTGACTTTTATTATTTGTAAAACGGTTTCAGACTCTGGTAAATTGAACTCAATTAAAAACGCTCGCCGTCGTTCATACATCAAAATTTTATAAACATGATTTTGCCTAATTTGAAATTATTTGGATCAAATTATTTTAAACTGTAATTTCTTAAACGAATATAATAAGTCTGTAATTTGTCAACATCATGATCTAGGCACCAAAAATGCGTTAAAGTAATCCGACTTAAGGCGGACACTTTTCATCTCGTTTTTCAATCAATTAAGAATTTTGCAGAAAAATTATTTACCATATTTCTTCAAATAAAAACGATAAATCAAATGTAAAAATGAAAATTTCATCAAACAATAAAAAAAGAAAAGAAACTCATTCATCCATATGCATGCATATCTCAATTCTTCGATTATTATATTTTCAATCCAATTTCTTCTCACATCATTCGAATTCAATCATAAAATATTAAGCAAATATCTTTCTCAATCATCTGATTTTTCATTCGATTGGCAACAAATGTTTTGAGAAAAGATGCATTTATGGATGCAAAATTGATGATTGGATAAAGATATGAATCTTTGCATTTTGATTATTGGTCTACATATGAAATTGACTAGAATGCATTTCAATTTTCTAAAATATTAAAAGGTTTCAATTTCATTTGATTTGTTGTAAAAATTCATTTATTTTTAATAAAAATATGTATGTAGCTTCTATAGTATACAATAATAGCCTTTGATACTAAAAAATATTTCAATGATTCTAATCAAATACAAGGAAAATCTAAATACATAAATTTATTTTTTATGACGCAATAAGCAATTTTGCAATCACAAAAAAATGTCATGATAAGCTTTCATCAACGACAGTGGAATATTTATTGATTATTATTATTAGCAAAATTCTGTTCTTAAAAATAAATCGCTCTCGTGTGTGTTTATGGATGTAGAAAAAATCCAATCAGATTAATGGCTTCATGTAATTCCTATAAGAATAAAGTCATTGAATTGAAAGAGAAGAGTGAGAGAAGGAAGTTATACTTACACATCGTTCATACATTTAGTGAACATCTTGGATAAATCAATAATTCGTTCACCCCAATTTTCCATGAGCAAGAATTCATTTAATTTCAATGACAGCTCATCGAAGGAGGGTCGATTCATAGGATTTGCATGCCAGCATAGCATCATCAGCTCGTATAGTAATATATGGCAATGACTTGGTCGTTCCATGCGAAAACCTGATCTTAGGAATTTCAATAAATTTTCAACATTTATCGATGAATACGGAACACATCCAAGTGTTACAATTTCATAAAGAAGCACACCAAAGGACCATCTGCAAAGTACGATAACCGTTAAATTAAAGTATTATAGAAAAAGGAAAGAATGAAACAAAATGAGAAAATTTTCACTTACACATCACTTTGCGAGGTATAGACTTGGTGTGTCATCGATTCTAGTGCGAGCCATTTAATTGGCAATTTTCCATTTCCTGTTTTTCTATAGACAAGGTCCTGATAAATGTCACGACTCAAGCTGTTGCAAATGATCAAACATTAAAATTGATTCTTTATGTTATTGACAATGAACTTACCCAAAATCAGAAATTTTGACAGTTTTGTTTGAACAAACGAGAATGTTTCTCGCAGCTAAATCACGATGGACAACTTTTTTCCTTGCTAAAAAGTCCATGCCATCACAAATTTGTTTTGCAAATGAAAGAAGATCGCTTGAAGTCAAAAATTCAATCACAGAATCTTCTTCATCAATGATAATGTTTGTAGTTTGTGTGTCTTGTTCATTTAATTTAAGATAAAGTGCATTTGTTGCTGTCATTTCAATTGCTTTTAAAAATGATTCATTTTTAATGTTATTATTCAGCTCATCATACATTTGGTTTACTACAAAAAGCTTGTTATTTTTAAATGCAGTTGGAGTTGCTGAACAACCGATATTTTTATATGAAATTTCTTTCTTGTCTCTTTCTGACATGTCAAAGTTCAACAAGCTGTCCGAATACTTTTCCATCGTAATCTGCACTGACGCATTTAACTTTCCTTTCGTATCATAAAACTTAAATTGCTTTGCAAACTCAAGTCTAAAGTTTTAAATAAATGAAGAAAAAAATAATTTACTGTTAGTGACAGTTTTGAGTAAAATTGTAAAAATAGAAATTATTTTGAACTTAAATCAGTTTTTTAAGTGTTGCAAATTCAATTCTTAATTAGATTAGACAGTAAAATGATAAAAATTTTGAAATCAAATTTTGGAATTTTGAATGGATGAAACATAAAAAGAATTGCAACAAAAACTCACCTCAAAAGATCAAGTAAACTTCCGTCATCACAATATTCTGTCAGCAACATCAACTCATTGATATCAGAAGTGCAATGACCAACTATGCTAACAATGTTCTCATGTTGTCCAACTGACTTCATGACACTTATCTCCTGATGAAATTGCTTTATATCCTCTAGATTTGATGTGTCTGTTTTTGGGAGATAAATTGAAATTTGAAATTTTTTTCTTGTCATTTGCAGACTTTTGGTATCAACTTACTTTTGATCATTTTGACAGCGACATACTGCTTTTCACCATTCTTTATTATCAGACCTTTCTTTACAAGTCCAAAAGCGCCTTCACCAATTAACTGCAGTACTGTGATATTTTCCCTTTCAATTTCCATTTTCTCATCTTTCGTCAACTCAGCAATTGCATCCAAGACTGTTCCTGTTGACATTGTCTTCACAATTTCAATATCCAAATCATCAATTCGCTTCTGTGCAAAAATTGAAATGAACGAGTCAATTCGACCTTTCCAAACTTTGAAGAGAAATAGAAATAGAATAACGACAAGTGCAACAAAAATGTAGAAGAGAATGTTGATGACTTTGCTTTGAGGGATTATTTGCCTATTGATGAAAGCATAGTCATGTACATGAATATTGTTGCTTGGACCAAAACCAGTGACGTTGATAAAAATATTTAAGCTTGTTAATTCGATGTTTTTAAATAAATAAAACTTTTCTGTCTGAAAAATAACAAAGAAAAGTTTAGAAAATTGTTAACCTTATAAACAAAGAAAAATTAGTTAATGAATGTTAATTTTTTGAAAACAATTTATTTGTTAGTTGTTGATTAGCATTTTGATATTAACTCATTTGAAAATGGTTTTTTTCTACTTAGATAATAACAAGAAGCAATTTATTAGTTTCTGTAGTAGACAAAGGCTTATTATTTTCATGCCTACAACCAACACTGCAAATATTAATTGATTTTACTGTATTTTTTACAAGTTTTAGTAAGATAAATGATGTTAAATTTATTTCTACTGAATTATCCCTACTGATCTTTAACATACTACTAATATATAGCTTTAAGCTTCCTCAAAAATAGCCATGACTATTGCAGCTAATTAAAACTAACTACAAAACTTCACTTTAATAATTTTAATGAATGCTTTAAATATCTTTAACACCAAACAATTTTACAAACTAAATGTTTTACCAACTTTACTATAGTGACACTAAACTGCTTTTTAATTATACTTACTCCTTTGACATCAGCTGTATAATCCTTTCGTGTGTGAGCATGTAAATTTTTTAATTCAACTCGATAATAATTGGGCAATGTGCTTGGCTCATTCCATGTTATTTTTACATCGAAATTGTTGTCACTAACATGCTTCAATGTCGTCTTGATTTCAAACTTATTTTCATTTTCTGGTGAAGAAATTTCTTTCCATTGAACTTGGCTATAAAGATCAGGTTTGTTTTTATTGACAGCACGAATTGCAACATAATATTCAGAATCGTATCTTAAATTACTCATTGTATATTCATAGAGTTTTCCAATAGGAACAGGATATGATTCAATGTCTAAAGAATCAATTGATGTGCTTCCGTAAAACAATACATTATAATAACATGTATGAGATCTTTCTGGCAACCATTTAAACGTGAGATTTAACCGTTGATCATTTTCAGTTTTGTTAAAATACTCAATCCATTTTAAGTCAAAAATCATATCTTCAGTCACAGGTTCAGGCTTAAAGTCAGGCATTAATGTTGTAAAATTCTTTTTTCCTAACATCTGCACAGTGGAATTTTTTGATGATATAATATATGCCGTAATTTCATACGAGAGTGTCGTCGTCTCAGCTAAGCTTGGGTCATGAATAGTGACATTAATCAAACTCTCATCAGACTATATCGAATCGATAGAAATAAACACAAAAAATTAGAATTTATTTTGAATGAAAACAGTAAAAAATTTAAATTTCAAATTACTTACGAATGAGTAAATGCGATCAGTAAATTTTCCAGTCGACTCCTTAACCTTGAGCATGTAGACAAATGTCTCATTCTTATCAACCGCCGCCTCTGAAACCTCGTGGTCAATTTTTATTAATAACGATTGAGTATCGCGACAATAGAGAGAAAAATTTGAGCTTTCAGCTAGAGCTTCATAATTTAAAATACGATCATTTGCTTCTGAGCAGTCATTCATGCAATTTTCCAATACCTAATTGGGAAATTTTTAATAAATTTATTTTTTTTTTGTATTAAAATATAAAAACTTACTTTTGAATTATTACTGTATCGATTGACATTTAAACATTCTGCTATACATGCAGAAATTTTCAAATGCGATGCTACTTCTTTATCAATAGGAGCACAATTTGAATTTTTCACAAAAAATGCCACACAAATAAGCTGTACATATTTTATCACTAAAACTCCCATTTTGTTCAATACTTTTAAATTTTTTTCTCAATTTTTAAATTTTCATTTCATGAAGTCTTCACTTGATAATTTCTAGGCGTCAACTGAATTGAAATAACCATACGATCATGTAATAATTAGAAAAAAACTCTTTCGGCACTTTTTTTAACTACCTGAGTTCATATGCATATGCTTGTAATCCGTTTCCGTTTAATACAAAAATATTTTTTTATTGTTTCAGACTTTACGTCAAATCACAACCGGTTAATTACCTGCTGCAATATCTTTTTGCAGTGGTATTTGTCAAATCATTCATAAAAATTTCTTTCTTTTTAAAAATAAAATAAGACAGACATCCGAATGTATTGATGGCTCTATTAAAACTACTGAAATCGAAGTAGTTTAAACTTTCAATACGATTGTAACTTATTGAAATTTATTCTTGAATTTCGTATCAATTTTATTGAGGTCAGAGTTTGGACATTTTAATTTTGTCAACATTTTTTTTTTTAATTTCAATTTTTGTTTACACATTTTAAGACATTTCAGGTTTTATTTTATTTTTAAATAAATTATCACATTTCTCCACCTTGTCTATTTAAAATTTTAATCAACCCTATTGTTGCTTAAACTGTTGCTTTATATTCAGCACATAAAAAAGACTGTTTTTTACTGCTTTGCTTTCCTTTTTGTTTACAGTTAAAAACTTTTGCGCACAACTTTTAAGATGAATAAAATTTCATCAATGTTTTTGAAATCAACAAATTTCTCAATTATTGAATTTTTATTTTTTTTGCATCCTCTTCATTTTCTAAAGTGTTCCTTTTTATTTTAACTTGAATTCTTAATAGATGGAATTCAATGAATGTGTCTTGACTTTACTATGGTTTTGAAATTTCACTAGATGTCGCTACTATTTTCATGTAAGGTGTATTGACTTTTGTTACTTGACTTAATTTTCAAATTTAATCCAGATTAAAAGTTGGATTTAATTTAATACATTTTTAAAAAGAAATTTCTTGTTTAACCTTCTCACTAGGAGCACATTCACATTTAAAAATTATGATTATCTAAACATGTTTTGTATTTTCTAGCATTTGCTTATTGTTTTTAAACAAAAATTTTAAGTTCTGATTGATTTTCGTCATAAAATATTTTTTTTCTATTACATTCAATTAAACTATTTTGCAATAATTTAAAAACTTAGCATTTCACTAAACAATAAACTTGTTTATTTCATTCTTCTAAATTTTTTGTTTTCACAATCAATTTCATAACCACAAAACAAACTTTGATTATATTTCACACATAAAAATGCACAATTTGATGTCAACATCTTAGAACTCAATCGAATGACTAAATTCTGATAATCAAAAAATCGTTTATTTAAATACTATTTTGTTTTGTTTCTTCTCTCTTTACACACATTTTGCTCTCTTTTCTCATTTGATGACTCTCAAAATTTTCATTCATAAATACAAAAAGATGTTTGATTCGTAAGAAATCTTATCAAAAAACAGTAATGACTAACACGTGATAAGATAAGAAAATAAAAATTGATTAATTGAAAAAAGTATAAAAGCACAAGAATAATTGAGAAATATTTCAGTCATTTTAAGGTAGAAAAACTTAAGAAAATTTAATTTGACTCTTGGAATGGAAAAGTTTTTACTTTTATTAACAATTATTTTATTTTTTGCTGTTATCTTAGAAGTGAGTGAAAGGAAGAAAAATAAATTTTATTATTAATAAAAACATATTTCTTAGGCTGGTGTAACACATGTGCTACCTAATCAATTGCCATTATTCGAAAGAAAAGTGCAAGGAAGAATTGTCGGTGGTTCGCGACCAAGTACAACTCAATTTCCCTATACAGTGTCAGTTCGCGCATTTAATGGAACATCAACCTCGTTTTGCGGTGGTTCTATAATTTCTTACAATTTTGTTCTGACTGCTGCACATTGCACTCGGTAAAATTTTTGATATCAAATGAGTTATTTATAATATTTTATGAAACTAAATTTATGTAAAATTTTAGTGGCTATCAAGATTTCGAAATTGGTGTAGGCTCAATAGTTCTTCAAACTCCATTTTTTAAAATACTAACTTATGGTGGAGCAATAGAACATCCATATTTTAATCCAACAAATTTAAATAATGTAAAAAATTAAATTTAAAAAAATAGAGTTAAAAATTAATAAAATTTAATTTATAGGACATTTCACTCATAGAAGTTCCAACTATTGCCCAAAATGTTCCGTCTGTTGTTCCAGTTTTACTTCCTAAAAGATCACAAGCCGATAAACCTTTTATTGGAATGCAAGTGACAGTATCAGGATTTGGAAGAACATCGGACGCATCACAAAGTGTTTCACCATTCATGGAATATGTTCAACTAAAAATTATCTCTAATAAAGATTGTGCAGGAACATATGGTAGAAGAATTGTTACTGATGATGTTATTTGTGCTAAGGGAATTGATAAAAACTTTAATGCTTGTATTGGAGGTGAGAAAAAATAATCAATAACTAACTAAGAAAGACTTTAGCTAATTTTTAAAGATTGAAATAAAAAATTTAGATTCAGGAGGTCCTTTAACAATGAAAGAAGCAGGAAATCATGTTCAACTTGGTATTGTGTCTTTTGTTAGTTCAAGAGGCTGTGCTATTGGTGAGTAAATAAATTTTTCACATCTGATATTTAAAACTTTTTTCATTTTGATGAGTTCTAAAATTTTTTTATTATTTTTCTTTTCCTCAGGTGATCCTTCAGGTTATACAAAAGTAGGAAAATATCTCGATTGGATTTCTGCCAAAACTGGAATAATAATTCGCAATTAAAAATTTCTTCGAATGTGATAAAACAAAGTGCTAAGTTTCAAGTTTAATAAATATTTTTTCTCTCCACTTTTATTTGTCTTCAAAGTTAAATACTTGTTGTTTTTAAGTGTTAAAATAATTAATTTGCAAAGTACAAACATCACAATTCTTCAACATTTAATGACAGTGATCGTTTACAAATAGTTTTATGACTCAAACATGACAGCCATACAATTTTATTTCACTAAGTTTTCAATACATTAAGTATAAAGAAAAGAATTTCCAGTTAAAAAGTCTCTTCACTGCTGTGGGTATATAAAAAGTGACTAGATATTAACAAATATGTTTATATGTGTATTTTGTAGTTCGACATCTTCCCGCTTATCGAAAATGCATGTTATGATAACACTTTTGGAGTTTCCAACTCAGTTTTGTGACAATAACGGTGTGCTGCTTGTAATTTTTATTGTTGGTGTAGTTTTTATGTTTCCCAAAAGTAAAACATCATGAATGTCTGATTCAATATCGTCATCATGCGGCATTTCCTCAAAAAAGTCCTCGCCATTACAAATAAATTCAGTGATTTCCTTGTTAATGCATGGACATGATGCTGTAAGGTCATCACAGCCATCACTACTTCTTGGCTTCTCATTTGCATCAACAACAGCAAAAATTAATGAATCATCAGAATTTTTGTTTACTTTCATTATGCTCGTTATTTGATCACTGATAACTTCCATTAATGCATCATTGCTATAACGCAAATACTTGTTGCTACTATATTGAGGAGCATCAAGAATATCAGCAGCAAATCGAAGTTTCTTTGGTGAATCAAAACTTGTTGATCGCATAAGATTGTTGGCAAATGGTGTGAGACGATTTGGACTATTTGCCAAAAAACTTTTTGTACTCTTTAAAGAGCTTTTTTGTAATTCTTTTTGTGCTTGAAGAAACTTTGAAATTTGTTTTGCGCTATTTTTTGATGCTCTTCTTTCAGTTCTTGCTTGATATCGTTTAAGTTTATAATCTTCAAGTTCACCAACAAGCCAATAAGTATTGAGTTCACCTTTGCCTTTAATTGGAATTTTTCCACGATCTTCAAAAATATATCCGCCAAGACTATCAAGAAGTTTCTTGCATGTGTCACTACAATGAATTTTCAATGCTTCACCTGTTGATTCCATTCTTGATGATGTATTGACAGTATCACCAAATAGACAAAATCTTGGCATTTTTAATCCAACAACACCTGGTTAAAATTTTTTGAAATTAAAAGTTATAAAAAATAAAAATTTAAAATGTTTTGTTTACCAGCACAAACAGGACCACTATGAATGCCTATTCTTAGCTTCAATGTGTCATTTGGTCGATGTCTAATTTTAAATTCACGAATTGCTTCCAATAAATGTAGTGACATACTGGCAATTTCACCTGCATGAATGTCACCATTTCTATAAAAAAAATTTAAGTTTATAATTTAAATTTAAATTTTCAAAAAATATTATCACCTTATAGGAAGTCCTGAGCAAACCATATAGGCATCACCAATAGTTTCTACTTTATAAACATCATAATTGCCAATGATTGAATCAAAACATGTATAGAGATCATTGAGAAAATCGACAACTTGTAGTGGTGTGCTTTCAGCGCTCATTGACGTGAATCCGACAATATCAGAGAAATAAATGGTGACCATGTCATAACTTTCAGCTTCGACCTTATTTCCACGCTTCAGTTGCTCTGCTACGGGTCGTGGAAGCATCTCCAGCAGCAATGCTTCCGTCTTCTTTTTCTCTTCCTGTAACTGATCCGTTCTTTCATCAACAAGCTGTTCTAAATTGTTGGCATACTTTTCCATCATTGCCATCATATTGTCAAAGATATTTGGTCTCATGCCCTTTCGCAATGGACGCAATTTTGCTCGGATTGATTTAAAGTCGGGTCGTGCTTCAGGATTTTCGCACCAGCATTCTCTTATGCATTCACGTACACAATCAAAGGAAGTCTCAAGCGGCTGTAGAGAAGGTCGGAAAGGATTTGTAATGTCTAATGGAACAGTAAGACGCTTCAGGCAATCGAGATAAGTGCAGTCAATTTCTCCAAATGGTCCATTTCTATATGATAGTATTAACATGACAAAAAAAGGATGAAAAAGGAAGTGAGTTGATGAAAGCAAAAAAAAATTCATTTACCTTGTATGGATTTCATATAAGATTATTGCAAATGAATAAACGTCGCCCTTTTGTGAGCCAGGTATTAACATTGTGTTAAAATTACTGACAGTTCTTAGTAACTCTGGTGCTTTATAAAGAAGTTCTATAAAGAAAATTAAATTTAAAAGTTAAGGAAAAAAATTCAATAAAATTTTTTTTCTCACTTTCATATTTGGCGCAAAATTTTCTCGAATCAGTACTGCCACGTCTAATGGGTATCATCATGTCTTCTTCATAAATTTCATTATTTTCACTCAAATTGTGTTTCCCGCCGTCACAGCTGTGATGATGATTGTTTCCGCCATTCTTAAATGCATACAAACCAAAATCACTCAGTTTTACAACCCAACGTGAATCAATGAGACAATTTGATGTACATAAGTTGCCATGAACACGCAATGGTGAATCATGAAGGTAGGTCATGCCCTTTAAATAGAAAATGTTTTTATTTTTTCTTTTACGCATTACTGAAAATGCTTGACTTACTCTTATAAGATCAAAAACTAATGATGCAATGAACATATTGTCCAATTTTACATCATCATTTTCTAAAACATCTTTGAGACTCCCACGAGAACAGTATTCAGTTATAATGCAAATGTTTGGTGGTTCTGTACAAGCTCCAATGAATGCATTAAGATTATCATGTCGAATATCGCGTAACTATATAGTTAAAGACACTCATGAGTATTCGATAGATGGAAATGTGAAATTTATGAAAACTTACCATTTTCAATTCCATCTTCATCTCTCGTGTGATGTCAACTGACTTTTTTCTTATCTTTTTTATAGCATACAGTTGTCCTTTATACAAACCGATTGGAGTGAATATTGTCGAATATCGGAAGTCTGCGTCAGGATTAGAGCTCAAACTCACTTGACTCGTTCGAATGAGTGGATGTGTAGCTCGTGTCTGCTTTTGAGTGCCATTTGTCTCATTCTCATGCATTTGAATTTCTTTGAAGTCAATTTTCCACAAGAGACTATCAAGTTCTTGCTCGTAACGCCAATTACGATAAAGAACGAGTGAAACGATAGTCAGAATAAGAAGAATGAAGCCGGCTATTGCTGCGGTAATTTCTCTTGCGTAACTGATACACTTTTCGCCTCGGAAACCACATATTGGCTCTGCAATTGGCACTTTGCCACCTACCCATGATAAACGCTCGAATAGTTGTAAATCCTTTTCATATATAAGAGTAGAAAAGAAAAAGTAAAAAAAAGATGAATTAACGTCACTTTAATAAGAATTTATCAGTGTGAAGATACTCGAAATTATTGGTAATTTTTGTAATATACACCTTAACTGTTATTTTAAAAATTACGGATTTCTAAAATTAAAAAAAAATCAAATTCCAAATATACGTTAAAATAACAATAAAATGAAGGAATTTAAAGAAAACTTAAAGTGAACAATAAAATAGAATGAATGATTGTACAAAAAAAGTCTAACAAAGTGGACACAAGGGAATGTGTGGAAATCAAAAAAAAGAAGACAAACAAATTGCAACAGTCTCAACTACTTATTTTTCTACACACAAAGTAAAAAACCAAACAAAATTATTTCAGATAAAAATTCTTTTTGTGGAGTAGAGAACAAAACAAAACGAGCAAGTGAAGATGAGTAAAAACATTAAGCTCACCTGAACACGAAACTATTTTTTTTTATATTTCGCAATTATTTCGTATGAAAGAGAGAGAAAAAAGATTGAATGAAAGAGTTTTTGAAACAAACACGCAGTAAAAGTTAAATAATTTAATTTATATGGAAATAATCATTTGAAGTTAAGAAGAATTATGGAAAACTTTATTAATAGAATTAAATGAGAATGGTAAAGAATCGATATTTATATGGGAATTGTGAACAACTAGAAGAATTTTTTATGATTAAAGCTTTGATAAGACTTTAATAAAAGAAAATAAATATTTACCGGTATACTGTTGCTTTTAATACTTTCATTTTGATTTATTCTTGTGATGAAAGTTCCAATAGGAAAGAGACCATAAGTGGTGCGATTTGACTTGTCATTGTTCATTGCCTTCATTCCGACAATTGTGTAATTACCTCCAGCATCACCATTCTCATCTATATATACTAAAAAACTATGTGAGAAAAAAATAGAAAAATGAGTCAAGATTTCTTTTACATAGTTAATGACTCTCTCAATTTACCCCATAGCACTATGATAGCTTCGTCCTTTGATAGCATTGATTATTTCGCTACCATTCTTTGGATCCCCATGGTTCTCAAGACAATTAATTAAAGCATCTGCATAGAGATGAACAGCATCATAGAGATAGGCAGCTTCCGCACGTATCTGTCCAAATACAATAATGTGTGAAAGAGTTAAAGTTCGACCTTACGCAAGTTCATTTCAATTGTGAAAAAGTTCATTGACCTTTTATAGAATAAAATGTTTTTTTGTAACACCGAAGGAGGGCGAAAATGGCAATGAAAATAAAAAGCGAAAAAGAATTCACTAAAATCACGAACATTACGATTTGTAATAGCAAAAAGCTATTAAGTTTCTTTCTATTTTCGCTTTCGAGCCCAATGACAGCTGTTATGATTGTCGATAACCTTATTTTTCTTTATTTTATGTAATCCATAAGTAAACTTAAAGGGATTCCGCCCTGCTTTTTTATGCCCTCCCTAAAATGGTTATCAAAAATCATTTTATTGTATGCTGATGGACACATAAAAAAAGGTATGATAATTAAATTTCACTGACAGCAGTTCTTGAAAAACTAAATTGATGGAAATTTTTGTCATAAAAAATATTTTTTTAATTTGTGATAATTTGCTTTGTCACAAAATGTTTGAAAAAATAGAGATTTATGAGTGGCGTCTGTCCATGAATCATTTCAAAGCATGATTTTACTCTCTTGTTTATCATTTACTTGAAATGTGTGAGTTGTAAAGTCACTAGAGTGGAAGAATTCATGATTATTTTAGAAAATTTCTTTTTAAGAGTTTCAAATCTTCTTTTTTTTTTAAAATAAAATTGATGTCAAATGCAGAAAAATCTTTTAACCCATCTCAATTATTTTGATTATTTTAGGAAACATTTTAGCAAGATTTATATGAATGAAGATTTTAATTTTCTAGGCAATTTGACAAAATGAAAAATGTCCCACAAAATAATAAGAAAAGATAAAAGATTTAACACAACAAGCAACAAGTCCTAAGGACATTTTCCTCATAAGTCTATACATTTCAAGCTTATTTATCATAGAAAACTTTCATATTTCATCATAAAGAAAGTGATTTCCGTTGAGAATACAAACTTCGTTCATTGACACCTTTTTAAAATAAATTTTGTCATCACAATTGCAAGCCTTTAACTAATGACATACATTTAAGACAATGAAGGCAATTTCTCATGAAAAGCTCTAAACAAATGAACAAAAATTTGATCTAAGAAAGAAAAATGAGTTTAAAATGGCATGGAAATGAAGTATTTTGTTAAAAAAGTTCATTTATTACTCATTTAAAAACCACAAAACAAACTGATAATGATTAAAGCATTACAAAATGATGAAGCTTTTCTGAGTCATAAAAATTTTTATCGACAAAAATATTTACAATTTTTATCATTGCGAAGTTTAATAGACTCTTTATGCCTTGCCTTGTCAAATAAACAGAAATAAAATAAATGTCATCCGCCCTTGAAATTAAAGCTCCAAAAATGTCTCACAAGAAGAATTTATGGTATACATTCTCAAAAAATTGTCTAAAAATTACAGCCAAGGTAGAAATTTATTTCATCCACAGAAAGAAGATCAACAAATAAGAAGCTGTAATTTAAGGAGAGAAATCTCGTATGCAAAGAGCTTTAAAAATGTTCACAGCTTTCAAAGTCTATGAAGTTTATGCAAGGGCAATGAGCGTGGCACCCGTGACAAAATTTTTTCATCATTTCAATTTACCTGTTTCGTTTTGTTGAATGGTTTCAGCGGATTGGGATGTTCAAATGGCGGCAACTCGAGGAATTTATTTACCTAGAGAAAATTGAAAATTTTTTTCATATATGTGTGTTAGAACCATGATAATTTCATTTCGTAATATTTACATATTAATATATGTACTTGAATAACCCACATAAGTAAATATTTGATGTAAACATCACACTTACTTTTGTTGCAAAATCATCAAAGCCTATTGTAGGTGATGGTAAGACAGCAAGATATGATTTATAAGCGTCACCAACCCACGATTCTTGCTCACTTGCCAAAAGTCCTTTCAAGTATTTTTCTGGGTCACTGGAATCATATTGTTCAATGTCCATACCAACAACAAAATATTCGCCTGCATGACATTAATGGAAAGTGACAAAAAAAGTTAAGTAGATTACTTATTTGAAAAATTTATGCTAATTACCATCATTCAAAAGTCCTCGACTATAGAGAGACATCATTAATCCAATGTGCTCATGAAATTGTCCCAAAATTAAGTAAACTGTAAAGACAGAAAAAAATAATCATTAATGAAACAGCATGAAGTCAAATATTTGCTTGCTTACTTCTAGTATCCCTGTATGTGTCACGCACCAAATCATCAAATGGATTCGCACGATAACCATGAAAATAGTCTTCATTCCAAGTTCTTACCGCATTTATTTTTATTCCCGCTAGATTCAATGTATTTATCACAGTCTTTGCTATTGGTGCAATTGCACTACTTTCATGCTTGACATGCAAAAATGTCACTTGCGTCCAATTATATGCAAGGAGAAGACTAACAACTGATTTTGCAATTTGCGTGTCAGGTGGACGAGTTCGTGCGAATGTGGTGAAATCTTTTTTATTTGATGTTTCATAGCTGGTACAAAAGTAAGAAATCATTGGTAGATTGAATGCTGCCGCCATCCGACCTTCGTGAATGCATGTCTCTTGTGGTCCAATATAGCCATAAATTCCTTGCTTCCATAAGCTCGCCGTCTCGCGAATACTCGATATCTCTTCGCCATAAGTTTCAGCAACAATGAATTCAATCGAATGATTCAATTTGGCAAGCTTCTCATTATTTACTTCCGTGACTGCAAGCGTGAGTGCACCCGATATAGTTAAACCTTGACAATGAAGAAAATTCTTTTTGAGAAATTGCAACAAACTAGTGTCATCTCAATAGCAAAATGTCATTAATCAATAAAGTGGAAATTTAATTCTACTTGTTAAGTGGAAGATTTGATATTTAATTAAAAAGTGGAAAAAGTAAGAAGCGTGAGAAATTTTTCTCGCTCTACAGTTAGTTGACAACTTTATAGAAGTTTTAAATCTGTCAACATTTTAATAAAAATGTTTCATTCTCTAAAACAAATTATTTTTAAGCCAAATAAGAATTTAGGTCAAATAGGAAAAAGTAAGCTTATAAATAATTGCCACTATATTAAAATTTCCATTCATTGCTTTCTACTTATTACTCTTAATGTAATAAAAGAATCAACTAGGAAATTGTAATCGCATTCTTCCTGTCTCTCCTCAAGAGCTTTCATTTCTCAACTTATTTTATTTTTACGCTCTTGTTTAAGTTTTTATTGTAAGTTGCAGCATTACTGCTTGTGAAAGCTTAATTAAAATCTTTTTCTATTTTTATATTGCTTGACACACATTTTATTGTTTCCAGATAAAAATTAAATATGAGAAAAAGAGTAGGATGGAATAAAAATTTACCAGTAACATTTTATTTATTTATACAAAGCTTTTTGCATTGAAAAACATTCCAGCAATTCTTCAAAAATATGTTTCCATTGAAATAAATTAAAATACATACCAGGACGCTCATATTCCAAATCTCCATGACGACGATGTGAGCCAGTTATATAGCCAAGTTTAAAAACATCACAATTGACAATAGAGATAAAGTTGATAAGTAGAAAACAATTAAATAACAAAAACACAAACTTTTGATTGATTGTGAGCAACTTCCACTTCATTACACATTTGGAACTACCCGCAAATACTCAATTTCTTTTAATCTATCTTTCTTTTGTTTCTTTTTTTGGGACAAAAATTCTTTCACACTAATTAATGACTTTTAGAAAATGAAGAAATTCATCAAATGCATGTTTCTTTTTTCTTGTGACAATTAATCAAATTTGCAAGCCATCAAAGTGTCGGAAATGTCACTTCTCATTTTTCACTCCTTTCTCTCTATTTCGTCCTTGACTTTGCTATATCAACTTTTGACAATGATGATTGGTAGTTGTAAAAGTTGTCTGAAATGAGATGATGATAAAATTTAGTGTCGTTGAGTAAAAAGAGTTGTTGAAATTTAGTTATAAAGCTTTATAGTGATTGTTAAGTGCAGGATAATGTCATAAAAATAAAGCACTTGTGTGAATTTTGTACAAATGGAGAAATAAATGACAAAAAAATATTTTAGCGTCTAACTTGAGCATTTTTCAATTTCCTTAAAACATACACATACGACAAAAAAGTAATTTTCTCTTAAAAATAAAGTTTTTTGTGTACTTTATTCTTTCCCGCCTTCTCTATGGATGAGAATTCTACGTGTCTAATATATGAAAGTAAATTCATGCATTTTATGAGTTAGTTAAACAACAGACGAGATTCTCACGCTCCTCAATATTCCTTTCACGAGCACCATCAATCGATCAAAATAGAGATAAGTTCCAAATACAAAAGAGATAGAGAGTGAAGCATATTTTGTGTAAGATGCTTTTAACTCTCCATTTTTCATGCAATAAATATATTTTTTTTTTTCGGAATTTCGATTGAGCGTTTAGAAAACCAATAACCTAGATATCTGATTCTTTCCTTTCTTTCTGTCTCTTCGTTTTTTCTTCCAATAATATTTTTCCACTTATGCAAACTAGAGTGAAAGCATTGAGGGAAAATTATTACGGAAATAACATAGAATCTTTTATGCGTTTATATTGCGGTTGAAGTATCATGTATCATAATGATAGAAGAAATTTTTGTGTAGGCAAACATTCTGGATGGCTGTAAAATGCCATTGATGACTAATGATACAGAAATCATTCGCTTTAACCCTCCCTTGACATGTTTTTTGCCTTTGTTGCCTCATGTCGCGATTGCTAACAAAGATTACTTTGCTTCACAACAGGATATTAACACCATCATTTTTTTCTTCGCACATTTGCCATAGCATACACACATATGAATGGAAAATTGTTGTACTTAAGTTAGCTTTTGATAGTTGTGAAAATTGGAACGACATTTTACATGAAATTGCAATTGTGACAGGTTAAAGGAATGAAAAGTGCTTAAAGCACAATAAATCATTGGATTTCTTATCATTGACATATTCTCTCATATTATTATACTCAATATTTACATTTGCTCACACTCAAGTGTCCAAATCCTTCAATTTATTTAAATATTTTTTTACCGTGTAAGGAAAGCTACTAGGAAACGAAATAGAGCATGATGATGATGTGGCAAAATAATTGATTCACTTTTCCATTTTAAAAAATTACCAATTTTTCTAAATTTATTATTTTCATTAAAAAAAAAGTAAAATTTCTTTTATTAAATTCAATAAATTTTTTGGCACACCCAAAACTTGAACCAAACGTCTGTGGTTGACATTTATTATTTTCTTATATATGATTCAGTCATAACACTTGGGGTCTTGTAATACTTTTTATGTAAAGTAGCTGAAAACACGAAACTACTTATAAAGTTTGTTGGCTTGGAATTCTTTTTTGATATTGTAAAATTATCTTAGATTTGATAAATTAATTTATTTTACTTCAGAACCAAAAGTGCACTTAGAACTAAATTTAATTTAGAATTTTGCATGGGTATGCAAAATTAGGCAATAAAAAATATTGTTAAAGCTTGAATGCTTATTATTATTTATGGAAAGTATAATTTAATTTATATTTCAAATGATCTGGTGTTAGCATTTGCATGCATACTTGACTGGTATACGAATAAAGACTTGACTATATGCATGCAAGTTGACTTACAGAATGTCTAATTCACTCAGAATTTATTTAATTTTGTTAAAATTTTTCAAAATTTTATGAAAGACAATTGTTATGACGTTTGCAAAGTTTTGACCAAATTAAATGAATTCTGAATGAACTAGAGATATTTTTGTATCAACTTGCATGCATAGTCAAGTTACTATGCGCATACCAGTCAATTATATATGCAAATGCCGAATCCTAAAACTATCTTTAAATGCTACAACTCATAAATTTTTAAAATTCTCTTTTTTGCAAAAAAAGCCATCCAATATTTAACCAAAAATTATTTCTTGACCCCAATAAAATCTTGAAACTTATTAAAGATTCTTTCAAAAGTAAGCACAGCACAAAAATTTATTTATTGATAACTGTCAGTTGTGTTTAATGAAAAATTATTTATTTTCACACAGTAAAAAAAGAAATATCGTTAATTTCACAATTTATTGGCATTTTTAAAGATTTACTTAATAAATTACACTCAAATATTACTTAAAAGGAATATATTGTAATCATTATATGAACATATCGCACGCGAAATGATGAGCAATGCTGTTTAAGGGAGTGAAAGAGACTCAACAAAAGAATGTCAATAAATAAAATTATTTTCCTTTCGAACCATAAAAAGTTTTTTTCTTTTCCAACTTTCTTGCTTGTGTTTATCTTAAATAATAACAATAATTTGAAGGCATACACATGACTAGTAGAGGTTACAAAGAAGCAAGCTGCTCAGCAAATAGACAGTTGAGATATAGAAAGCCTTGACATAGCGAAAAGAGTAAAAAGTAATTTCAATGACTTTGACTCACACACTTTAACTTTTAATTGTTTCAATTCGCAACACTTAATTAAATTTAGATCAGCGGCCGTGCGTTGTGAAATTAAAAATAACTTTTTATCGTCACCTTTTAATTTACAAACAAATAGCTTTGTTAAAAATATTCAACTTGACTATTTCAGGATACGTTTAAACGCGTTGAAGCACAGAAAGAAACTAAAATGTTAACATTCTGCTGTCTGTTGCGAAAATGTTATTACAAAAAAAGCTCTCTCGTTTCTCAAAGCTCTCTTGACTTTCTCTCTCATTCACTAATACATTTAAAAATGCCGGCAATAACAGAGCGAAGTAAAATTCATGAATGAAAGCTAGCACACAGCTGATAAATAAAAAATTTTCTCTCATTTCTCTTGAGTGAATCACTCACGTGTGTACGATTTATTTTTAAATAGAATAGCAAAACATGTGGTTCACTTCAAGTCATTATATGTCAAGGTACTCGCACAAGACTAATGCATCAAAAATAAATTCATTATTTAGTTGCTCTTCTTTGCATAATTTTGCAATTCAAATGAGAAAAGTAACGAAATTGTGAGGGTCATTAATTACTAATTTGCTCTACTTATTTATTATTGCATGTTTATTCATCATGAACTAGTTAAGGTGCCAAAAATTAACTTTATAAATTTGCGCATTTTGAAATTTCTTTTATGATACTGCACAAAATATTTTCATTCATTCTTGATAAATAAAAGGAAACTTTATGTTATTAAATTACTCGTATGTAAGTGTTTTTGAACTTTTCTTAATCACCTTCCATTCATTCACTTATTCACAGACAAATGATGTCTGCATGAACTTTCAATTTTTCTCTTAAACGACTAAATTAATCAAATCAAAATAAAAGTGTATTTTTTACATCTGGATTATTTGGAAATAAAGTAAAATTTCAATAAAATAATCATAAAAACATTCTCAGGAGTTTTATTGCACTAATAATTACAAATAAAGGATTTTCAGTGAAAATTTATTGCTTTTTTAGGTTGAAGTTTTTTTTATGGACAAAAATAATAAATTTTTATTGCAATGTTTTTGGAAGTAAACGAAAGCAATTAATTTTGAAAATTCTTGAGTTGAGATGAATTAATTAGTTGGGTCATAAACTAGAGAAGGAATTTTAAAATTTCCACAGAGAAATTGAATCTCATTCCTTTTAATTTCCTTTTCTGAAGTAAAATTCATCACAAAATATCGACAAACAATCCATTAAATGATTATTCACGCTATCCAATATCCGTATAATATCCGACTCTTAATGCATACTATCATTCTTATCATATTACATTGTATGTGGATACTCAATCATCCATATGCACTCATTCATAATAAATCTCATCATCAACAATATAATTTTTTATTCTTTTCTTCTCAACACTTATAACCATTATCTACATTATATCACACTTAACACTGGACGTCATAATAATCACTGTGGTGAAAATAAATTTATGAAGTGCAATTGAGGTCATAAAATACATGAAAATGACATTAAATCGTATAAAGATTTTGATGTGACGAGCTTGGTGCTGGGAGATTAACTTAAATCTTCTTCTCATACTCTACTGTATAAAGTATGAACAACAAGTTTCACTTTGGCAATATAAAAGTTATTTTTCTTCTTCTTTTGCTTGCAAATCACGAAACGTAATTTTAATGCACATTGTCATGCATATTTGATGTGATAAAAGTTGTAAAGTCTTTTTTATGACCAAAGAAAAGATTAATCGATGGAACTATAAATTTTAAAACAAGTCAATTTAATCCAATCATTCGGAAGTTGTCGGTTCGGATTTTTTGCGCATTTAAATTTATTCAAATATGCATAACAGACGTGTAAGTTACTATAATTTCACATAAAAAGAGCTACTATCAAGTTGTGAGTGTAATATGTGCAATAAAAGTATAAAATAAAATTCAATAATATTTTATAGCACTTTTAAGTCCTTTTCCAAAGCTTATAGACTTAACATATGGGATTTAATATTAAGATAAGAGTTGTAAAATTTAACGACTTTAATTGATTTTGTGAAACTTCTTTAATTTCTTAAATCTCATAAAGAAATCAACATTAACTTGGGTAAAATCATAAGATCAAACTTCTCACACCTTTCTCAACAAATATTTTCGCATTTAAACTTTATCATCAGTGAATGAAAAACTTTTTTAATTAAATTAAATGTCTTTAACAAGCTGTGACAGAGACTCTATAGAATACTGAAGATTCCGCTACCGGAAGTTTTCATAATTGAAAAGTTATCAAACATAAATATTTAATTAGCATTTATGCCATGATAAGTAAATATTTGTAGATAAAAATTGTATCAGAAGTCACTTAATTGCGAACTTGTTGCTTCAAGTTATTTAAATCAAAATTACGCAATTATCACGCTGCTGTTCAGTAATGTAATGAGCTTAAATGTTCAACAAGTTGAATAAATGTTTGCATTTGTCGTTTCAACAATGCATCGTTAATCGTTCATTGCCTTTCCTCTGCCCAATTGCTTCTTCTTGCATCTTTAATTCTACAATAGCAATGCAATGTCGATGCACGTGATTTTCAAATTTATTTATGAGACAAGGTGACATTGTAATGACACAGATGATGATTTTTATTACAAAACGCAAAACAACTGGTTTTAGCTAATTCTTCTCATTAGCGGTGCACTAATCGAATGACGAATGACATTGAAGTTGTCAACAGACATAAAATAAATTTTTATATTATGCTTAGTCGTGATAATTGCAAGGTGCCGCTTTAAGTGCCGTATCGAACATTGACACTGATGTGATTCATTTGAAATTGTAAATTAATGCTTTAACTCACATTACACACATGAGAATTATCTGAATATATGCAGACACCGATAAATCACTGCAAATATACTGCTGAGCAAATTTTATTGCCTCTTATGTCGTTATAACCTCTTGAAGTTCTTTTGGTTACAAATCGATAATTTGTGATTTATTATTGAATATTTGCAGACAGTAGGAAGGAAACATTTAATCTTTTTTGATTGAAATGGGATGGTTAAATATTATAAAAGATTTATGGAATGTTAATTGAATTTCAATTCACACAATCCTTTGAAAGGATGAAAGAAAAAGAGCATGAGAAGGGACTGTCATGTTTGTACAATAAAATATCGATTTAAATCCTTTCAAATAAATTTTCTTATAGCAATTTCATTTGCTGAATATTTTTTTATTGTTGCAACAAGTCAGCACAATTTTATGCTTTTGTGAGTAAATACAAATCACGTAAAATTCATAAAAAAGAGAGTGTAAGAAGATTTAAAAATACACATCCTACAAATATGCAAGAGAAAAAACAAACATAAAGAAAAAGTGAAAATATGCAGACTCTGCAAACGTCTGTGTTTTCAAACAACCTTGAAAATAAAATCGAGATATTTTTACTCACGGCACGGAATCATTTGAATTTGACTTTATTGATTGAGATCCATTTTATCTTATCAATTGTTTGTTATATAAAAGAAAGAAAAATCAGACGAAAATGAAATTTTTGTTTTTCTTTTATTCAATGAATTTCCGTTTCGACAGAGACGAGATAGAGTAGAATTAAAATCTAAAAACATTTTGGCAATCAACATTGATGTGAATTCAATGAACTTCCATTTTTAAAGGAAAAAGAAAAAGACATTAGATTTGCCTTGTTTAAAAGTCAATGAACTTTACTTAATATGAATAGATTGAGTCATTTTAAATTTCAAACTGGAACTAGCTGACCACAACAATCAGGATATAATTTAGTTTTATCTTGGTTGATGAATTTTTTATTTGCAGGAATACCAAACGAGCATGTTGTGACATAAACATTAAAATTGCTACGACACTCAAATAATCTGCACTGTCCTGGTACATTCAAAGTTTCTCCCGGCCAAATTTTATGTTCATTCACTCCACAATAGTCACCAGTACGATTTCCAACGGTTCCTGTTTGCTTTGTATTTTCAATCACTGGCTTTGATAATGCAAAGCAATAAGCAATTAAAGCGAAAACTACAATAACAATTTTCATCTTGTCGTCTTGAAAGTTTAAATGAAACTGACTTGACGAAATCTTTGAGATGTCTAGTTTTATTGTAAAACTTCTTCTTTGTTATCTTTTGTTTGTTTTTATATTTCTCTATATTTCTTGAAAAACCGGATTTAAAGAATTTTTTTATAACAATGTAAGATGTTTTCATAAGAAACAATTTTGTGTAAGGTTGAATAAAATCAATTGACACTCAATTTTGTTTATAACATCAACGTTCATAGCAATTGAGCTCAAAACTATATTTTTCTCTAATAAAAATGTAAATAAATTTTCCTTTTTTGCTTTCTCATTCCAATCAACTTGACGAATTGACGTCAATTCTTAAATAATATTACATAAAGCTACTGAGCATTAAAGACTGAAGGAAACTCATCATTTTCCTTTACATTAACAAACCAGAACAATGAATGTAAGGAAAATTGAAGTAAAAACTATGTCAGTAGATGAATGAAAATTGAGATTTAATGAAAGTTTCACGTGCAAGTGGCAAAAAATAAACAATGAGATGGGTTGTAAGGAAAAGTCGACTTGGAACTTTTTTGTCGAATAAGTGAGTGATGAGAGTTGAAAAGAAAAGTTAGCAACAAGTTAATTAAGGTAAGTGAATTAATAAAGGATCGAAAACTTGAAGAATAGCGCAAAGATCATCAATGTAACCGAAAAATTTGAGGCAATAAAGATGATGAATTAATTTAAAACAAAAAGTTTCCTGGATTTCAATTACTCATGAAAATGAGAGAAAACTGAAACTCAAATTTACGTCAATGGAAAAGTTTTCTATTTCACTTTGAAGATTTTATTTTCTTTTCATGAATATTTCGTCAAAAGTTTTCTCTTTTACCCAAAGTTTTTTGTACATAAATTAATTCAGTAATCCTCTTTACTCATAAATTTATAAATTAATAATTTATTGTTGCTAATTGAATAATTTTAAGTCAAATACATCCTGGTTTACATTTCAGACATTTTCCATAGAATTTGCAAATTCATTTTTAACAATTAGCAATAAATTTATTTGAATAACCACAAATTTAACAAATGTTTGTCATATTCCAAACTATTGAAGTTTATCCAATTAACGGCAACAAAATGCGTGCTTTATGTCAACCGCAAATCGTGAGCTTCATCTTTTTCTCAACTACTAAGAAATGATTTACCATAGCAAATAAATTTCTCTCACTCTCAAAGATCAAACTGTACGATAGTGAGAGAAAGAGAAAAATTGCACATTTGCATAACCTGTAGCAAACGTTTACCTAAATTGCATAACTTTAGCTAATTGGGTCACGCGTTTGATGCCAACGACCTGCAATTTTTCACTTTCGTAGCATGTAAAATTTTTTCTCAATTTATTTTTCAATTTTCAACATCATTAAATGAAAAATTTATTTTTTAAAAGATTTCCCAGAAGACAAATTTATATTTAAATATGATAAGTTAACATTATTTCAGTACTGATATATGGGCAGTGAATTTAAAAATTAAAATTTGAAAATTTAAAGAAATTCGACCCTGTTTGAAGAAAATTTTTAAATGAATTTTTTACAAGTAGGCCTTTACTTTGACTTTAATATTTTAATGAAAAATCAGAGCAGAAAAAGTTTTTGTTAAGATTTTTTTTAAAGACTTTGATAGTTTTAGAGCAAAATTGATATTCGTCTACATTATTAAATTATTCCTTTTTGGAAAGCCCTTCTTTATTCTTGAAATGATAATTCGCCAATACACTTTGAGTGATTCGATAAAAGCTCTTGAAATCATTCCATTAATAAACGTTTTGCAATTTATTTTACTCAAATAAGTTGATGTCTCTTTCAGGCATAATTTTTGCTCAGTAAATTGCATTAGCTATCATCATGAATAGTTTTTATTTTTCAATTATTATTTTTACTTTTCCAAGCATTAAAAAAACATTTAAAGCATCTTGTCATTGATTCAATACCATGAATTTTACAATTCAACATGTGCGCTCTTAAATATCAATCATTAATTCATCAACTCATCATAAAGTATGTAGCACTAAAATTTACTCTAGTAAGCTCAAAAAATTGCAAGTTGTCAGATTTTGATCACAAAATAAAACTAATTCAGTTTAGCTATGAAGTGATGAGACAGAAGGTTGACATTTTTGATGGGATTGGATTACGAGACTGGCGATTAACATTGTGTTTGTTTGTCTCATGGCTTTGTCTCTTCCTATCAATCATTAAAAGCATCAAGGATTCTAGAAAACTTTCAATTTTTTTTCACACTTTTTCTCTATTTTGTGTCCATCAATTTACTTATTCGTTCTTGTACACTTGATGGATCAATCAAAGGCATTATTTACTTCATCAAACCTGACCTGACCTGTCAAAAATGTTTAATTCAATTGTCTGGTATAATGCAATCATTCAATTGTTTTTCTCACTTGTGCTTGGTATTGGCACAATTCTCATTGATTCTAGCTTCAATGATTTTGACAGAAATATCTACAAGCAGAGTCTTTACTGTCATTTATTATATAATTTATAGATTTTTCTCTTTCTATAGAGATGCAATGATTGTCAGCATGGTAGATGCGTACACAGTTTTATTTGCTGGTTTCATAATATTTTCCATTCTCGGTAACTTGACATACAACCTCGATGTAGAAGACATCAACTAAATTATTAAGGATGGTCATGGTCTGACCTTTTTTACCTTTCCTGAGGCAATATCAAAGTTAAGTATTTGGTATTGGCTGCAGGTGAGCATTGGATGCCTGTTCATCATGACTTTATTGCTAACTTTTTTCAATTTACCTAAATCATGTCGGTCATTTTTTCTTGATGTTATTTTGTCGTCGTTAGTTCAACTGCCGGTCTTGTTAGCAATATAACGTCCAACTTAAAGGACTCTTTTCCAACAATCTCACAAAAGAAAATTGCTGCTTCATGTTCCATTGTAAGATTTTTTTACTAGTCTACTTTATAAATATATTACACGCGGTGGTCTGCACATCCTTTTTTAGCCGATGATTTTTGCGGAACTCCTTACATTTTTTTCTCGCCATACTCTAGATTATTGGAGCATTTTGGATTTATGGCTTGGAAAATTCTTCATGGAACGTTAAGTTTATGTTGAAGCGAAAAATTTCGTGCTTCTGGCGCGTTAGCTGCATGATTATGATACCATTTTTTATGTTCAGCATCTTAATTTACTTGGTTGTTCAATTAGTGAGTCCGAAAGTCTATTGTGAAAACGAATTCACTTTTATGCACTCGCTAGTGGCTGCAATATACTAACTATAATAATTCTGTCAATTATCTTAATCAATAACTCTGATTATAGTAAGTTTGCAAAGTCCGAGCAATTTTAGAATATGATCATTTAACTTTTAAAAAATGAAAAATAAACGCCAAAAGATATAAAAATCAGAAAAAGGTGTGAAGAAATAAGAAATATCTAGACAGAATATGATTTTTATTCAAAAACATAAGTTTTTTAATTAATTTATGAATCATAAATTTTAACTGGCAATTATCCTGAAGGTATTAAAAAGGAAATGTATTTGAATATATTTTTAATGTTCATTCATTTATTTACTTGTTCTATTATCATCCACACAATAAAATGTCAGCTGATAACCTAGATAGTTTTTTACTCTTACACAATCATTAGTTTCAAGTGAGCAAAGCTACTGTATGAAAAGATAAGATTATCATTTGCTTGCCTAAGTGTAAATAATATGTAGATTCGTGTGATATAAACTTACTTTTATTTCTGAGAAGTTGAATTAAAAATTAAATTAATGGGTTAAATTTTGCTATTTAAATAGGGTTCAGACTTGTATACATGTTTTACTTGATATACACATATTTTTTGTCAAGTTGACTTTCACAAAAATGTCTATAATTCTTTCATATTTTATTTGATTTAATTAAAATAATTAATAAATTAAAGAATCTTTGATTTGCATACAAATTTTCTGAATTTCATATGAATTTAATAAAATATGAAAGAATTAGAAACATTTTTGTGTAAGTCAACTTGAAATCAACTTGACAAAAAATATGCGCATATCAAGTAAAATATCCATTCAAGTTCGAACTCTAAGCTTTTTATTAAACAATTTTACTGTATTAAAAGATAATTAATCATCATATTGTCTAAAAAATAAAAATCTCTAAAAAATTAATTTAAATAACCCATTCTAATTAAAATAAGATAATTTAATGAGATTGTCAAAATACTGGAAAATTTCAAATTACCAACAAGAGACAAAACCCTTTTTCGTTACATAGCATAACAAAAGAGAAAAATGTGACGAAAATGAGCTTGGAGATAAATGTTTTGTTTTCTTTTCCTCATTTTGGCACTTGCATCTCTATGGATGATAGATATGAAAGAGAGAAATTATAATTAATGGCATTCTAAAGTATGTTTGAAATAGAACACGAAAAGTCATCATTTAGCAACACTTGAGGAAGGAAAAGCACATAAATCCATCATATACTTGTGTACAAAAGCTTGTCCGACAAAACTGTTTCATAAATCAATATATTTACAATGAAACATGAAACTTACAAATTTCGTCTTAAACTGTCAGCACAAAAATTTCTAATTTTGACTATCTCGAGCAACAAAAAAGTTTATTTGGGTGAGTAATTTAACTTTTTCTGCTCTTATATCAAATATAATTTAGGTTCTGAAATGAAAATTCTCATGTTATTTTCCGGTCACTTTTTAAGATCTTTTTTAGATTAAAATTCATAGACAAGAATCTTATAACTAGATGGGTTGCTAGTTATTTGATTGTCATTTTAAAATCGAAGAACTTTATCAATTTAAAACGTGAGTTGACTTTTTTCGTTTAAAATTATTTCGTGGGTAACAAATTCACGTTCATTTTCATTTACTTTTAGTTCCTCACTCAATATGGTTAATTTCAACTTGTATTTGCACTTATGGAAATGATTGGAATGCATCAATGCAAAGTCTGCACTTCTTTCTCAGCATCTTGCTTATACTTATATATTGTAGACCCAAATCAAGCCATTTAAGGAATTGAATTTGTGTACAAGAGTAAAAAGAGAATAAAGAAAATGTTTTATTAAATATTTCAACATTGAACTTTGTACAAATCGTGTATTGCATTAAAATTTCATTATACATAATTTAATTTCTATAGTCAATATTTATTCAATGGGGTCTCAATAACAAAATCAAATCGATTCAGTAAGCATTAGTTTCCACATAATCTAACAAAATAAAGCACAAAGCATCACATTTATCGATTTTCTTATAGTCATTATGAGATTCATAAGTATCCACAAACTTAGAAGAAATCCCTGTCAAAATGAAGTTTTTTTCTACAAATCCCAACATGTCATGTAAGGAAAAGGAAAAACATAAAATGATATTAAATTTCGACAGAGAAATCATTTTCTCTTTGAAAAATCAAAAGAGGCTGTCAGAAGCATGTGTGTATGAGTTCACAGTAGTGTAAGATTAATATCATATTTCAATGATGCAGCAATGTTTGTCTACCTTTGATGCTTTTTTCTATGAAAGAATATAAAAAGCTTTATAAAGTGAATGCAAAATCAATCTTCTGAGAGTGCTCTTTGCATAGGGAAATTCAATATTAATTAAACAGCTTTTAAAGTTGTTGAAGTTCATGTAAAATTCAATTCCTTTCTATTTGCACTTTAATCTAAATCAGATTTTGTAAACAAACAAATTCTCAGAAATTAGTTCTCTAATAAACACATTAGTTAAGTAAAATCTCAATCAAAGAACCATAAAACATTCATTAAACTACCCACAAAGTCACATAAATCAATTTGCTTATCTTACGAATTTGTTTTAGACATTTGTTGACTGTTTTGTTGCCAATTTGATTTATTACAGTTTTAATATAATTAAAAGCTCAAAATTTAGTCATTAAAACTGATGGCAATTAAAATGGAATTTTTTTGCATTGCTTTTTAGCATTTAAAATAAAATCAAAGATATTTGCATATGTGCGGCAGTAAATTAAGAGAGTTTATTGAATATGAAGTGATATTTGCATGAACAAATGACACTCACATGACTAAGCCGAGGTTTCCGATTGCATGAACAACTATAATTAGGTCATACAAGATAAGTTGTTGCAAAACAGACGTCAATCTGCACAATTTTATTTTTAATTTCTCAATTAATTGTCAATTATTAATTGAATTTCATCACTTTTTATTACTTCTTTAAAATATTTAATTTAATATGAACTTGTTGACAGTAATTTAATTTTTTTCTCACAAGGAATTTTTGCTTTAATTAATTTTTTATTTCATATTCATAAAATTTATTTTTATGATATTTTGCAAATCTTTCTTCGACCTGTAAAGCACACACTTTAATAAAAAAATCAGAAAAATTTTCATCACTTTTGCGATCTCAAGTGCGTAAATTAATTATTTTTTTTTATATATTTCACACGCAATTTACAACTGATCGCTCCAATTTCAAGTCACACACTGATTTTATGTGCTTTCAAAACACTTCATCGCTCTGACAATCTTTTTTCCTTCAAACAACATTTTCTCTCTCGCTCTGAAGTTTTTTTTCGCTCAGCTGTGCAAGTTGACGCTCTTGAGAGAATATCATTTGTGTACTCTGCATTTTTTACTCACACCCGGTTTGTTTACAAACAATCGAGTTATTGATGAATGAATAATCATTTTAATATTAGCTCTCAATTTTCGTAGTATTCTCATTTAATATAATTACCGCCTAGCTATAAGCAAATGATAAAAATTTTGCTTTCTTTGCGTTTATATAAAAATAATTTATATTTTTTTCTACTTGGCTCGTGTCCAAGCAAAAATTGTAACATAATATCACAGACCACAGACCAATTTACGCTCACAGGGAGCTCTTATAAATGAGCAATTAATGGTGAAAATATTGAGAGTGAAACGATTTATGATTCACTTTAAAAGATTATCACAGTTTTTTATTTCAAGGAAGAAAAGTAAACACTGGGTTAAATGTTCAAAATAGGCTAGATTTTGGTTCAATGAACTACTGGACTTGATTGATTTTCCTTGTATTTTTATGAAAATTTGATGGCCTTTTCAAATTGAATTTTTATAGCACTGTAAAACTCACTAAAGTGGTTTTTTAGTAAAAGTTTTTTGAACCGCAAAAATATATTTTCAAGGCTTTTGTCCATTCAAAGACAAATCGATGTTCAAAACCAACTGGCGGTTCATCAATCAATTATAAAAAATCAATTTACTATCAAAAAATCTTTTGAAAAATTGTTTGAATAACTTGTAGCAATTTTTACTTTCATGCAACGTTTTCTGTCAAACACAAGTCTTAAAATAAATTGAAAAAAATGTCTGTTTATAAAAAGAAAAACTTAAGACGATGATTCATTCTTCAATAGAAAATTGATTGTTCATAAAATATTTATCAAGTTCAATATTCTCATCAAATTTTAATTAAAGAACTTTTCAAAAATTGAAATTTTTTATTTTCAAAACAGACATTCAAAACAAAAATTTTGCAATCATAAACCGTAGTTCCAGCTGATAGAAAATTTTTTACGTGAGAATGCTGTTTTTTATTTGTCTCATTCATAGCAGATGATTGACTTTTCTTGAGTGTTTTTGTTCAATGAAAAAACTAAAGTTTTACAAACACATTCTTTGGACAAAAGAAAATGACAATCAAAAGTTTTTTTAAAATAAAAAATGTATAGCAATAAAACTAACTTTCTTCTTTTTTGTAATAAGTTTCAAGGACAAAAGTCAATTTTTTTTTGAAGTTATCTTGGTGAATAAATTGAAATATCAACTTGTGTGGTGTGACATTGTACAATTTTTAGCAAGTGATTTCTTTAAAATATTACTAGGATGTTTCCTTGAAAATGAATCATTTTTCTGTCACTTCATTTATATATAAATTTCTTCAATTCTACTCAAGTAATTTACAAACGGTAAAATGTATGTTATTACTACTATTTATCAGCAGTTTTTAAGATGTATTTGATGAGTCATCAAATACTTCTTAATATTTTAATTCGACTCCAAATTTTAAGACATAATCAAATTTTTTCAACTCAAAAGTTTAGAAAAGATTTTCTCAAAAGTTTCTCATTACAAGAAATTATCTCATGCATTGTAAATTAAGGTACTATTATGCACTTTAAAGAACAACAATCAGAATTCATTTATTACTATTAGTTAAAAAGTTATGAGCAAGCAAAAATGTCGACTTAAAAATACGGACTTTTTCTAAAATGATCATATCTTGGTAATTACTCAACCGATCGAAAAGATTTACATACCAATCGATCCGTCTTAAAACAGGCTACTAAATACAAACACAGTAAAAATTTTTATGACAAACCATGAATTTCCATACAATTTTCAGAAATCTTTTGTTTACAAATGGTGAAATGTAAAACAAACGAATTTTTGTCAATTTTTCTTTCGCTCAAATCTCTTCAATAATAATGTCTTAAACTCTTATACTATCCCAGTTAACAATAATAAGTTGTATTCAAACGTTTAAAGCAGTAGATTTAGTTTAAGATGAGTTATAAAAAAGATTTGAGTGAAAGAAAAATTGACAAAAATTCGTTTGTTTACATTTCACCATTTGTAAACAAAAGATTTCTGAAAATTGTATGGAAATTCATGGTTTTGTCATAAAAATTTTTACTGTGTTGTATTTAGTAGCCTGTTTTAAGACGGATCGATTGGTATGTAAATCTTTTCGATCGGTTGAGTAATTACCAAGATATGATCATTTTAGAAAAAGTCCGTATTTTTAAGTCGACATTTTTGCTTGCTCATAACTTTTTAACTAATAGAAATAAATGAATTCTGATTGTTGTTCTTTAAAGTGCATAATAGTACCTTAATTTACAATGCATGAGATAATTTCTGTTAATGAGAAACTTTTGAGAAAATCTTTTCTAAACTTTTGAGTTGAAAAAATTTGATTATGTCTTAAAATTTGGAGTCAAATTAAAAATATTAAGAAATATTGATGAACTCATCAAATACATCTTAAAAACTGCTGATAAATAGTAGTAATAACATACATTTTACCGTTTGTAAATTACTTGAGTAGAATTGAAGAAATTTATATATAAATGAAGTGACAGAAAAGTGATTCATTTTCAAGGAAACATCCTAGTACAAACGTCAAAAAGTCTTTTTTCTGCATTTTTTTACAATGTGATGAGAGAAAAACAGTTGGAATTGAGTGATGTATGAAATGAGTTTGTAAATTGCAAATGAATGACTGCAGTTGTAACATTTTCCGTAAACTCGTGTCAAAATTGCATTGAGAAAATGGAAACTTATGATGATTTTTTATAATAAAAAATTCAACAATTTTTAACATGTTCGCTTAATTAAAGAGAAATTTGAGTGAAATAATAAATAGATTATCTCAGGACAAACGAGATGGGTTGAAAAAAATCATTTAAAAATCCATTATTTCATCTTCTTTTACCAAACTGGACGAAAGTCAATCTCTGTCGTATTATTTTTATCTTTCTCAGTCTGAAAATGCTATTGAATTCAAAGAGTGATTTTTTTATTTCCACCAAGTGAGTCGTCAATCGCAGAAAAACACACACAAAGACATGATGAAGAAGAAAGAAGTATTTCGATTTTTCCACATAAATAAAAAATAATCAATTTCAAATTGAACTCAGTTGTTTACTTTTAACACATAATTTTATTTCTATTGTGCAATATTTGTACCATATTTGGTGAGCAAATAGTAAATAGCAAATCTAAACTAACTGCATTTCCTTTCGCGAATCAAAAAAGTCAATATGTCGTTTCAATTAACAAGCAATAAAAATTTCAATTTATCAACATTCCAATTGACAAGTAATTAATTCAAATATTGCACTTCCAACAACGCACGGCGCCAATAAATTTTACACACATTTGCCAATTGACTTGCTTTTAAACGATCTGAACGCAACGAGTTCAAAATTCATACTAAGCAAAGTGAAGTGTGCACGTTTTTATGTTGTGTACGAGAGAATGAAAATTGAGAGAAGACACTTGAAGTCTCTTAATAAAATTTTTTGCTTAGTACATAATACTCTATGATCATTGAAGTACAAAGAAGCTTTAATATAAAAGCTTTTGAAGCTTTAACCTTTATTATTATGCGTATGAAAACATAAAATAGTTAAAGGTGAATTTTATGAACTTTTTCCCTCATCATTGAATTTTATTAGCATATTATGAACATTATCATAACATTTAAGAGTGTTGAAATATTTTTCAATTATTTTTCCATAATTTTATTACGAAAACAGAAGATATTAAATTTTTATGACATCATTTTCTGTCATTTTGATAATAGAAATTGATAATTAAATAAGGATTTGTGACTGAATCCAAGGAAGGAAGAAAGATATGCGTGTATATGCAGCTGGTTGATTCACTCCACAATTTGGATGAATTCTCACAATACCTGCAAGGTAAGGATTACGTCTGTAAGTTCCAATTGCAGGACTTCCTAAGTCACCAAAGCACACATTCGAACGTTCATCAAGATCTTCTCCACAAAATGCTTGCTCAGTATCTAAAACGAAAAATGCTGTACAGCGTTCTTGTGATGTGATTCTTTGATGACTGCGATAAAGAAATGTTGCAGCTTGCTGATTTTGTGCTGTAGTTGCTCCATAGCCATCGACTGTTATCTCTTCATGCTCGAATGGTAAATCGCTATTGGGTGGATTATAAAGTGGTGGTAATGCTATCGGATGAATTTCTGCTGAAGGAATGATTGGATTTACAAGACGAACAACAGCAATATCAAATGCACGTGAAAATCTATCGAAATTTGGATGAGCTGTAAAATTGAATACTTCATGTTCTCTCATAAAATCACGATTATTTCCACCAAGATAAACTCTAATTCTTTCCCAGCTAAAATTTAAATTAAAAATGAAACAATTTTAAATTCAATTATTTAATTAACTTACGGAGCAACAATTGAAGCAGAAGTGACAATACTACGAGGATCAACGAGTGCACCACCTCCCCAACCGAAGTTATTTCCTTGATAGAAACGAATGTATGCAAAATATGGAGCAACAGGTGACCTCACACCATTTATCACATAGGGAGCGAATTCTTGCTCATCAGTCTGTGCTTGAACTCCTAAAATTCCACAAATTGTTAACAAAATTAAAATTTTCTTCATTATTTTGTTGCTTCACACTCGCGAATGAATGAAAAATATTTCAAACTTCCGAAAAATACTGGCATTTATAGGCACGCTGTGCTGTGATTTTTTTTTGATTAATTGATTGTTATCTATGGCAGTCGATAAGGAGAATGTGATTGTGAAAATTCCAGAAAACAAATCAACAAGTTAGTTGGTAGTTGCTGTAAAATTTGTGACATCATTTTAACTATTGATATTTTGAAATTTGAAGGGCAAAGTGAAAATAAAACCTTCATGTGAATGACATTAATTGATGACTTTTTATTTTGATAGTTTTTTCTGCTAATTTTTCACTAATTAGTGGGTTTTACCGCAAAAACTATTCAATCTTATTAATTTTGCTCTAAGCCTTACGCATTTTTCTTGTTCTCATCTTCAAACTGATTGATGACTGTAATCTACGCATTCTTTTGTTCATTCACTTGAGCTAAAAACAAATCTCTTTGTTGATTGATATCCTATTTATATAATGAATAACATAAAAACATTGTTTTATGTCATTCATTCATGCAGATCAAAAACAACATTCTTAATCTTCAAAAACAGAAAAAAGAAAAATTTCTTAAGAAAATTCTTTCATTTTATTTCCACATTCAATTATTTAACTCAATTTGAAATTTTCATGAATTTTTAAATTCCCGTTTCTTCTCGTATCCAAGCAACATATGGCACAACACGTGTATATAAAGATGGCAAACTTGGTGCAGCGACATTTGTAAAGCAGCGCGGAACAGAAGCAATTCCTACGAGAACTTCAACACCACGCATTTGTATTGTAAATCCGCCGCCAATATCTTGTTCACAAAAGTCAGATCGTTGAATTGAATCCTCTAAAGAAAATTTTATCAACAATCAAAAACAACACGTTCACATATATGTAAATTTTTACCTCCGCAAAAAGCATTGTTCATGTCATTTGTTTGAAAGAAACCTACACAACGTGTTTCATTCGTCACTCTTACAAATGCGCCCTCGAGAATGTCTGCAAATATTTTGAAATTTCATCAAATTTCATTACATTAAGTGATTTGAACTCACTTGATGCTTGCATTTGCGCGTTTGTTGCATTTCCCCCAAAACCAAGCACTTGTCCTTGCATGTTTTCAAAAGGATAATTGTCACTGTCAATTGCTGGCAATGGAATTGGACGAACTGTTGCATCAAATCTTAATGTTTGTGAGAGAAAAATGAGTCCAATGTTGTTTAATCGTCCAACATGAACATAATCAGGATGCTGTACAGATCGCTGTACTAAAAATACTCGTTGTGTTGTTCTAGTATTACCACCGATATGCACATTTAGGACAATATTTCCTGTATGGATTGTTGATGCAGCACAAACAATATGTTGATTTGAGATTATTGAACCACCAGCTACTGAAACTGTTGATGGAACGCCGGTTGATGCAATATTGATTCGAGCAAAATATGGTGCAGGAATATTTTCGAAACTCTGACCAGCAAAAATTGCTGATGTTGTCTAAATAAAATTAAAAGATTAAAGTAAAAAAATTTAATCCGATTTAAAACTTACAGCAATTAAAGCAGCAAAAGCAAGCAATGTCTTCATTATTCGAGTCCTTTAATTGAATTGAAATAAATTTCAGCAAAAACTGTCGCTCTTATAAAATGCATGAAATTTTCTTATCTGTTGTTGTCTATTTTCGCAAATTTAATCAATATTCGTAAAATCTATCTATCGCAAAAACGACAGCTGACAAGTAAGTGATAAGAGACCATCACTAATTACGTACATTCAACATTTCACTTTTCGCAAAAAAATGTCTTTTCTTATGTCGATGAGTAATTAAAATGACATTTTACTACGACAATTTGACACAAAACAAAAGAATGCGGAAAGTTTAAAGTAAAGTGAATTGAAAATGACGTTGAACTTTTTATTAGAAAAGGAAAAATCAATAAGAACTTGTTGAATTGATTGTCGAGTGCTTTTTTAAGACTTTCGATAGAGATAAATTGAATTTCATTTTAATTTGATTTTTCTTTAAGTTTTAAAGCTTAATTTTCATAAAAATAAATGAAATAACTCACAAACATTGAGAAAATTTAATCATAAAACCATGGTTTCAAATTGCTTTATTATTTACTACACTCTACATTCAAATTTCCCTCAAATTTAATCATGGTTTTCATTAGCGAGCATGCATAGAATTGTAGCAGATAGTTTTATTGGCATTTTTGTACAATGAATATTTGCACAAATTCTGAGTAAATAATAATTTAACATTTAGCAATTTACTGCAAATAAAAGATAACACAAAAAAGTTCTATTTTTAATTTCTGTATTTTTATTGAATGTGCAAATATGTAAAAATGAATTTTTGTGATAATTTATTAAGTAGAATGATTATTTAATGCAATTAGACATTTATTTCTTCTCTAATCCAATCACGATAAGAAATGACTGGCATATAAGAGCTGACAATATTACTGCAACCAGGTAATGATGCAATGCCAACCTATAAAAATAAATAGAGAACTCAATTATTTCTCAGAAGAGGAATTAAAAAGATTTACTTTTTCTTACCAAATATTCTGTGCCTCTTGAAACGACACTGAAGGGACCGCCCTAATTAATTATCATTAACCATGACAGTGTAAATTAATATTCTGTGAAAATAGAAAAAGGGTCAAGTTACATTACCTGGTCTCCAAGGCAGAAATTAGAGCGACGTTGTCTGTCGCTAGCGCAAAAGATGCTTTGGTTAGCTCCATTTGGATAAGCCTGCAAACAATCAATGTCTGAAATAATGCGAACATGAGCAGCTTGTAATTCATCCAATCCTTCATTTCCTGTTGTAGTAGATCCAGCATGACCCAAAACCATCCCTTGAGTGTTTGTTATATTATGAAAAGCAAATGGTGAAATTAAAATGGGCGCAACATTGTTTGAACGTTCAATAGGGCTCAACAAAATAATAATCCCAATGTCATTAGTTCTAATATGATTTTGCAAGTCCTCATTATAATCAGGATGCACGACTGCTCTGGTTGTTGTAAAAGTACGTTGCATTCGCCGAGAATTTGATCCAACTCCAATTCGCCACATATTGAAACTGTAAAAATTACACAAAAACGTTTTATGAATGGAATTATCTAGATAAAAATTTCTTGGTTTGTGGTCGATTTTGGGATATAATTACATTTCCACCACAAAACTATTTTCTTACCCTCGAATATTTGCAGCACATGTTAGAACGTGTTGAAAACCTAGAAATTTTAATAAATCTTTAACAATTACTCTTCTCCAACCATGAAAGACTTACTTATCAAGGCCCCACCACCATAAAAAGATGTTTGTAAACTTGCAAAAGTCACATAAGCATAATATGGCTGTGTCTCAGAAATTTCCGAATTTATCATTGCACGTGAAAACTGTAAAATTTATTTTATGAAAAAGTTTTGCATCACAAGAAAAAAAAGCACAAACCGTGATGAAAAAAAGAGTAAGACAAAAAACTAGTAGACACTTCATTCTTTCAACAATTTCGATTGTAAACTAAAGCAGATTGTTTGTAATGAATCCGCATTTATAATTTACCGCTCGTTTACCAGCAACACAATCAATTATCATTCTGTCATCAAGCGAGTTTTGCGATAAGACCAAGTTTGATGTAATAAATCAACAACGAAAAATGTACACAGCAGCATAGATAATTATAATGATCCAATCATTGAGTAAACTAGAACAACATTCGAGTTCTTTTGTTTACATTTTTATTTTCATTCGAAAAATGATACTGAAATTGGGTTTAAAGGGAAAAAGACTCATTATGGTATTAGAAATTAATTAAGTCACATCATCGTGATAAAAGAACGTTACTTTAAAATTAAAATTTCCCTCCATTTTCGGTACAGCTCATGCGCTGGAAAAAACAATTGTCCTTTTTATTTCCAATATATTTTATGGAAATGCAGTGACGTGCGATAAGTTTAGCTTTGCATCGATTTCATTCACTTTAAAGTGATTTCAACTTTACTGAACGGATTTCCAATCAAACTCGTTCCAATGAGCGAGTAACAGAAATGTGTGTCAGGATATGATTGGAAAGGACGATAACAGAGAGAAACATTTCTATATTCGAGCAACTGCAAAAGAGGTCAGAACTCTCTAGCAGTGCGAACGAGAAAAATTGTATTTATTTATTCAAATATCAAATTTTTATATATTATTCAAAAATTGTATACAAAAAGTTTCTATAGTGAAAGTAACATTTCGTGACAAAATATATAAAATTATTCATTTATTTGCTAAAAAATCCAAAAAACCAAATAAACTAAATACTTTTATTGTTTGTGAGAATCATTGAAAAGAAAAATAAATTTATATACACATACGTAGTAGTAAATATTGATTCATATTGAAGAGGAAAGAAAGAGAGAAAAGAAAAGTGTGCACGAAAAGCGATAAATGAGTTGTAAACTTTAGTGTGATTTATTGGATATAAAGAGATTTGGAGCAGTAGGCAGTAGTACTAACAAATAGAGACGTGAGAGGTAAAAATTGCAATTTAATAATAATAATTTTGTAGTGAAATTGCTCGAAAAATTTTTCACTACCTTTTGAGACAGTCATTAAATTGAAATAAAAAAGCATTTTCCCTTTTATTGAAGTGATTCATACATAACATGTGGAAAGGAATGATACATTGTTCATAACTGTAATGTTGTTGAATGTTCACTCACACGATTCTTTTTTTTACTTCTTTTATGTGTACAAAATTACATTTAACTACGCTCTAAGCGCTCATTCATGTAAATGTGGGTATAAAAATTATGATTATTTAGAAAGGAATTTCGCGAAGAATGAGCACTTTTTTGCCCTTTTCTGCGGGTTTGCTAATAAATTTTTCGTGACTTGAATAAGATTTCTTTTGGTCGTAATAAATCATGACTTGTGTCACTAAGAAAAGATAAAGCGAAACCTTTTGGACGCTTCATTACTCTTGATTCAGCAAAAAATAAATTCAAGTTCCATAAAATGAAAGTTTTCATAACTTTCATTTCTATAGAAATTGTGTACAACTTTGCAGAAAATGTAACTCCTTGGAGATTAACGACCGTGAATTGAGAGCAATGTTGTTATTTACGTAGCTAGCTTATTTTTCTTGATGTGCTTGCAAGCACTTAATGATGAACCATTCAATCTACTTCCGATGGAAATGAATTTTCTCTAGCAATTTTATTTGCTTCTTTTTTTACTATAAAAACTTTATTTTTTTTTATATTTTCAATATATGACTGGTTGTGTAATGAAGGAAATTGAAAATTCTATTTTGTGGTGAATAGCCTGAAAATATGTAGAATGAATTTTTAATAAAGATGGAAACAATGAACTATGATACTAAAATCAACAAGTGACCACATCTAGCAAATAATTTTCTACATCCTAATCGGCTTTTCAAAAAGTTTAAAAATCTCTTGAGTCAAAAGAAAACTTTTCATGATAAAAAAATACTTAATGCGTATGAATAAATCTGTATATAAAAAGAGAAAGAAAGAAAGATTTTTAAAGAGATATTATATCGTATATACATTACTGTTGGATGTATTTTAATAGCTTCTTAACTTTTATTCATTACAAAAGATTTAAATGGGAAATTTTATTCATTGAATGGAATTTAATTTTAAATAAAACCACTATAACAGACTCTGTATTTGTACAGGAGAAACAAAAGGGATAACGAAAAGTATTAAAAGCTATAGCTAACGGGAATTTATAGCTCATAGCATTAAGCTGTCAATTAAACGATATTATTACTTACCAACAGAGAAAACTACAAATTAATTTCTCCTGTGGTAGCTATTAAATTGTTAATTCAAAATTGTGCATTTGACAGTAATTAAAGCTCATGAGTTTTATTGTTTGTCATTCTCTGAATTGTGCAAATTTGTTGAACGTAAAAAATAAACAGAACAAAGTAATAAAAAGTCACCATGGTGTGTAAAAACAGCATTGTTTACGTCGATAAAAACGTTCTCGAGACATATATACATACATAGGAGAAAAACACACTTCTCACCTTCTATAAATTCATCCAATTAAGCTTTTAAGTATAAATGTGCCTCCTGACTTGAGTTCTCAAGTTCAACAGTGAAAAAAAGGGTAAAAATCTTCTTTCTGTTTACTCAACTGACGCACGAACAAATTTTCATTTCTTGCAGTAATAAGAAATGTTTGTATGTTGAAAAGGGAAGTAAAAATATCGATAAAACATATATCAACTTTTGCCCCTCTCACTCAAGAGTAAGAAAAGTTTAGAAAAACATTTCGCAAAAAAAATAACAAGCTTGAGCTTGAGGAAGTAATACGAGTATGAGTGTTTGAGGAAGCTTTACCTGATAATATTTTATACGAATGAGTAGAGAAAAAAGGGGAGAAAATAAAGAAGGTCCTTAAATTATTAAAGCACGAATATTTCCACAAATTGAAATGGATAGACAGAGGTGGACGAGTGTGGGTATTGAATAAAAGACTGTAAAAATGGGACGTGAATTGTTATAAAGAAAAGAGCAGCTAAACTAATAAAAAATTAATTTCCATTAAGTTCGCCACTGAATAGCAAGAAAACAAATTGGCAGCAAACTTCAATTTCATACAATGCCCTACAGCAAAAAACACACCGTCATAACTTTTACAAGCTGACACACTCGAATCCATTCATCTACTAAGCTTATAATATAAATCAAGCTTTTGTGGTCATTGAAAGTCACGTTTTCATCAGTAGAGAGATTTAGTTGCAGCACATACAAAAATATCTATTTATAATGACACGTTACTCATGGGATATCCTATTGTGAATTCAAACGTTAAGCACATCCACTCAGACTATTTCGTGCTTGATAACCGCACGATTGGCATAATAAATTTATTTTATTTCTTCAATGCCAATGGCAGGCGTTTTATAGATTCGCGCTATCTCACTTCTCATCTGTCTACCTCTATTTTTCTTCCATCATAATAATTGGATTTTTCTCGCCCAATGTCTCATCTATTATCGTTTCTGACTAAGAAATAATTGTGCTAAATCATCATCATGTAGGCTTAGTAAAGCAAGGGATTGTTTTGTTCCCTTTGCAACAAGCTCACTAGGGAATCTAACCACCAACAGCAAGCACTCTTATAAACATATTTTACATTTTTCACGCTAAAAAAACAAGTGTGAAAGTGAGAGAAAATTTTTATTTTGCATCTGCCTCACATGTTTTTCTTTCCTACATCAACATCCTCTTGAAAATATTTTATGAAAGATAAAAAAAGCTGCCAGATTGTGAGGAGGTTTTCGTAATGAGAATATTATTTGCCAACAACAAGACAATGTAGAACTGTGAATCTTTACTGGATTATGAAATAAATCGATCATTAGTAAATATTTACTTGATGGTTCACAAATTTCTCTTTTCTTTCTTTGAAAGAAAGACATCCGACATGGATGTCAATTATGATGTGTTTATTGTGGATATTGAGAAATAAATAAGGGCAGACATTAATATTTTTATTTTCTTAAGAAATATTATGTGTCTTTTTCTGAGAAAATTATGAACTGAAAAGCGTTAGCTCAAAATAGAATATGGAAAAAAGTTTATTGAACTAAAATTAGAAATAAAAAATCCGCCTACCGGTAATGATGTTATTTGAGTCATTTCCTGATAAAATTGATACTAAATGTACTTCTCGGAAAATTATGAATGAAATTCAATACAGAAAGTGCTTAAGGGTAATATTTAATTAGCTTGATTATCTATTACATTCATTCCGAATCTTCTTCTATTTTTTGCCTTTTTTACACGGAGAAAAATATTTTATAACTGGCATAAAGTTTTTAAGATTTGTCCCTATAAAGTCAAATTTATTAGCCTTAAAAAGAAAATTTATTAGTGTTATAAATAATTTTATGATAGTTATAAAATCTTTATAACAGTAATAAATTTTTTTATAACTGTCATAAAAAATTATAACACTTATAAATTTTCTTTTTAAGGCTAATAAATTTGACTTTATAGGGACAAACTTTAAAAACTTTATGCCAGTTATAAAATATTTTTCTCCGTGTATTAAAAATATTTCTAAAAGGTTTTTTTATTCTCATTTTGACAGCATTTCAACATTATTATTGGTTCATTAATATAAAAGCCGATCAAAAAGTTGTCAATACAAATATTTCATTGACAATCACAATATATTTTCAATTCCCTATTTATCGACATTTATCTTTTGGTCATTTATTGATTTTGTTAACCACACATTCGTAATACTGATTTTTTGCTGTTTTGTGTCTATTCAAATAAAAGTTTATTTTTGGGCTTTTCACTTCACATTCAATTACACTTTTATAGGTGACACATTGGGCTTAGAGCCATCGCAACATGAGATTTAAAATTAATTTTCGCTATATAAATTTCTCTCTTTACAGTTGAGTGACAACAAAAGAGGCGAAAAATCATTGAAGAGTGAAAACAAACGAATTACTAACAAAAGAGAAAGCTTTCATACGCTCGTCATACGGCAGCAGTAAGGAAAAATGGCATCAGTAGGATTTCAAGAGCCTGAAAAGCAACAAAAATCGTCAATAAATTTTTCACTGCCACTCGACAGTATGGACGAGGGTGACGATGATTTGGCACAGCGAATTGAGGATTTTAAATTTCACAATCCAGAAGATGTGGAAGAGCTTAAAAGATGTATAGCAGAAGTACTTGTGGAAGCTGAGACAACGGCTCAAGAGCGACTTGATAGAAAAGCTGTAAGAAAAAAATTTACCTTCAACCTAACAATAGATAATTCCATTTCATCTGTCTCTTTTCTTTCCATGTCACGCACGTACGTGTATATAGAGTGAAGAAGTAAGAGAAAAAAATCTCAATGCGTTCATGTCAGGATTGAAGGATAAGAATAAACGAGTGGTCACACGTGCAAGGAGTCTTGCGAGAAGTCTCATAGACACAATTTGTAATTGCACAAATAATGTATCCAATCCAATAACAACAGCAGCTACACGACTCCGACGACAGCAAACAGCTTTCGAACGTACTGAAAGAAGTGCCAGCACACCGAGACAACAAACTAGATTTGTAGATTAATGTGTGTATACGGACCAAAAAATACGTAGTAGATGAATATATTGTAATCCTTAGATTTTCACTTCCTTAGTCATGATACTGTGGGATTCTCTGAAAATATAGGATGAAGTGTGTTTTTATATCGACTTTACCGGTTTTTTTTTTTGAATTTCAAACTTGGTAAATTCGGTAAAAAATGATATTTTTTATACTTATTTTCATGTATGAAGAGAAACTTACAGATACTTTATGATTTCCTTTTTCGAGAAAAAAATTGCTATGAATATTCACTGCCATAAATTACGTCATGTGGAGTTAAGATTTATTGGTTTATTGTTAGAAACGCTTGGGAAATAGTTCTAATTAACCACAGTAAAATATTACTTCGAAGCTTTTAATCTAAAGGATTTCTTATATGAGTTTTGATTCAACTTTAATATTATAACAACGTGTTGAAGCAAATGAGAAGAAGTCGTGAATAACAAATAGATCTTACATTTATTTTGGTGTATATATATGAAAACTCTTTATATGCTACGCACATGCTAACAGTCTGTTACCGTCGAATGTTAATGAAGAAAAAGAAGAATGATGATGAACCATCTTTCATTTAATCATCCCTTCATCTTGCGACGCGAAGCAAAGTACCAAATGAAAAAGTAAACGAGTGAATGACTCTCTATGGTAGAATCTTTAATTATATTCAATTTACCACACCCTTTTATTTAATTTTTCATTCATATCTTATTATTTTGACGACCCTTAGTTGCTTTGACGTAATTAATGAATTCTATGCGACTTCTGGCAAAAAATTAAACACAGAGAAAATGAGCTTTCGACATACACATTTATTTATATTTTATCATAAAATGAGGACATTAATTAATTAATAAATTTTTTTAATATTGTTGGACATACTTGAGCTTATTTTAACATTTTAATTAAATTAGCTAACAAGCAAACATTAAATTGTAATTTTAGCTTCTTTTTATTATGGAAATTGAGTGAATTTTCTGACTGATTTGATACTTACTGAGTATATTTTAGGAAAATTTCAATCAACTTTATTGGATTGTTGTGGTATATGATGGGTGAAAACTGAAAAAAAATTTAAAAAAGCTGTGTTGGCTCAAAAGATAATCTCATGTTATGAGGAAAAAGTTTACAACAAGATCAATATTTCCTCAATTTAATACTCAAAAAAAGTTTACTAGAAGGTCGCTGGTAGAACAAAGAATTTTTCACTTAAAAGCTCACAATTGTGCTTATCTTGAGAACAATAAAAAAGAAGCATGTGGATGAACTGTAAGAAAAATATTTTCATAGCAATTTTTTTGTTCTCTCTCCTTTATTATGTTACCTCAAATATTCTTTTTATTTCATTCTCTTCAAGGCATAAAATCCTTTTCAATAATAGCTATGCTCGTTAAATATGTTCTTTTTCATCCTCCTTACAACACACAAACACACTTCATTCACTTTTAAACGTGAGAAACAGAATGAAAAACATGAGCGAGAATTTTAACATACCTTGAATTTTGCATAAAATTAAATAAAAAAAACATGTTGAAAAAGTCTGATTGTTAATGATACTGAAAAAAGAAGAAAATAATGAATAATAATAAAGTAAAATACTTATATAAAAAACTCCTTCATTTACATGTAAATTTAATCTTGGTTAAAAAACATATTGATGTGAAGTAAATAATAGAGAATCATGTAAAGGATTTAAAGCATAGCAATTCATCAAAAAATGAAGAAAAATTTTTCTTGTAAATATGATACCCTATGTGTGTGAAAAGACTTAGATAACGTGAATGTTATGAAATATAAGAAGCTTTAGAATTAAATTTTAATGAATATTAATTTTCATTCATTCTTTTTTATGCATTTTTTTAATACAATTAAATTGTATTCTTTACCATTGAAAACATTTTTATTTATCGTATATAAATTAAAAACATAACAATAATACAATATAAAATTTAAAAATCTCCCAAGACAATCAAGATGAAACTTGTTTATGGATTATGTCATGCACAGAATGAACGACTGATGAAATTCCATTCTGATAGTTATTTGCACGCAATTTTATTTTTTCTTTCTCTTTATATGACCAAAAGAGGCACAGAAATGAGCATAAAAATAACAACATCAAAAATTAATTTCAACTAATGTATGTGTTGTGGTATAATCCGTTCATAAAACTTTTCTATTATTCTCACAAGGCAACTTTTTTTCACTTTCACTCACATGATAAAAAAGAATTTATTTTAGCAATGAATTGTTAATAAAGGCAAAAGAAAGGTGAATGTACATCTTAGAATGAAAAGCAATCGTAAATCCAAGATTTAGTTGTTACCGCACACAAAAAATCATTCTCTTTTCCGACTTTGTCACAAAATAAACGAAAAAAAGGTTCAAGTTCATTTCAAAAGATAACTTTTTTTCTGGTATCATCATATGCATGCACAAATATATCTGATACTTTTTCTTCAAGAATAATTTTATTTGCGTTGTCTGTGAAATGCCTCAAAGACTTTCACTTTCATTCTTCCGATTTGATTCTCATTCCTTTTTATTATATTGTGTTAGAAATATGAATACCGTATGTCATGATTTTATTCAATTACCTCTCGTCTCTGCTTTATCAAAAGAATCAGAAGCTGTTGATGTGAATTTTGATGAGTATAGAATACTTTTTTTATTATTGAATTTCTTCTCATGTATATGTGACAATCTTGAATGCAGACAACAGCTAACATTTAGTTCTCATCTGCAACAATAATCTCACTTTTATAAAAGAAAAATTTAAATAATTTAGAATCAAATGCTTCATTTATATCTAATTTGCATTCTCTCCAACAAACGAGAGCTTTCAGAAAGTTACTTCTCTTAATCAAAATGGGAAACGTGGGAGAATTTTCTCATGCCTCAAAATAAAAATTTATTTAATTGAAAATGATTCGCCATAGGGTATGAGAATGAAAAAATTCATTATAAGAAACTTGATATTAAGAATCTGTTTAAATAATAAATATAAAGCTCTGTAAAATTTGTTGTGAAATCATAATAAAAATGAATGAAAGAGGAAAACCAATAAATGTAAAAGAATATAAAAATGCAGAATATTTTGTCGAGTTTTATTTATTGACAGAAGCTGTTGACGAAAATTAAGCAAATTTATATCACACATGATGGCATTCTGTTATTGATTTTTCAGCACTTCATATTTTGTCATCAGTAGAATGCTATAAATATCCCATTATTGTCGTCATGTCTTTTTTATTGAAATATGCTAATGAGAAACATGACGAGAAAATTTTGCTGACCCATCAAAGCTATGGTATAATAGAGAGCTTAGTACATAATATCAAAGGATGTAAAAACTGCATGAAACGATTTAATTATGAAAATAAGTGTCAATGCTTTGGTTCAATGATCGATTATTACTGAAGTGTAAGTACATGTGTAGAGTATCTAAATATTATGTGAAAGAAAATTTCTTGGAACACCAAAACTTATTAGAATGTAATTAATATCAAATTTCAACCTCAGGCATGTGCTACTTGGGTTTGATGTTGATCAAAGAAAAGGCTTAAAGGAGATTCATAAAAAATTTTTAAACATTTTCTCTTTGTACATTTATAAAGCTTAAATATTCTTTAATGGAATTTCTTCTCTATCTTGAAATGTGTCAGAAATGTGATTTGCAAAATGTTCCGACTTTTTCATAAAAGTATGATACGTCCTTCAAACTTTTACGCTTTTCATTTCCTTTTTTTAGGGTATAGAGCAATTAAAGCTAGGTTTTCACTTCCACATCAGTGAACACGCCAAAAGAAGATTAAACAATTTTAATTAGACAGCAGAAAACAATTAAAAGTTACAATGTAGCAAAAGAATCAATATTTAAAGCTCATTAATGAAGTTTTCGCAATTTTTTAAAGCGCACATACATTGAATTTCTATGATGATTGTATTATTTTGATGATTTTTAAATGTTTTTCATTAATAAAATTAAATATTTATAACTTATTAGAAAAAGTAATTAAAATTTTGGGATGAAAGAGAAATGTTGTCTATTTCAACATGAAAAAGCAATTAATTTTGAACCTTCAAGCAAATGGTAATCCCAGTGAGAAATTTTTTTTTTAGTCGGAGTCCAACCGTCGGACTTGATTATAGTCCAATGGTCGGACTGTAATTTTTTTTGTCCGACCATTGGACTTCACCAAGTCCGACGGTTGGACTTCAAAAATATCAAATATTTTTGAAGTCCAACCGTCGGACTTGGTGGTCCAACGGTTCGAGTCCGAAAATTGAAAAAATATTTAGAAAATCCGGAAAAATCATTATATTTTTTTGTATGAAAAATTAGTCGGATAGTCCGGCGGTCGGACTACATTTAGTCCGAATAAGGGGAAATATTAGAAATATTCGGACTCAATTTCTCACTGGGTGTTAACCTCAACATGGTGTTAATGTTGAGTAAATTTACATTTTTTGATATTTCAATTACAAAATTATTATTCTGTTAAAATCATTTAAATTTGAAATAATTGATAAATTTTATTACTTTGGGGACCCGCTTACCAAAGTATCTTTCACTGTTATCAAAAAACACGTTTTTTGCAATTTACTCTAAAACTATACCTTAAAACATGTAAATATGTGGTATCAAAATCACTGCCTTAAGATTCTACATCTAACAAGACCACTTGCATCAAAATTGGATACTCCTAGCCCGAGTTATGGCCAAAAACTGCGGTGGGCTGTCTGTTCGAAGTGGATCAGGTTTGCACATTTATGCGATTTTTCTAAATATACTATTCGTCATACATATGCACCATTTTCTATCAAAACTTGATGTTACTCGGAGAAAAATATTTAATAACTGACATAAATTTTTTTTAAATTTGTCAGTATAAAGTCAAATTTATTAACCTTAAAAAGAAAAAAGAAAACTTATAAGTAATATAATTTTTTTATGAAAGTTATTACTGACAAAACTTTTATAACTGTTATAAAAAAAATTATAACACTTATAAATTTTCTTTTTAATGCTAATAAATTTACTTTATAGGAACAAATCTCAAAAACTTAATGCCAGTTATAAAATATTTATCTCCTTATACTTTAGACGAAAAAATGAAATCTGTGATCTATAGCGTGTTTGCAGATGCACATACACCAGACAAAAGTTTTTTGGTTCTTTTTCGATATAGAGTGACATTTTTAATGTGGAATGTCTTGTTCAATCTTTAATTAGAAGCACTTTTTTGCAATATCAAGTTTTTATAATGCACATTACTTTTGTTTCGAGAAAAGAGTAAAAAAGGTAAAAAACAATACATCGTCGGCTTTTGGCCCTGAAGTAATTTTTCAAATAATTCCTTTTTATTCCCCTTTTTTTGTTGAAATATCTACATGTGAGCAAACAAATTATGAATTAGAATGTTACTTCAAACTGGTATTTTGTTACTATGAGCAATGTACTTATGTTTATTTAATCTTTACCATTGAAAAATGAAATTAAATCTTAGTATCTTTCTTTCTCTTTTGCTTTTTCATATTCACTCCTAAGAGATATGAGATAAAACTCTTCAGTATAGCACTCTCTCAACCTTCATGCTTACTTTTTTGTGTTTATCTTTCGAGTTTTTAAGCATAATTAATAATCTCGTCATTCTCTGCACATTAAGTAAAATTATTTTTAAATACGAAATGACTTTAATGATTATAATGATGAGATAAGAAAGAATGAGCATAAAGAAATTTAAGGTAGAAAAAAAGAAGAAACAAATAAGCAGCAACAAGGTGTATTTTTTTAATGAGAGCATCAAGATTGACCCAAAATCATTTTCCTACAATAAAAGTGAGCGAACCTTTTTCTCGTCTGCCGAGATATAGCAAGTAGCAACAACATCAATGGTACTGATAGGAAGTTGAAATTAAATTTTCCCTTTCATAAATATACACAATGAGGCGAAACATCATCATCTTACGGACAATACTGTTACAATCAAGTGATGGAGTCTGATAAAAATATTAATATTTTCTAAAGCTGTAAATAGGCAATACTTTCTTTTTTATGCTATAAATAAGAGATCATAAAGCAAAATTTATTTAATAATCTTTGTCCTATACCTTAACTTGATTCGTCAATCATCATTAGATAGTTTGAAAATAAAATTTCCAAAAATAGACCCACGATGCTTTGTCACATGCCAAGTGTGCTTGATAGACATCTGTTAAAGAATCAATTACAATAATGTATTCTAGGAAGATGTGTATATATTTATATATGTAAACATGCGTTAAAATCTGCCAACTTTATCAACTTTTTTACAGACTTCATATTTCGATAACTTTTAAAATTGACATCACTAACAGTTGCTTTCTATCGTAAAATATTCCATTAAAATTCAATTTATGATGTCCACATTTTATTTTGGTATAGGTCATGAAAAATTGAAAAAGGAATTACTAGTCATGCGCCTTTGGGAAAAAGTTGCAATTTAAATTCGGATGAAATCATTTTGAAATATAAGCAAATACTCAACAACATTTAAATTCAGTAAAAAAAATATTTACTTGGTAGAGGAACTACTATGAAAACAATTTTATTGATTAAAGCTTAAATGAAGCTTTTAACAGATTAAAAATCGTTAGAAAATCTCTTGTTGAGGTAATCGAGCGTAGAGAAATGTAAAAAGCAAAGGATCTTTTGTTTTAATGCGATAGGAAATTTCATCAAGCTTGGAATAATTTCACATTACAAGTAAGGTAAAATTTATTTTTATATGAAAGAGAAAAACAATTTTATCGCCTTCGTCTTTTCTCAGAAAACTTTTGTAATTTTTCACGACAGTGAAATTTAATATAATTTCCATTAGAAAATCAAATTATTTTAGAAAGTAGAAATTGAGTTTTATTGCAGTTAGGCGTTTTGTTTAAATTTAATAAAGGAAAAATGTTCTCAACTGCACTTACTTCTTTAACTTATTTGAATTGCAATTTGACTTAATTCATAAATGTTTTTACCTATTTGCACGCTTATAAAAACTAATTTAAAACTTTCTTCTATACAAAAGTTTCATTTTTTTATTATTTTTCGACCGAGCACTCAATGTAATTGACAAAGTTTGAATGAGAGAAATTCATAAAATATAAGAAAGTTAGTGTAGATATTTAAGATAATTTTTTTAATGACACTGAAGAAAAGTTTCATATTGAAATTTACTCAATTAAAAGATTTATATCATTTCATCTTTGATACAAAATTTCTGTTCAGTAACAAGTGCCCTAAATATTGAAAAAAGCATGAATTATTTTCTTTTTTCTTTGAAGTATCTCTTTTATACTTTTCTTTTTTATAAAAGAAATCTTTACTTTGATATAATTTTTCCACTTCATTTGAATGACATTATCACGAAAGAAAAGAGAAATGAATTATATGCAAATGATTTAAATTTTTTGTCGCTATTGTATTTTTGTGAAATGAAATGAAACAAATTTTGTATTTCAAATAAATTTTTTCTTCTTTATGGAAAAAATAAAATAGATTTGAAAAGTTTATTCAACAAATAAAAAATTAAAAATTTTGAGTAGTATGATAGTATAAAAAAATGAAATATGAAAAAAGTATAATTGAGGATTTTTTGCATGATTGAATTAATTGAAGAATTTCTTGAATTCATCAACACCAGCCTGATTGATTGCATAGCCAGGAACAGTTTTTTTGCACAATTCGAACCATTTTGCAACATTTGGGAATTTGCTCAAATCGAAACCGGCAGCATCATAAGTGGAAATGGTTGCAACCAAACAAATGTCTGCAACAGTAAGATCATTTCCGGCAGCATATTTATTTCCTTCCAAAAATGTATTGAAAAATCCCATGGCAGTTTCCATTGCTTTGAATTTTTCTGGATCTGCTGGTGCCTTAGCAAACAATTGTGGATAGTAGTAGTCGGCAAATTTTTGATAGAGCGTGCCCATATCAAAGTATAAACGTTGATTTATAATTGCACGAGTCTTTGGATCTTTTGGGAAAAGACTTTCCTTTCCGTATTTCTCGATCAAATATGTGCAAATAGCACGTGATTCCCAAAGACCAAATCCATTGTCAACCAAAGTTGGAATAGTGTGTTGAGGATTGATCTAAAAGAGATAATGAAATAAAAAATTATTGCATTGATATAATTAAATGATGAATGAATGGTATTAACGTGTTATCAACCCACGCTACAGTTAATTCAATTGTAACAATGAACTCTCTCTCTCTAAATTCTACATAAAAATCGATGTAAGACAAAAAAGAAATGTACAAAAGCCAAATTGGTTTCTGTAACAAATTAAAATGTAAAAGCGAATAAAAGGTGGAAAGAGAACTGATGAAAATTAACTGAGAGCATATTTTGTTAAAGTAGCAGAGAAAGAAATCGATCGAAAAAAAAAATTAACCGTTGAGGTCAATAGAATAGAACACAATCCCAAACTTCATACATTTACTCTTCATAGTAAGCGATATTATGAAATATATTAATGTTCCGCTCTCTCGCTCGCACAACAGAATATAAAAATAAAACACTCTTCTGCTCTCATGATTTGAAATTCTTGCTCATTTTTTTTGCCGGTGGATTTTTTCTTTGCAAAGAGTATTTTGTTGTTAGTATGAGATAATAATTGAAGTGTTTGAATCAACAACATACAACCACACATGTAGTTGATCATTCTATTACAAGAATGTTTTTTCTGAAGGCCAAATGATAGATATATATGTGATGATGACTTGCAAATGTTTAATGCGAGATAATTTATTTATTTTATTTTAACTTATCGCGGATATATGCATTTGTGACTGATGCACAATTACTGATTTTATATGATAAACATTTTATAAATATTTACTTACTGCTAAAAAATCTGGTTTCATGTGTTCGCCGGCCATCAAATTGAGGAACTTAAGGTTTAATTCAGCACCTACAGCTGCAGCTGTCATTTGAACGGCTCTATAGATATAGATAAAAGAAATTGTAACCTAATTGTTTTTGAAATTGTAAAAGTTTGTAAATCCTACCTGCATGGAGCACTTCCTACACAGCAAAATATAAAAAAGAAATTAAATATTGAAAACTAACTAGTCTGCATTCCAATAAAAATCATGACTAACCTGGCATATAGTAGAAATCCATTTTTGATCTTGATTTGAAAAGTGATTATTTAGACACTAAAGTAATACTGTGATGGAAAGAAGAAGTACATTTAAATTTTTAGAACAAACAGTAAAAGTAAATATTTTGTCGAACTATCTAATTATCACTTATTTTATTTTGTCACTAAAAAAATCTTTAATCACCTTTGAATTGCTTGGAAAGCCTCCGAACAAGACGGTTGAATTCAACAAACTGAGCGACCAACATGCGAGAGCAACATACTAAATACTAAATACAACTTTTACAGCTCAAAGTAAGAGAGCACAAACGAGTAATTTTGTGTTATTGTGTGAGTGCATGATCATTTCACGAATTCCATTAATGATGTGACTTTCAAGAATTCAAAACAAGAAATAATATTCATTCCAATAAAAACGAAATATTTGAATGTAACCCATGCAACACTTGAAAAAGCCGGTTTTTGTGTATGAAAAATAATGCTTTTTTTCGCACACGAATTCGTTGTCAAATTCTCACAAACCCAATAATAAATAACACTGGGGAAAAGAAAAGTAATGTGTAAGTAAAACTGAATTCTATATGACAGCTTTGTACAAACAGCCAGAGTCTATAATGTAAAACATATTTCCGGTATGAATAATGCTTGGGGAAAAGCTCGATGACTTAGAATGACGAAGCATCATTTTAAACGTCGCATGACGTTTTTTAAGGAAATTTCTTTTAGTATTTGTATCGATTTTGACGACCTTTATTTAATAAAAACATCGACAACAAAAAAGACATAATAACTTTTGTTTTCATCAATATAAATGACATGAAAAGTTTAACAAGCCATCAAATAAAAAGCGAGTAAACAAATAAACGAATCCAATGTATGTATGATAAGATAAGACATTGGATGTCTTGAACTTCTCATAAAACGCGCCTATAAATTAACAGCCCACATTAGACAATAGTAATTCACATAATTCACTTTGTTTACTATTGCAAAGGCGTGAGAACTCTTTTTGATATTTCGCATCAAGATACCTTTGTTTTTCGAAAAATAAAAATTTTTAGAAATGGACTTTTTTTAAAATGACTTCAGTTCTAAAATGATAACACGAAGATATGCAGTCCTTTCTGATTTTCATTTCTTATGCTCATAGCTTTCTTTTAAGCTATCAATAAAATTTTTATGGTCTTTAATTAAAGAGAAAATCACGATATCAAAATATAAAAAATATCAAAAGAGTTCTCAGGCCTTGACTATTGCATCATCACATGTCACTAACAGAATAATTTTCTGCACGCGAAATTGAAGCAACTCTTTCATTATATAATATAATGATTCCATGGGAAAAAAAATTCCACCTGCCGGTATTCACAACTCACACTGCTAAAATACCTCCCTCGTATGCACTTTATACATTATTGAACAATGCACAATGACGTAGTAAAATTTACAATTTTATTATTAATGGACAAAATATAGCATGTGCGTGTTAATCATCATTAAATTAAAATAAATATTCACTAGGAATTTTTTAATTTGAAATTTTCTTATTCGTCCCTTGTGGGTTGTGATTTGATATTATTACAAATTATCTTTGATTGTCATCAACTCATGTGAACTCATCAACTTTTTTTCCCTCAAAGTATGTGCATGATTGATTGTTGTTCTTTACTAATTAAAACAGCTATTAGAACTTTGAGTGAGTAAACATATGTATATTGTACACATGCAAAGTGTAGTTTTATTAAAATAATAAAATAGGTAAAGACTTGATTAATTTTGCTTTTTCACTGTATATACACAAAAACATTTCATTACTTCTAACATACATTCTCAATGACCTTGACCAAAGTGACTAGAATATTATACAAAATCTCAATTATTGAATTTACTGGGCTTCTCGAAGTTCTGTTCAATTACCTTTTATATATTTATTCTTCTTCTTTTCTTTCTATTAATGATGTTTTTTCACACTTCATTCATATTTCTGTTATTACATAGTTTGAATCGAGTTAAACATTGACTTTTTTCTGATGATAAACATTAAATTTTTTGGTCTTAGCACTCAATGTTTGGTGTTTTTTTGTGCTCAGCACTCAATGTTTTTTAAGTTTGATGCTTAGCACTCATTCATACATAAATTCTCACTTCAGATTTTCTTGAATAAAACACTGTTATTATTAAATAAGCCTTCAATTCTATTCTAGGTAGTATTTTTATGAATGAAATAAGATCCTTTACACGCAATGTGCAATTCAATTCGAATTGTTTATGTATTTCATAATTTTATTTACATTTACATAGTGTTCTTTAAATGTCTTTAGTATGTCTTAAAATAACTAATTATTCATCTTTAAAATGTCACAGTAAAAGCAAATAGGTAAGCATGGCATTCTTGCATTAAACATTAGAGAAAATATGCATATGGTATGCAATTTTTATGGCCTAAGTTTGCTTCGAAAAATTGAAGCTAAAATTGTAGCAGCAGTTGTATTTATTTCCTAAATGAAAAGAGGTAAAAAAGGTATTCGAATATTTACATAAAAAAATTATTTAAGTTAGCACTTACATCATAGTCATAAGGCTCAAGTTCATGTTTACAGAGAGCCAACCATTTTCGTACTTTAGGATAAGGCAGCATGTCAAAGTTAAATGCTTCGATTTGTGATACGGTGATACATAAGGATAGATCAGCTATTGTAAAATCATTGCCTGTTGCAAATAATTTATCGGCTTTGAGCATATTTTCGAAATATCTCAGACCTTCTGCAAGCTTTGCTTTTTTAGTTTCATCGAGTGGTGCGCCAAGAAGAATTGTAGGAAAAAAGTAGTCATGCATCCTTTGATAAAGCGTTGACAAGTCAAATTGTAGATATAAATCAACTATTGCTCTTTTATCGACATCATTCGGATAAAGGTATGCGTGCTCATCTTTTCCAAAAGCATTTACAAGGTATGTCAATCTAAATTTAAATAATTTTTTTTATCAAAATTTATCAAATCAATTTTTGATTAATAAAAAGTATAAACTTCTATACTTTCTTACAATAGTTCATAAATTTTTAATACAAAAAATTTCCAACTTACATAACACGTGACTCCCAAAGAACTAAATTCGAATCAGTAAACTATATATACACACACAAAGAGAAGTGTCAATATTTTTTTACTACGTTTGTTAAAAATAACTTTCTTACTTGAATAGTTGGTACTGTATGAGTGGGATTAAGATCTAAAAATTCCTTTTTCAATTGATCTTTACTTTGGATATTAACAGTTTTTAAATTAAATTCGAGGCCTAATATTTTTCCTAACAAAAGCACAGTACGGCAAGGTGGAGACACATCCAAATAATATAAATTCATTGATTTTAATCTAGATTAATAAACATGTTTCCATTATTCGAAAACTGTCAATGTTTCAATTATTGATTGATTATTATCATCATTTATTTATCAAACTATCTACCTTAGTTTTTGCTGCACAACGGCAAGCGACGAATTAACACAATTTCCCAGTTTAAAAAAAAAGAGAAAAAGTGACGAAAATTTTTTAACTTCGATATTACCCCCTTTTTGACAGTTTTATTATTGTATGGCACTATTTTTTTGCACTTTTAATTTAATTAAACTTTATATCTCTTCGTTTATTCATTGACAAAATCCTTTGATAAACTAAGTGAGTGACTGATTCACACGAATGCTAGAACAGAATGGCAATCGAAAGTAGAAAACACGAAGTTGAGGTAAAACTATAGCAACCACACATTTTCACAAAATAAACAAAACGGAAACTCATCGCTCGGGTAAATCACAGTAAATTTGTCAATGTTTGCATTATGTTCTCATGCTCGAGTGTGTAAAATTAAATCCAATTTTATTCCATGCACTAATGATTATTTATTAAATTCAAATGAGTTTAACTTTTTTTACAATTGTTACTACATTAATATCTCTATGATTTTTATTCAGGTTTATATTGCTTCTTAAATATGGTCGTTTTATTTTTTAAAAAAAATATTATAGATGAAATTCATTATGGGACAGAATCAATTTTTGAAGATAATTTGATGTCATAGAACACGATTCTAAGAAAAACTTTTGAAAATTTCTTCAATTGGTGGTTGTAAAGCATAGGTGATACTATAACTTCCAAGAACAGCTACAACAGTTTGTCAAAAAATTATGATTTTATGTTAGTTAGAAAGGTCTAAGTAATGTCTTCAGGGATCAGCAATAAAATTGTTTTTGAACGAAAAAATCGATTTTGTCCCATAGTGGAATGTTTTAAAATATCACTATAGAAATTGTTTGTGGATATTTCGATTTTTTTATTCATTCATGAATATACAAATATTTTAACTCTTGAAAACCACTTTTTATTTCAATATAATTTACTATAAATGTTGCGCACTACACAAAAATTTCCTTGCATATCTTTTGCTTGGTTTTCATAACAATAAAATGTGCTTTATTTCACAAATTTAAAATAATTTTGTAAATTTCCTGAAAGCTTCATAAACGTGTTCTTGTAAATTTTTGAAGGAAATAAAGTTTTTTAATAGTGGATGGAATATTCATAAAACAGACATACTCAAAACAAATTGTACATTTCGCTCTTTATTAACACCATTTTTCATACTTTCACCACACGCAATCAACCTTGAAATGAAATTAGACATTTATTTTTTACTATAACTCGTAATGCGTATAATATATATACCAGACGTCTATAACTATTGAATTAGAAATCACTTCTGTTACTTTCGATAGCATGTTGAACACAAGCACAATCGCAATACAATTTTGTTTTAAAATTATTGCGATTTCCACCACATCCTTGGTAATAAAATACCAAACACTCATTTGCTGTTCGATTATAAAAATATCGTTTTTGTTTTAATTTACATGAGCCAATGATTCGAGGCATTTGACAAATTTTCTCACGATATAATTCTGCTGGAAATTTATCATCATGCTGTTCAGTGCAATTTAATTTCACTTCAAAATCACAAACACAAAAAACAAATAGAATGACTGGAATTAATAACGACAGCGGCTTCATCATTAGCGATAGAATGAAAAACTGAAAAATAATACGATTTAATGAGAATGCAATGGTCAAATTAACATTGATGCCATAATAGAAAATGTAAACACAGAAAAATCTTTTTATCTCATTAACATCACTGCATTTTATTCTCTATTCATAATGAATGAATGAATGACAAAAGAAAAAAAAACATAGTTCTATTGTTTAAATAGCAAAAAAATATTCAAATTAATCATTCATTCCATTTTCTCATCTTCATTACTGCTGTTGACGTTAGTTTTATAGAAAGCGCCCTTTGTGTATTCTTCATATTTCCATTTAGGAAATACTCGCTTATATAAATGTAAGAAAATCGTATCAAACGATTTCAGTTGACCATCAAATACACATTTCATATGACCATGTGTCCCAAGTGACTCTTTAATATGTCCGATTCTTCCACATTTAGTTCGAAGTTTACATGGTTTAAAATAATTGATATCATCTTTGTTATGAAACATGAAACGAATTGTTGCAGTTCTTCGATGTATTTTAAAAGGATGCCCACTTAAAACAACTCGTTTTAATGTTATTCGATCAGGGTTGCATGACAAAAGAGAACCACTAGCAATAAGCGAAAGAGAACCATTAGGATTTTCACGTAAGCACAGTACTGGTGCAGGAGGAAATTGAATTGGTGCAAAAAATGAAGCCACAACTGTTGTGTTTGGCTGGAAAAATCTCTCAAATTTATGTTTATTACCATTTGTATGTTGCGAGAATATTGGATTTACAATAAAACGACGAAAGCCACATTGAATTATGAGACGCTCCTTCGATTTGATTGGTATTGTTGAACTTGGTGAACGTTTCAAAACGACATTCAATAAAGACATTTTATTTTCGTGTGCCAACAATCCATAAAGAATGACATTTTCAGTACCACGAACTGTTGCATACTTTTCCCATGCTTCTTTTGACACATTACTGATATGAATTGTCACGTACATGCCAGGCATGACATCTGCATCAGCATTTGCTGCTTCTTTAACAATTTTTCGTTTAATTCTATCAAAATCTTTAAATTGAAAAATTCTCGCATAATCGTATGGCAAATTTTCTTTAGGATCCCAAGGCGATGTTCGAAATGATTCAAGACCACGATATTTTTGAAAGCGAACGCGTGCGGGAACATCTAATGGTGTATCGATTTCATCTGGAAAAGTGGCGTCTGTTCTTTGAGCTTTAAGTTTTTCTTGTGTTTCGAATTCCTCGTACATGTCCATTTGATCATCATATTTTTGTTCTTTATTTACAGCTGACTCTGATTCTGTTGCGACATCTTCATATTCGTTTTCACTTTCGTCTTCCATATTTTCTTCTATCGATCTTTTTGGAAGAGAATCGTTTGAATCACATGACATAAAACTTTTACTATCATCGTCATCATCACTTGCTTCACTATATTCTTCATCATCTATTTCTTCTATATCAGGTACCCAGCAAGCTTGATATTCGCTCATACCTTTAGGAATTCGTTTATATAATTTTTTCTCTTTATTTTCGTTCATTGATTGTGCGATTTCAGCATCAGTCGGAAAAGTTTGTTCTGCATCCATTTCATCAGGAACATTTTCAGAAATCAATGACATTTGTAATGCTGGCGTTGAACGAGCGATCACTTGTAATGAACTACCATCGCTTTCATCAGATCTCGCCATAGGATCAATTGCGCTGTCAATTTGTGACATTTGAAAAGTCCCCAGTTCAGGAATATAAACCAATCCATTTATACTCAAAGGGATTCCACGTAAATAACCAGTAACTTTTAAAGTATTTTCACTATGTTCAACTTTCTCTGCATACATATGAGCTCGATTGTTTTTATTATGCAAAATTTTTCTCTTTTGAGCGCCAATACGTCGCAGCATATTAAGACCGTCTGAGGTTTTATCGAGTAGCATTAGCTTTTCATCTGGAAAATACATATTCATTTTCTTTTGAATATCATTCTTCACTTGAGTTCTCTTTTTAGGTGGAATCGATTCTAAATCCATGAGCGTGATGATCGGAGTTGGTATGCCTTGAGCGATGGCTAAATTTAAGAATTTCTCACCCCATTTATCAAGAATATCTTCTGTAGCAGCTGACAATAGTAACACAGTACTATCACAAACTTTCAAATAATCCAATGCTTTCATTTCATATCCAATGCTGCATTTTGATTTCACAAATGAAAATCTCTGTTTTAATCTCAATGATTTGAAATATGTAATAAAAGAATTAGATTTATCCACAATTGCATCTTCTTCGCTCGACTCAATTATAGTGACAGCAGTATCAATATCTATCAAATCATTAAGTGAAATAAAACAAGTAAGAAAAGGAGAAGATTTTGATAATCCACCAAGTTTTCGTTTCTTGTCAATTGCCTCATCTCGTTTATTTTTTCTCAATTGAATTGCTTGTAAACGTCTTTCTTCACGTTTCATTACTCTATTATTTGCTTTAGTTGAAACTTTGACGGGAACACGGCCTATAATTTTCAATATTATTTAATATCACCGTATATTATTAGGATGAAAATTTTACCTTTATTTTCTGAATCAATAGAACGTTTTGAACGATGATGACCATGCTTATGAGACTTATTGGTCTGCTTGAGACTTCCTGCTCTATGAATTGTGCCTGTTATGGCCATTTTAATATGAATTTTCAAAAACTTTTTTCTCCCACGTTTTAATGTTTACAAAAAAAGTTCTTGCTATAAAATTTTTATTGAACTTGCTATAAATTTTCAAAACTATTAGTTCATTTCATTTCAGTACATTCTTTATTTCGCTCACATGGTTTTTAAAGATTTCTCAAAATAATTGAATTTAAATTAGAAATGAAGCAAGAAAAACCCAAAATAAAAACGACCATCTTTGAACATTTTGCAAAGCTAACAAATGAAAATGAAAATGTTCGTATTAGCGGAGCATATTCATTAATTCAACATCTTCAAAAAAACAACGAGGAAAAAGTAAGTGGATATAAACAAAATAATGTATTTTGTACTCTAATGATTTATTTTACAGAATGTAAGCTATGCAATCAAACGTTTAGTTCGCGGTAATGGTTCTTCTACTTCAAATTCGAGAATTGGATTTTATACAGCACTCACAGGATTTCTTTCGGCTGAAATTCAATATGCACCGAACATTCAAGGAATTCTTGAAATTATGAAAAAAGAATTTAAAGATAGTAGCAGTGATAAAGGACATGTTGATTCATTAGTAGGCATATCTTTAGTGTGTGGTGCTATTATTCGATCAGAAAAAGCACTCAAATCAACAAGTGAAAATGATATTGAGGAAATAGTGAAAAGTCTCGTTTCATGCTTTGTAAAACCGTCTGTTTCACCTGTTGCTTACAACTTTTTGGCAGAATTAGTTATAAGAGTAAGTTAAAATAAAGTTTTCAATAACATCATCCTTATATTGTCCCAATTTTAGATGGATTCTGCAGTCGTTAAATCTGTAGTGTGGCCTAATTTAACAAAACATCTTAATATCACAAAAGATAAAATTACAATTGATCCAGTTTACTTATTATTGCTTATTGAGGATCATCATCCTGATACAATTGAGCCAAACTTTTACAAGAAAAATTGGCAAAGTGATAAGATTTTGTGCAAAGAGAATCTTGATGTTCTTGCCAATCTATTGTGGAAAATTGAAAAAATAACAATCATCAACCATCCAATTTATGTTTATTTTATGAAAAGAATTACAACTCAAAAATTATTGAAACCCTTTTGGTCAGAGCATGTAGAGAAAATTATAGAAAAATCGGAACATTCAAAATTAATTGATGTTGTTACAATTAATTCAGCAATTTCAATTCTTAAACATCTTGAAAATCCATCAAAACTTGTATTATTGCTCACTCCCAACTTTCAAAAAATGATTCAACAGCAGAATTCAAAATTGACAAAAGATGAAGACATTCAAGAAATGTATAATGAATTTTATGAATTGTTCGATCAGAAACTGCAGGAATTAAAAAATGATACTCATAAGTTACAAGCACTGAAGGCATTCAATGAGTTATCAACAGAAAAAAGTTCAATCAAAAAGTTCATAACAAACATGATAAATACTCTTGAACAAGAAGGATTATTCGAAGCAATTGAATACATTAAATCAATCATTGTTAGTGATCGAGATGAAAAAGAACGCCAATATGCTGCCTCCATCTTCCAGAAAATCATTCTAACAAATAAATTGGTATCAAATAATCTTGAGTGGCGAATAAAACAGTTGATATTTTTCATAAATATATCATTACTTAAATCAAATAATGGAGTTGAAGTTGGTGCTTATGAAAATATAAATAATAACATTTCTGCAAACATCAAAAATATTTTCTACCACTCGCTTGAACATAAATTTGCTAAAATTGAGGACGAGAAAAAAGTTTTGAATGGTCTAATAGATCACATTAATTCGTATATGAGCAAAAAAGATCATGAAAAGTATTTCCAAAAACCATTAGAAAGCAAATATTGTAAAATTTGGAATGAGATGAGTTCAGAAATCAACACTAAACCAGATAAGAAAGATAAAAAGCTAAAGACGGTGTTTCATGTTCTCATGATGCACATGGGATTGCAGTTGTTCAATAATCCTGAAGTAGCCGAAAATGCCATAAGTGAATTATTTGCTGTATTGGATCGAGTTACTAAGAAAAAAAATCCAAGTGAGAATGAACCAGCGTGGATTGAAGTTGTAATTGATCTTTTCCTTACACTACTCTCACAAGAATCGTATGTTCTGAGAAATGTTATACGTCATGTTTTTCCACAACTTTGTAGTGAAATTAATGTTGCTGCATTCAATCAAATTTTATCAATGTTGGATATAAGAAATAAAGAAAATCCACTTCAAGTAATGGATGAAAATGGCGAAATTTCTGATGAATTATCAGAAAATTCTGATGAAGAAAGTATGGAAATCAATGAAAATGGTGTAAATCAGGAAGATTCTGATGAGTCTGATGATGAAGGATTTTCTGATGATGAAAATGATACACTTGAAGAATCAGATGAAGATGTTGATATAACAAATACAGTAAAAATGGCAGTACAAAATGCACTTGAAGAAAATGATGAACAAGGTTCAGATATTGATGTTGATAATATTAGTCCAGAAGAGGGTAAAAGGTTAAATATTCAACTTGGTAATGCATTTAAATTACTAATGGAACATAGAAATTTAAAAAAGAAGAAAAAATCAAAGACTGCAATGATGGCTGATAAGGCTCTATTGCATTTTAGAATGCGTTTGCTTGATTTAGTTGAAATTTATCTTAAAAACAATCCACAAATGGAAATTTGTTTAGAAATCCTTATTTTGTTTTTCGATTTAATGCCACTCGCCATTAATCATCCTGAAATCAAAGCTCGTTTTGAGAAAATTTTTCCACAAATAAGTCAGCTAAAAACGTTCAGTCTTGAAACCGTTCAAAATGTTACACAAAAGAATCTTGCGGATTTATTCAATCGAGTTTTAGAAAAGACTTCTATAGAAAAAACCAATATTCAGCAGCAAAATTACTTTAAACACACATGTGTGTTCATCATTTACGCGTCACAAATATTGCAAAAGCTTTCACCTGAAGAAGATGATGAGATATTGAAAATAATGCTAGAGCATGTAAGGCAGTTTATCAACCAGCGAAATCCAACGTTACAAGTTGCCACATTTATTAAGATCCTCTCAACTCAATGGTTGGGAAATTTCAAAGTTGCAAAACTAATAAGTGATATTGGCTTGAAACCAGAAGTGAGATCTTTACGAAGAACACAATCGCTTCAAATGTTAAAAGAATTTTTCAAAAATCACCATCTATTTAATCAAAATCAGAAAAAAGCAACAAAATATTTTGGCAAGATTTTTGAACATATTAAAAGCTATGTATCAAGCTTAGAAGAAATATCGCAGCAAGAGTTCTTTGAATTGATTTATTTCATGATGACAGCAAAAAATTTAAAAGATTTTACTGCACGAGATGAACTTATTCAGGCTATACAGAAATTTAGAAGTCATCTCATTTTGAAACAAAATATTTTAAATTCATATCGAGAGCTTTGTAATAATATGAAGTTTGAATTTATCTCTAATGATAAAATTGATCCGGCAAAAATCAGAAATAATAATGAAGATCAAACTTCAGTTCAAGATGGAACTGCAACCAAACGCAAAAGTGTGACTATCAATAAGAAAGTAAAGAAATTAAAGAAAATGAAAGAATTAGAAGATGCATCGCAAGGTCTCGATGCAAATTTTTCATTTGTTTAAAAGTATAAAATTTTATATGATAATTGAAATAAATCAATGAAATAAACGTTTTCAAAATTTATTTTTTACTGTTTTGTTTTTTCTTTTTACGAACTACAGTAAAAACTACTGTGCCATCATCTTCAACTTCAGTTGTAATGATTTTTCTTTTCTTCTTATGCTTTTCATTTTCCATAGAATTATTAAGTTCCTTAGTTGAATCAAAAGATTCATTTGCTGATTTTGGTGTTATGTCATCTATGGTATTTTTTGATAGATCCTGGCAGTTATTTAATGTTGATATTGCTTCAACCTTTTCTATATCTTTTGTTTCTTGTGATTGTTTTATGTTTGAATCAAAACCATTCCTACACAAATCATTTAAATGCGGACTATCTGCATTAGTTATTGGTATTGGCTCTAATTCTTCTTTTATTTGTGCATTACATGTTTCAATTGTAATTTCCTCAATTGACAAGCTTACTATTTTCTCAAGTTTTTTTCCATCATCATTTTCTAAAGATGATTGTTCCTCAAAAGTTAATTCAACAGTTTTATCCACTAATTTTGAAGAATCATCAATTTTTATCGACTTTTCTGGTTTTGATTTAGGAGGTCTATTTTCATTATTATCTCTTTTAGATTTCTCTTGATTTTCTTTTATTGTACTAGAATTTTTTGATTCACTTTTAATTACTGTAACCAATTCTTTTGGCCTCTTGTCAGTATTATATTTATGATCCTCTTTTTCTAGACGTTTCTTTTTTAGAACCGAATCTCTTTGATCTTCTTTATAATTTGATTCACGTGCTCTTTTTTTACTACTTTCCTCTTTACTTCTTTTAGTGCTTGTAGTTTTAGATTCATATTCTCTGTGATTACTTTTACTTCTTGATCGATCAATATGTGTTCTTTTTCTATCATATCGAGAATTTTTCCGTTCTGGTGATTCTCTTCTTTTCCTACTATCAGTATTTCTTTCCTCTGAACGTCTCTTTGAATTATATTTATCTTCAATTCGGCGAATTTCATTTTTAGTAGAACTAGTTTGTGTATATTTATCGCTTGTGTTTTTACTAATCTTTGTTTTACGAAAAATTATTTCATCCTTTTCACGTTGCAATTCGCTATTAGCAAGTCTTAATTCTTTAATTTGTGCATCTTTTCTCTCAATTTCGGCTTTCGCAGTTGCCAATAAGATCGATAAATTTTTCTTAAGTTGTTCATTAGAATTTTCAAGTTTTTCAATCTTTTCAAATGTTTCTTCTTTAAATTGTTTTTCTTTTTCTAATTTCACTAAATTCTCTACTGCTTTCTTTTCTACTTCTTCTTGCAATGGTTCAATAAGTGCTTCATCTAAATCTCCATAAATATCAAAGTTATCACTTGCCATTTTAATTATAAACTAAAATAAATTTTTAGATACAAAAAAGTAATGTAAACAAAAGTTGGCAAAAAAATTTCTGCGTAAATTTGATTTTTAAACGTTCGTTTTATTCTCTTTAAAAATAATAACGTTTTAATTTTCAAAACGTTGGTGAGTTGGAATAATAATAAACACTGAAAAATTTCTCTTAAGAAATTTGTTAATTCTAGATTTATTATAAAGAATTTATTAAAAATGGCTCTGATGACAATGATTGCTAGAGTTATAGATGGATTACCTCTAGTAGGAACTATGCAAGAGAATGAAGAAGTAAGATTTTTCAATAAAATATTTATTTGTAAATAAATTGTTCTCTCTTTATAATTTTTAGTCAGGCAAGAGTGTTTTAGAATATCAGAATCAAGCAAAAATGCTATTCAGAAAGCTCGGACCTAATTCTCCAGCGAGATGCACTCTTGAAACAGGACCATATTTATTCCAGTTGAGTACAAAAATAAACTTTCACTTTTCTGAGTAATTTCATAATGTTTTTATGTTGTTTTCTTTTTTAGTTATTTAATTGAGAATGAAGTATGCTATCTCGTTTTGTGTGACAAAATGTTTTCAAAACGTCTTGCATTTAATTATCTTGAGGATTTAGCACAAGAGTTTTACACAAATTATGGTAGAAAGATTAATACAGTGACTAGACCTTATCAATTTATTGAGTTCGATATATACATTCAAAAAGCCAAGAAATCACTTACGGATCGTAGAAGAAATATCAACACAATAAATTCTCAACTTCAAGATGTGCAGCGAATAATGGTCCAAAATATTGATGATGTACTCCAACGGGGAGCAGTTTTGTCAGAATTAGATACAAAAACACAAAATTTATCAATGCTCTCACAGAAATACAAAAAGAGTGCAACACAGTTAAATCGAAGATCAATGTATGTTAAAGCAGCAGTAGCAAGTATCATTTTGATCGTTATTGGCATGTATTTTTGGTTATTCTGAGATCAAACTATTTCATTCATCTTCAAAAATGGTTTCAACTATTACTTTCGCGTTAAGGGATTTGAAATGTGGACTGGGACTATTTTTTCCAACATGCATACCGACATACACACATATATAACATTATTATTATTATTCATAATAAAATATCGGATGAAAGAGCAAAAAAAATATAAGGCGCGAATATATGTATAATATTTTTAAAGAATTGATTTTATTATTTCGTTAGAAAATGAAAAACAAAAAAAATTGTGTAAAGATTCAATTTGCAATAAAAAAAACATTCTTATTTTGCAATTATATAAAATAGGACAATTAAGAGTCATTGCTCGAGAAGAACTTATGGGCATACATTTATTTTTTCTTTGCCTCTTCCGTTTCTTTTCGTTTTTGCTCACGCAATTTAGCTGCCTCCTCTCTCTGTTGTCTTATTATAGCTAATCTTGCTAAATCAGCTCGTGCTTGCTCCGTTTTTCCCTGAGCATGAAGCTTTTGATAATTAGCTTGTTTTTGCTGCCTTTCGAGTTCTTCTCTTTCTCGTCGAGAAAGCTCAGCTGGTGCTTGTTGTTTGCTAGAAGTACTGCTGCCTGCAGCACTACCTTCAGCATCTAATGTTTTAAGCTTTTGGTTTTGCTTTTTCGGAGCTCTATTAGGATTTTCAATTTCAATCAAATCTTGAACACCTTTTCTCTTTTGGTCATCGTCAGAATCGGACTCGTCTTCTTCACTGCCTGACTCACCTTGTTCTGAGCCTGATTCTTCCTCTTCACTTTCATCTTCATTTGCTTTCTTTTTACGCCATCTAAAGAAATTCATCATATTAATGAATGTTTTAATAATTTTGAAACTTGTGTTATTTGCATGTTTCACTTACTTTTTCATTTCTTCAGCTTTGCGTTCTTGCTCTAGCTCTTCCGGAGAAGTAAAATGACGGTTTCGTCCTTTATGATTTACATATTTACCTAAAAAAACATTTGATACATGCCTCTTATTACATTCGCAATTTAATGAAATTGATTTTCTTCAATATTCACGATGACACATGATAATCATTATTATTATACAATTGATTACTTACCACGCGGCATTTTTATAATCTTTTTAAATAGGCAGTGCTTTTAACTTAACTTTTTCAATGAATTTTATAATTTTCTTTATGCAAAAACAATATGAATTGCTTTTTTTATAGTCTTCGCTTGATTAATATGAACGACTAAAACTAATTTTAAATTCCCAATAAAAATGATTATTCTTCTTTTGAAGTGTTCTATAGAAATATTCAATCGAGATTTAAATGCTTTAATCTAGCAAATTAGATAATAATAATTTTATTTAAAATAATATTTTTAAATAGCGTATCAAATATCAACTAAATTTTTGTTTATCTCTTTTTACAAATTCTACTATTTATTAAAAGCCATTATAATTGATATTTTAATACATTAATAATAATATTGTATATTTTATTAAATAATATTGGTTTTAAAGAACAATTTTTTGATTCGTATAACGGAATTAGAAAATTTAAATAATCCAAACAAAAAGCTGATAATCCGTATTTTTCATTTTTCGAATTTTATAATTAATTTCAATAGATTATAACTTAATAAAGCTACTGTCGAAATTATCAGATTCAAATCTGTCTTGATTAAAAGAAAATTTAATTTAAATTTTGAAAAAAATTATGAAAAAAGCCTTTTTACAGTGAACGAACGAGCTGTCAAGGAAAACACATACCTGTCAAATTAAAAAAATTATTTTCAATAAATAAACCATAATCAAGTGTTGAAAACAGTGTTATTTTAACAAGCGATTAATATTTCTTTCAAACAAAGTCAAAATTAAAGAGGAAATTCAAAAATAAATAGATTTTAAGTGAGAAAATAAATTTCGCTTCACGCGAAAAAAATGGCAAGTCGGTAAGTATTTTTCGTTTTTCTCTATTTATCTTCGTAAAATTCTCTTCAAAACATCAACAAAAATATAATTATTGCTAAATTCTACTAGTTTAAATGAAATGCGGTTTTAAATTTGCCTTA